>SJYX01000424.1:0-50569 GCA_006410675.1 Oreotragus oreotragus | reverse complement strand
AGATGTGTATAAGAGACAAGGGGAGTTGGGGGAAGGAGGGAGGGGAGTGTTGCTTTGCTTATCTTGAGACTACTTCTGTTCATACAAAAAAGAGCTCAGCTACTAAATAGAACAGTAAATGCCTTTTTAAAGCTGTTTGTTATGGAAGTTTTACTCTTCTCAGTTAGTGCTGTCAGCACTGGTGGCTCAGCGGTAAAGAATCTGCTTGCAATGCAGGAGAGGTGGGTTCAGTCCTTGGCTTGGGAAGATCCCCTGGAGAAGGAAATGGTAACCACTCCAGTATTCTTGCCTGGAGAATTCCATGGACGGAGGAGCCTGGTGGGCTACAGTGCATGAGGTCACAAGAGTTGGACATGACTTAACAACTAAACTACCACCACCACGGTCCTGTCCAGTGAAATTGTGATGCGAGACATGTTTTTAATTTCAAATCTTCAAAAAATGGAAAAACAAACAGGCTGATAATTTTGGCGCTATATTTTATTTGCCCTACTATTTTCAAAATATTTCAATATATAATCAGTATTTTGAAAATTACTAATGACATGTTTTATTTTCTTTTTATCCTACTAAGTCTTCAACATCCTGTGTCACTTTATACTGGTAGCACATCTCATTTCAGACTCGCCATGTTTCAAGTGCTCAGTTGCTGTGTATGGCTAGTGGTTACCATAAGGCACACAGCAGCTCTAGGTAATCTCTGTAGCAAAGAAAATGCAAGATTCTAAGAATCTTGTAGCACAAGACTTTTAGAATTGTAAGTCTGTGTTAAATTCATCTTGTACTATATTTTGATGACTTGCTGGACTTTGGGTTGTTTGAAATTGCCACTTCCATGGCTCCCAGGTAAAAAGAGTTTACTGTAACTTCTCAGAATTTTGGGGGATTCCCTCATGGCTCAGACGGTAAAGAGTCTGCCTGCAATGTGGAAGACCTGAGTTCAATCCCTGGGTTGGGAAAATCCCCTGGAGAAGAAAATGGCAACCCACTCCAGTATTCTTGCCTGGAAAATCCCATGGATGCAGGAGCCTGGCAGGCAAAGTCCACAGGGTCGCAAAGAGTCAGGCACAACTGAGCGATGTCACTTTCACTCTTGTCACTTTCAGAATTTATTATTTGCCTCCAACCCTCATCTCTTCTCCGCACCAAAATTTCTCAGAAGTATGTACTATTAAAATTTTAGAGATCTTTAATGACTGAATTTACTCAGACAAAATAGTCAACAATGCCAAGAAGAAAATTCCCCAAAATTGGTTTTGAGAGCACTGTAGGAAGATGGTCCAGGCAGTGCAGTGATCTATTATCTCTATAATATACTTTTTCCTACAGAGATGGCAAGATTTACTATCATCTTAAAAATTATAGTTATGCCATCTACTGAAAGATTTTTACCTTAAAGAGCATGAACCTTGGGTAGGTGTCCTCATCTATAAAACAGGAGGATAAACTTTCTGAATTTTTGAGGTCTGAATATGTATTCACTCATACATACAAACTATGGTTCCATCTCATTGCTTTCAGTGAATTCTAGGTCTAGACTCACGTTTTGGTTTTTTTTTTGGCTATATCACTCAACTTGCAGGATCTTAGTTCCCCCATCAGGCACTGAACCTGCAGAGTCCTAACCACTGGACCACCAGGGATTTCCCCTAGACTCACTTTTCAATATGAAAAATCTCTAATCTATATTATAATGTATTTTTTATATACATATTCATTTATATTTTTAATTTTGCTAGAATATTCTTAGGTTTAGCTAGTAGTAGTTATATCTTATTAGCTTGCAAGTTAAAGTCCATCAGTGGGTCATGAAATTAGTGTACTGTATCTTAACCAACATTATTATTTTTTAATTGCAGTGTTGTGTTATTTTCTGGTGTACAGCAAAGTGATTCAGTTTATATATATATATATATTTTTTTCTTTTTTCATATTCCTTCTCCTTTGGTTTGTTTGTTTCTGTGTTTGCTTTTGGCCTCACTGTGGCCTACGGGATCTTAGTTTCTCCATCCAGGGATTGAACCCATGCGTGCTGCAGTGGGAGCACGGAGTCCTCACCATTGGATGCCAGGGAATTCCCTCCATTAGGGTTTACTGTGAGATATTGAATATGTTAGATCCCTGTACTATACAGTAGGACCTTGTTTTTTATGTTTTTGTATATAGTAGTTTGTGTCTGTTAATGACAAACTCCTAATTTATTCCTCTCCCACCCTCTTTCTCCTTTGGTTACCTTTGGATTGTTCTCTATGTCTGTCAGTCTGTTTCTGTTTTGTAAGTAAGTTCATTTGTATCATATTTTAGACTCCACATGTAAGGCATATCCTATTTCGTTTGTCCTTCTCTCTCTGACTGACTTTGTTGAGTATACATATCTCTAGGTCCATCCATGTTGCTGCAGATGGCATTATTTCGTTCTTGGGTATGGCTGAGTAGTATTCCATTGTATAAGTTCATCCATTCATCCGTCAATAGATATTTAGGTTGTTTTCATGTCTTGGCTGTTATAAATAGTGCTGCCATGAACATGTGTCTCTTCAAATTATAGTTTTGTCCAAATATATGTCCAGGAGTGGGATGGCTGGTTCATATGGTATTCTATTTTTAGTTTCTAGAGGAACCTTCAGATTATTTTCCATAGTGCCTGCACCATTTACATTCCCACCAACCGTTTAAGAGTGCTTCCTTTTCTCCATACCCTTTGCAGCATTTATTTGTACACTTTTTAATGATGATCGTTCCGACCGGTGTGAGGTGGTACCTCATTGTAGTTTTGATTTGCATTTCTCTAATAATTAGCAGTGTTGAGCATCTTTTCACGTGTCTGTTGGTTACCTGTATTATCTTCTTTGGAGAAATAGCCATTTGGATCTTCTGCCCAATTTTTGATTGGGTTTTTTTTGTTTGTTTGTTTAATTGTTTTTATATTGAGCTATATGAGCTGTTTATATTTTGGAAGTGAATCTGTTGTCAGTCACATCATTTGCAAATGTTTTCTCCCAGTTGGTAGATTGTCTTCATTTTTGTTTATGGTTTTCTTTGCTGTTCAAAAGCTTATAAGTTTGATTAGGTTCCATTTGTTTAGTTTTGCTTTTGTTTGTATTCTGTACCCACTCTGGTAAGAGTTTATATCATGAATGGATGTTAAATTTTATCAAATACTTTTTATGCATCTATTGAGATGATCATATGGTTTTGTCTTTTGTTGATGTGGTGTGTCACATTAATTTTTTTTTTTTTTTTTTGGCCGTAGCTTGTGGGATCTTAGTTTCCCTACCAGAGATCAAACCTGTGCCCCTTGCAGTGGAAGCACAGAGTTTTAACTGCTGGACTGCCAGGGAGAGTCCCTCACATTGATTAACTTGCATGTGTTGAGCCATTCTTGTGAGCCTGGGATGAATCCAACTGGATTATAGTGTATATCTTTTTTATGTGTTGTTAGATTCAGTTTGCTAATATTTTGTTAAAATTTTTTACATCAAAGATAATATTTTCTTTATAGTGAGTGTCTTTGTCTGATTTTGGTATGGGATGATGGCTTCTTAAAATGACTTTGGGACTGTTCTCTCCTCTTAAGAGTTTGAGAAGGATCAGTGTAAGTTTCTCTTTGTATGCTTGATGGAATTCCCCAGTGAAGCCATCTGGTCTTGGACCTTTGTTTGCAGGGAGTATTTTTTATTATAGATTCTGTTTCATTTCTAGTGTTCTGTCTGTTCAAATTATCTCTTTCTTCCTGATTCAGTTTTGGTGGACTGTCTGCTCTTAAAACTCGCCCACTTCTTCTAGATTGGCAAAGAAACTTTATTGGCGTGTAGTTGTTCACAGTATTCTCTCACGGTTTCTGTATTTCTGTGTTATTGGTTGTTATTTCTCCTCTTTCATTCCTTATTTTGTTCATTTGGAACGCTTGGCCAGAGATTCGTCGATTTTTGTTTACCTCTTCAGAGAAACTGCTCTTGCTAACCAACATTTTTATAACACAATGAAATAGGAAATAACAATGCATTGCACATTAAAAGGGTTAAGTACTGTTCTGTACATTATTTTAGATTTTTAATGAGGTGCATACACATATTAATATATTAGAGAAGGAAATGGCAACACAGTCCAGTATTCTTGCCTAGAGAATCCTATGGACAGAGGAGCCTAGCAGGCTACAGTCCATGGGGTCACAAGAGTCAGACATGACTGAGCAACTAACCCATCACATATTAATATATATTGCTGGATCCTGAATCCAGGTATGAAATGTATTTCTCAGTGTAAGATACATTCAGAAATTGAAAAACAGTTGTATAACTA
Organism: Oreotragus oreotragus; assembly: GCA_006410675.1. Lineage (NCBI taxonomy): Eukaryota > Metazoa > Chordata > Mammalia > Artiodactyla > Bovidae > Oreotragus > Oreotragus oreotragus. Next base: position 46,267 of record SJYX01000424.1, on the reverse strand, counting down.
GTTAGTTTACATTTTCTTAATGTAGATTTTTCTCTTTTAGTAACAAATATACTGGATTGTCATTATAAAGTTCCTCAGTATACGGCAGGGTTCATTAGACACAGGAGTAGATTAGATTGCATTATTCAGGGAATCGAGTTTCTGATATCCCCAAACACACAGCTCACCTGCTTTTCCATCTGTGAGCCCTGAGGTGTTCATTGTTTAGCTGAGTCCCTGAAAGGGAGCGTCTGGGATGGGTGGCTATGGAATTGGATGGCCTGGAATTCACATCTGGCTCTATTCCCCTCCAAATATATAATCTTAACTTCTCTCAGCCTTACTTTCCTCATCTCTAAATAAATGTGCTGGTGGCTTGATAGGGAACTGATGGGGATTGAATAAGACAGTGATTGTAAAATGATTGGTAACAGTACCTGGCAGCTGGACAAACTCAATAAATGGATTCTTATGATTTGCAATTTGTAAAGGTCTAAAAGATTTCTGATATGAAAGGCACCTAAATATCCTTCAACAAATGAATGGGTAACTAAGATGTGGTACATATATACGCTGGGATCCTACTTAGCAATAAAAATGAAATAATATGCAACATGGAGGGATCTACTAAGGGAAGTAAGACAGAGAAAGGTAAATACTGTGTGATACCACTTATATGTAGAGCCCAAAATATGATACAAATGAATTGTTTGCAAAACAGAAACAGACTCACAGATATAGAGAACAAATTTAAGGTAACCAAAGGAGAAAGGGATGAGGGACTAATACATTAGGAATTTGGGATTAACTGATACAAACTAGTATATGTATAGTAAACAATAAGGACCTACCATATACCATAGGGAGCTATCTATATTTAATATCTTGTAATTATATATGTATATTGAATCACTTTGCTCTACCCCTGAAACATTGTAAATCAACTATACTTCAATTAAAAAAAATAATTAAAGAAAAAAAGACTTCTGAAATTATACCCTTCTACTTTGGTTACTTTATATCATTATTAAGCTAAGTAGTGTTTTTACTAATTCTTTAGTATTATTTCCTTTATTTAATGTTTGTTAAATTAGTATCATTATCTGTGTTTTTAATAGGTTATTGAGGACACCAAAGAGAAAAGAACCATCATCCATCAAGCGATTAAATCTCTGTTTCCAGGATTAGAGACAAAAACAGAAGACAGAGAGGGGAGGAAATACATAGTAGCCTATCATGCAGCTGGAAAAAAGGCTCTGGCGAGTAAGTGGGCTTGTGGCCTGGCCTTTCTTCTGCCTCCCCATTCTCCCTGCCTGTTCACACTCAAGGGTCACTTTGCAGTTCCGAGATGGATATTGACCATATCATTCCTTCAAAGAAAGTGAACAGTCTTTCAGATGCTAGAACAATCCTGCATCTGAAATCACAATCGCACAATCATGTGTCTGGTAAAGAGGGCAATAGGTCTTACACGTGAGTACGGATTTGCTGTAATGATAGTGGTGCCAGAGAGAAAGTCTTATGTAATTTAATACGTTCTCTAAAGAGCAGAGCAGGCCGAGTGGTAATTCAAGAAGAAGACAGAAGAATATTGCTCATTCTGTCCTCTTAATGGAGGTAAGCTTTCAGATGAACAGAAACTGCTTGCCACCTCTCCCAGTGGCATATTCTGCAAAGTCCCTATATTGACAGTGCCGCTGCTTTCCAATCGTGAGTACCTTGTTGACTACACATAAAAAACATGGAACATAGAGAAAATCACCCCTTCACCCAAGCCCATGTTTCACTGAGTAGCATTTGTTTGAAGTGGGTGGGTTGTCAGTGAATCCTCTTTATTATGTTCTGTGTTCTACAGCCATGAAAATAACTATTTGCATATAACCTTAAGAAATATTGGATGATAATTTTTCTTCTTTTATTTGTCAGATCAGTAGATAAAATTTCTATGAAAGTTACAAAAGGGAAAATTCGTCACCTCCTCCTCTACCGTTGATGACAGCTGTTAGTGAAGAGTTACTTCTAGATATATTTGTTGGAGTAAAACTCCACAGTTGTTATATAAGAGAAGATTGTCCAAACCGTCAGTGCTTTGTCAGTATTCTCTTGGGATAATGCTGTGAGTGGATGAAGCCCTAATTGTCCATAACTGTGATTCTAGTGAAAGGAGAGTATGTGAGAAAAATGGGAGCAGAAATAAGATTTAGCTGCGCCTGAGAAAATCATGTCATCAAGTCAGTAGATCTGGATAGTGATAGAGAAGTGAGAATCCTTGAGCAGTGGGGAGGAGAAAGTGGAGGTTGGAGGTCACTTCACAGCAGATAACCAGAAAGGGCAGGTAGAGGATGTGTTCTGGGACTGCTTGATGGCATGAGTTGTTAATCACTTCTCAGTTCAGAGGCTCATGGCTTGAGTGCTATATGTTCCTTTGATGTCTGAGTGACAGTATAAAATATCACCTTGAAAGCTGTTCTGCAGCAAAGGTTGTCCAGGAGAATTAAGCCCAGTGGGGAGTGACATGAGTGAGTGTTTTTTCTATTCTCCCACAAGTGGCGTGTAGCTGGTAACTTATCTAGCAGTGGAGGAGAGAAGATGAATTCCTACATAGATGATTTGCTGCATTCAGTCTTAATTCTCTCAGGAACCCAGGTTGAGAAGGGCTGCTGCGAAGATGTTCCTTGGAGAGAGGCAGTCCTCATCGGTCAGCCACCTTTTTGCAAAGGCAGGAGGAAGAGGCAGGGTCTTGTTCTGACAACTGTGGTCCTGAGGAAGCAGATTGGAAGAGGCGAAGCCTGTGTTTCTCAGACTGGTTGCTTCTTGGAAATGGTTGCTGTTCCTTGGATCAACCATTTTGTTTTGTGATCTTGGTATTTGCAGCCAGAGTGGCCAGCAGTTTGCCCCTGAAGTGAGTGGTGCCGGATCTCTGGTGTTCTGTGTTTATCCACCTTTTCTGTGCCTACGCCACATCACACCTTCCTTTTTTTTTCCCCCCAAATAAAAAATTTCCTTAAGGTTTTCCAAGTGAGGTATTGAGCTGTGTGATATGAACCACCCCTTTCTCTTCTCACATCTTCAATAAAATATTAATTTCTCACAATGAAAAAGAAGCATGAAGGCAGGTCCAGTTGAATCAGTGTGTGGGTGAAGACCTGACCCTTTTGGACTTGAGGGGCTGTGGCGTTTATTCAGAGATGGACTAGTGGCCTGCTCTCTGCCTGTTCTCTACCACCTCCTCAGAGGCCCGACTGGCACCGGAGAGCCGGTGAGCACCTGCGAGCTGGGGGCCACTTTAAGTAAGCGACACTGGGAACGTAGGGAGAGCTGGTGTCTGGAGATGGCAGTTCTCACCTATACAGACAGAACCCAGAAACGGTGACAGCTTGTCCTCCTAGGGGCCTCACCCGGCATTTGAACAGATTAGCTTCTAAAGCCTCATTGCGAAGCTAAGTTGGATTGTTCTGAGCTCCCTTACTACCAAACCCTGGCATACGTTGTTGGTGGTAGGCCATGCACCGTGCAGCAGGTTTGCAACGTTCTTAACCTCAGATAGAGCCACGCAGCCTAAAAGACAGGCGCGATAGATTCTGAATCATAGTGGCCAAACACAAGTTATTGATGGCAGGTCTTTTAACCCTAATGTTATTTGGCGTGTTAATCCAACCTGATAGACAAGGCACATCGATTTATCTACCAAAGGCTACATATGATATTTTTCTGAAAATACTGTATAATTATCATAGACCATGTACTCAGGTAAATTAACTTATATTTTGAAATAAATAGTGTACATCTCCAAAAGACTTTTTAAAGGCTTAGGTTAAAAAAAATATTTTTTTCGCCATGTACTGTGTAGAAATAATCCATTCTCTATGGAATTAATGGTTTCCAGGGGCATACCTGTATCTAGGAGTCTGCAGAGACTAAGGAGGAAGAGGCAGACAGATAAAAAGTTCATTTTCTGGGAGAGACTGGGAGAGACAGAATCCATAGGAAGACAGGATTTCAGTGATGAAGTGATTAGCCATGGAAAATATTACAGACAGGTCCAGCAAGATAAGAACTCTGAAACACATCCACCGATCTTTAGGATCTTGGGGATCACTGGCATCTTTGCCAGAGCAGTTTTATTGGAAACCAGTTCACACAGTAGGTTAGGATGGAAGATACTAAATCCATCATAAAGAGAAGGACAAAGAAAAGGAACATGCTTAAGGAGAGGGAGACGTAGGTTTGACTAAAATGCAAGAGCCCTGAGCATATTGATATATTGAAGGGGAAGAGCTGATGGAGAGGGAACTGGGTGATGGTGGCTGGAGCAGGACCCCAGAGGCAGCTGCAGGGTGGGTGTGCAGGAGTGCAGCAGGGGAAATTGTCTTGAATGAGAAGGAAAGAATGTTCTGCATGCTACCCATCCTGCCATCTTTCTCGAGCTACAAACCTTTTTCCTTCTTTATTCATGTGGATCTCTGCTCAATACATGAATCTTCCTGAATATAGTTTTCTTTTTTTATCTGGATTCTGTTTCTCCTCTCCCTGGGGCTGCAGTATCAGACCATCAGAAGGTTGCTTCCTAGCCTGAGAATTCATTGCTTTTGCATTTTAAATCAGTGTGTCTCAAAAATGTGTGAAAGTTATTTTAAATTCTAATAAATTGCTACCTAGCATTCCAAGGATTTGGAGTTTTATAAAGTCAAACAAATCTCCCAAAGGAAGTTGAGACTCACTGATTTTCTGTTACTCAAAACATTTCCAGTTAATAAATACATACGCTTATTAATAGTTTGTGTACTGAGTGCACTTGAAAAAAGAATCCTTGTATGTTATTTACCGAGGAGATAATTGAATGCATGCTCACTGCTTGGATTTGCTAATGAGATGCATGTTTGTGAGCCAAACTCATATCGGTTGTCATGGTTTCTCGTAAGGTGTAATAGCACGTGGTGTTTTAGTCTTGTGGTTTCATTCGTTTCTTGCCACTAAATATACCAAATGGGTAGTTAGAGGAAGATGTAGCTTACACTTCATTAGCTTTTATCACAAAATTTGTTTTAACTTTTTATTGTGGACATTTTCAAACATGCAGACAAGTAAAGGAAGTAGTATATTGAACCTCTGTGTACCTGTCAACCATCTTCAGTATTATTAGCATTTTGTTGTTGAATCTGTTCCTCCCACTTTTTTCCCTTGTTGAGGTGTTTTTAAAGAAACTCCTATGTAGTACTTCATTTCACACGTAAATACTTCAGCATATATCTGATAGAAAAGGACTAAAGCCCTAAACTATTATCACCTCCTGACAAAATCAGTAATAATTTCTTAATATCTCATACCCAGTGCATGTTCAGTTTTTCCCTCATTGTCTTAGAAATGCCTTTTGCATACAGAGGACTCGTTTAAATCACGATACAGACAAGGTCAGAACATTGCATTCGATGGATGTCTCTTCAGCCTCTTTTTATCTATTGGTTTGAAAAGTGTTTTCCATAATTTTTGCATTTTTTTAAAATAAAAGAATCAGTGCAGGAAATTCATGAACACAGAAAAGCACAATACAAAACAGTCGTCACTTGCAGCCTCAACAACCAAAAGATAATTACGGATAGTGTTCTGCTACACGGCCTCCCATGTTTGAGAAAACAAATCTCTGGGTGAGGAGGCATTTTGCATCCAGTCTCACACTTTGTCCTGCGGACACAGACATTGCAGCTTTGAGGATCAATGAACAGGCCACGGTGAGGGCCTAGACAGGGAGGCTTGACCCTGTTGGTGAGTTTTCTTCTTGTTCATGTCTGCCTTTGCGACATTCCATTGTTAATGTCTAAGTCGCTGTCAGCCCACCACATAGCCACCAGACGCTGTAGGAGTTCCTCGGTAGCAGCTTCCCATGCGATCATTTGCATGTTCACTTCTAAAGCACTTTAATGTTATTATAAATTAAATACTGCTCTCTTGTGCTCTTTATGCTGTGCATTTGGACAGAGGTCAGAACTGCAGCAGGTAAGAGCGGTTGGCGTTTCATGTAGGTAAAATGAAATGCCAATGAATTTTGTCACAAGTACTAAGTATAGACAACTTTGCTTAAATGGAGGGAGCTGGAAGGAAAACCAAAAATAGTATCCCTGTTCACAATTTCCTGAGGATGAGTTGTAAGGAATTCACATCAAGAACCAAAGAAATACTTGAGGTGCTTTTTCTGTAATACTTTAAGCATACGGGCTGTGGCAGTTTTCCAAATGGCTTAATTGGCCAGGTTGTTCTATACATTGTAGTTTACATAACTAACCTGTCAAGCAATGCTTTTTGCCTTGGCAAAGGCAGGTATATAAGGAACTTTAGTACCAGAAGTTTCTTGTGTCTCTAAAGATGAAGAATTCATGAGTTCATGCTCAAGGGTTATTTTAGGCACGAAGAAAAAGGAACATTTCTAAAAGACAAAGCCTTTTCTAGGGATTGTGTAAGATACTTTTTCACAGTGTATTTCTTTCAACGAGTTAGAGAAATGAAGTGAGTTAGATGCATTGTCAATAACAGCTGCATCTGTGTGTCACATGAGACTCACGGACATTCTTGTACAACATCTGGGAAGTACAGTTGTGGCTTACACATTTTTCCCCAAGTGTTGATTTTTCAGAACACCTTTCAGCAATGAAGTCTAAATCTTGATGTTGTTTGAATAGATGTTTCTAGTAGTATAATTTAAATGTTGAAAAGAACAGCTGTAAAGTCAGATTCTCCAAAGTCTTGGAATGTTTGTCAGTCTCTAAACAGTTGAGCAGTTGAAGTAGCAACGGCTCAGCCTTAAGTTTTAGAGTCTCCTCTTGCCTGAAGATTGACAATTAGGCATTGAATGCCAGCTGCTCTGTCTGGGGACCTTTTGACAATTAGGCATTGAATGCCAGCTGCTCTCTCTGTCTGGGGACCTTTGTAAATGACCTAGTGTTGCCTAAACTTCTGTGACAGAAGTGGCCTTTGGAAGGTCTCACCATGTCACCAAGCCAGCTTGTTGCGGGAACAGCTAACTGGCGAGACAAGGCAAGGTTTGTGGGTTCCTCCATGACTGCTGGTGCCCCCCTGGCCTGCTTACATTCTGGAGAGCCTGTTGATCCCCTTTCAGACACCTGTTTATCAACTAAACCAGGGGATGGTTGGACTCCTCTGTGCTTCTGTATGTGAAGATTGCTCATTAGGTCTAATCACTTGTCATATGACCTGTACTTCTCGCTTTTGATTTCAAATAGAGACAGATAAGTATGCAATCAGAGAATTTAATAACGCCTGTGGTCCACACAGCTATAACCATCTAACCTGTGTTTCTTGTCAGTCTGGATCTGATTTCTTGCTCAAGGATTCTCTAGCAAAAATGATCTTGTAGAGTTTCATGAGGAAAAACCCCGCTAATGTTTATTATGGTGTACATAACATTTAACTTTTTTTTTTTAAAGATCCGAGGAAACATTCTTGGCCAAAATCTAGGGGAAGTTACTGTCACTTTGTACTGTACAAGGAAAACAAAGACACCATGGATGCTATTAATCTGTTGTCCAAATATTTAAGGTTAGTATCTTGTTCTTGTGCCTATGCAAAATCAAAACACAGAAACGTTTTTTTCTTTCCATGCTGATGAAAAGGGAATGGGAAAATAGGCAAACAGGTAGCAAATGTACCTCCCAGTTACAGTCTTTTTTATTATTTTGGCTGTGCCTTGTTGGATCCTACTTCCCCAACCAGGGATTGAAATTGGGCCGCAGCAGTGAAAGCCCTGAGTCCTAACCACTGGACTGCCAGGGAGTTCCCAATTTTAGTTTTTGTAGACAGTAGTTGAATTAATTTTTTTTAACCTCCTTGCAAATGGTCAGTGATTCAAAATGACAATTCTCTAAGTAAATGGTTACATATAGTAGAGAGTTACTAGTCCATCCAGCTTCAGTAAAAATTAATTGGACTTCCCTGCTGATGCAGTGGTTAAGAATCCGCCTGCCATTGTAGGGGCCGCAGGTTTGATCCCTGATCCAGGAAGACCCCACATACCTCAACCTCAGCTATTGAGCCTGTGCTCTGGAGCCCAGGAGCCGCAACTGCCGAGCCCGAGCGCTTCAGTAGGAACTTTAGTACCAGAAGTTTCTTGTGTCTCTAAAGATGAAGAATTCATGAGTTCATGCTCAAGGGTTATTTTAGGCACGAAGAAAAAGGAACATTTCTAAAAGACAAAGCCTTTTCTAGGGATTGTGTAAGATACTTTTTCACAGTGTATTTCTTTCAACGAGTTAGAGAAATGAAGTGAGTTAGATGCATTGTCAATAACAGCTGCATCTGTGTGTCACATGAGACTCACGGACATTCTTGTACAACATCTGGGAAGTACAGTTGTGGCTTACACATTTTTCCCCAAGTGTTGATTTTTCAGAACACCTTTCAGCAATGAAGTCTAAATCTTGATGTTGTTTGAATAGATGTTTCTAGTAGTATAATTTAAATGTTGAAAAGAACAGCTGTAAAGTCAGATTCTCCAAAGTCTTGGAATGTTTGTCAGTCTCTAAACAGTTGAGCAGTTGAAGTAGCAACGGCTCAGCCTTAAGTTTTAGAGTCTCCTCTTGCCTGAAGATTGACAATTAGGCATTGAATGCCAGCTGCTCTGTCTGGGGACCTTTTGACAATTAGGCATTGAATGCCAGCTGCTCTCTCTGTCTGGGGACCTTTGTAAATGACCTAGTGTTGCCTAAACTTCTGTGACAGAAGTGGCCTTTGGAAGGTCTCACCATGTCACCAAGCCAGCTTGTTGCGGGAACAGCTAACTGGCGAGACAAGGCAAGGTTTGTGGGTTCCTCCATGACTGCTGGTGCCCCCCTGGCCTGCTTACATTCTGGAGAGCCTGTTGATCCCCTTTCAGACACCTGTTTATCAACTAAACCAGGGGATGGTTGGACTCCTCTGTGCTTCTGTATGTGAAGATTGCTCATTAGGTCTAATCACTTGTCATATGACCTGTACTTCTCGCTTTTGATTTCAAATAGAGACAGATAAGTATGCAATCAGAGAATTTAATAACGCCTGTGGTCCACACAGCTATAACCATCTAACCTGTGTTTCTTGTCAGTCTGGATCTGATTTCTTGCTCAAGGATTCTCTAGCAAAAATGATCTTGTAGAGTTTCATGAGGAAAAACCCCGCTAATGTTTATTATGGTGTACATAACATTTAACTTTTTTTTTTTAAAGATCCGAGGAAACATTCTTGGCCAAAATCTAGGGGAAGTTACTGTCACTTTGTACTGTACAAGGAAAACAAAGACACCATGGATGCTATTAATCTGTTGTCCAAATATTTAAGGTTAGTATCTTGTTCTTGTGCCTATGCAAAATCAAAACACAGAAACGTTTTTTTCTTTCCATGCTGATGAAAAGGGAATGGGAAAATAGGCAAACAGGTAGCAAATGTACCTCCCAGTTACAGTCTTTTTTATTATTTTGGCTGTGCCTTGTTGGATCCTACTTCCCCAACCAGGGATTGAAATTGGGCCGCAGCAGTGAAAGCCCTGAGTCCTAACCACTGGACTGCCAGGGAGTTCCCAATTTTAGTTTTTGTAGACAGTAGTTGAATTAATTTTTTTTAACCTCCTTGCAAATGGTCAGTGATTCAAAATGACAATTCTCTAAGTAAATGGTTACATATAGTAGAGAGTTACTAGTCCATCCAGCTTCAGTAAAAATTAATTGGACTTCCCTGCTGATGCAGTGGTTAAGAATCCGCCTGCCATTGTAGGGGCCGCAGGTTTGATCCCTGATCCAGGAAGACCCCACATACCTCAACCTCAGCTATTGAGCCTGTGCTCTGGAGCCCAGGAGCCGCAACTGCCGAGCCCGAGCGCTTCAGCGCTGAAGCCCACATGCCCCAGAGCCCGCGCTCTGCAGTAAGAGAAGCTGCCGCAGTCAGAACCCACAAACCGCAGCTGGGACGCGGCCCCTGCTCGCAGCAACTAGAGAAAGCCCCCTTGCAGCAGTGAAGAGCCAGCACAGCCAAAAAACATTTAGGGGAAAAAGACAAATTAGCTGTCTCCCCTGGAAACTCACACTTTGATATAGTTGCAGAGGTCTGTTGCTAAATCTGAGTTCTGAACTCCTGGAAATCAACTGGGTTGGAAACCTGAGACCAGTCAGATTTTCTCATAGGAATGCAAATGTAATAGAATTTGGGTCTCTGAGGATGGGCCGGGTTGCTGTTTTATTTTCAGAAATGGATTCAGGTACCAGAGCAAATCTGTACACGATGGAAACGTACTTTCGGATGTGTGTTTAGCCTGGAGTTTGCTCTGACTGCTTTAACAAGATGCTGCCAAGTGAGTGGCTTCAGTGACAGCCCTTCGTTTCCCTAGCTGTGCAGGCGGGAAGCCCCAGGCTGCGGGCACTGGCAGCTTGGTCCTTCGCAGAGGCCTTCCCTTGGCTTGTGGGTGGCCGCCGCCTCTGTGCCCTCCCGTGGTCTTGCCTCTGAGTGTGTGTGTCCCAGAGTCCTCTGTGAGGCCAGGTCTCCTCCTCTTATACCAGGACACACGTCTGATCAAATGAGGGCCTCGTTTTAACTTAATGACCTCTCTTACGGCTCTAGCTGCAAATCCTGCTGGGTTCGGAGCCACTGGGAGTCAGCCTCAACACAGAAATTTTAGGGGAGCACAGTTCATCCCATAGGCCACAGTACCTAATAAAGCAGCATTTTATTTACTGCTAGCTTTCGCTCTCGCCTTGTCTGTCCCTGAACCCCGGGGAGAAGACAGTTCCAATGAGAGAAGGGAAGGGAGCTCCTCTGAGATCTGGATTGCTCAGAGTTCAAAAATCCTTCCTGTTTCTCTCCTATTCATGTGGAACAGTTTTTATTAAATTCCTCTTAGTTATCTAGCTTACTTGTATCTTCATATTAAAGCTATTCTGTTCCCTGTTGTAGCATTTGGCTTTATACAAAGAAATAGCATATATTTATGGAAAATTCATATAATATTAACTTTTGGAAATTGAAAATATAAAATTTTCAAAGTGATACATGATACGTCTAGGATGGATAGTTCTTTACCTTTGGTTATATAATTATATGAATTGCATGAAATCAACAAAGTGCATTACTTCCTTTTCTGACACATTCCAAGTCACACAGAGATAAAGTTTCTCCTTTTCTTTTACTCTGTTACTATTTTAAGTATATTTATTTTAAATCTTAAATTATGAGAAGTGTGATTACCTAACAGTATGTGACTTTGTTTGGTTTTGTTTTTGCCTCATCAGAGTCAAGCCAAACATATTCTCCTACATGGGAACCAAAGATAAAAGAGCCATAACCGTTCAGGAGATTGCTGTTCTCAAGTGAGTAGGAGTACATACTGGGGTTCGTTCTGTAAAAATCCTAGCACTGTATTTCCAAGTTCGAGGATCTGCTTTGTGGGGTTTACCTCTTCCATCTTTAGACAGTGCCTCTGTTCAAAAAACTGCTTTTCTATTTGTTTCTTTTCTTCTTGCTTATCTGCATTCCCTAATGTTTTGGCAGCAAGCTGGTATTATTTATGTCATTTTTAAAGGATTTGTGTGGTAGAACCAAGAGAATATGTGAATATATTCTTTATCTTTTGTCTCTATTATTCATTGATTGTTAAATATAAGTTATTTAAAGTTTAATTACAAAACAGTGAATGAGCTCTTTTGTTATACACTGAAGATCTGCAAAGGAAAAAGGTGGTCTTTGCTTTTGAAGTAATTATGATGCAGCAGACAGGTAAATCAGAACTTACACACACAGTGATGGAAGTGCTAGAATAGAGGTGTATTTGGGGTGTTAGGCAAGACCTGCTAACAAAGTGTGGCACTCATTGTGGGGGCAGGCCAGGGAGGCTTTCGCAGAAAATGGGATGCTTGGGGTTTTTTCTTTGTTGAGTTTGGCTGTGCCACGCAACTTGTGAGATCCTAGTTCCCCAGCCAGGGACCGGAGCCAAGCCCTCAGCGGCGGAAATGTGGAGTCCAACCACGGGACCACCAGCGGATTCCCTGGATGCTTGAGTTTTAATCTAGACTGGGCTTCTCTGCCTCTTCACTGCTGACACTTTGGGCTGGATAATTCCTTGTTGAAGGGGCCATACTGTGCACTCTAGGACGTTCAACAGCAGCCCTGGTCTCTCTCTACCACAGGATTTCAGTAACTTTCCCCCTATTCATGTCAGCACTATGACAGACAAAAATGTCTCCAGACCTGGCTAAATGTCTCTCGAAGAGCAGAATAGCCCTGGTTGAGAACCACTGGTCTAGATTCTAGAAGGACTGGTGGCCAGACAGACTCGGGTGTCCATCCTCGATTCTAGAAAGCCGGCGGTCAGACAGGCTCAGGTGTCCATGCTTACACGCCCCTGAGGTGGGGGACGGTGGGAGGAAGAAGTAACGGGGCAGGAGGAATTGGGGGTTGCAGGTGCTTGTTGTCATGAGTGCAGTGATGGTTTCACAGGCTTATTCACGTGTTAAAACTTGTACATTTTGCATATGTACAGTTTATTGATGTTCAGGCACCCAGTCCTGTCTGACTCTTTGTGACCCCATGGACTGCAGCACCCGAGGCCTCCCCATCCCTCACCATCTCCTGAAGTTTTCCCTAGTTCATGTCCATTGCATCAGTGATGCCATTCAGCCGTCTCCTCCTCGACGCCCTCTTCTCCTTCTGCCCTCAATCTTTCCCAGCATCAGGGACTTTTCTAATGAGTCGGCTGTTCTCATCAGATGACCAGAATACTGGAGCTTCAGCTTCAGCATCAGTCCTTCCTACGAGTTTTCACGGTTGATTTCCTTTAGGATTGATTGACTGGTTTGATCTCCTTGCTGTCCAAGGGATTTTTAGGAGTATTCTCCAGCACCACAGTTTGAAGGCATCAATTCTTTGGCATTCTGCCTTTACTGTCCAACTCACACAGCCATACCTGACCACTGGGAAGACCAAAACCTTGTCTGTACGGACCTTTGTCAGCAGAGTAATGTCTCTGCTTTTCAACACGCTATCTAGGTTTGTCATCGCTTTTCTGCCAAGAAGCAATAGTCTTCTAATTTCATGGCTGCAGTCACCATCCACAGTGATTTTAGAGCCCAAGAAGAGGAAATCGGTCACTTTCACTTCCACCCTTTCCCCTTCTATTAGCCATGAAGTGATGGGCCCGGATGGCATGATCTTAGCTTTTTTAATATTTAGTTTTAAGCCAGCTTTTTCACTCTCCTCCTTCACCCTCAACAAGAGGCTCTTTATTCCCTCTTTGCTTTCTGCCATTAGAGTGGTATCATCCTCATATTTGAGGTTGTGAATGTTTCTCTTGCCTATCTTGTTTCCAGCTTGTAACCCATCCAGTCCGGCCTTTTAGTTTGCCCACTAGTTAATTCTAAAGTCATCTATGCTTGCTATCCCCACTTTAAGGCATACATGTGCTTGTGATTCCCCTCTTTTCATAAAGTTGAGGTAGCACCTCCTCTTTGCCCCCCAGTCCCCTGCCATTTGGCTTCCCTGCCACCTTCTGATTCATTTGAGATAGTGTCAGGATTGAGTTCCCAGTTGCATCCTAGTGGATTTTCCAGCCCTTCTCTTCCTTGACCTTGGACCCTGGGCATGAGGTCATGGTAAAGGCATAAAGGCAGGTCGAGAACATCTGCTCTCTATAATACGACATCACTAGCAGTGGTGTGCGTGGTGCCATGTCTAGGGCAGAGCAGGAGGTGACGCCTGAAGATACTGGCACTCCCACCTGTTGCCCTGGTCTCTTTGTGCCTGAGACGCGTGGAATGAGGGTCATCTGCTGAGAGCGAAGGGGATGGGAGTGGGAAAGGGGACTTGAAAACACTGGGAAGATGTTAATGAGGGCCTCGTTTTAACTTAATGACCTCTCTTACGGCTCTAGCTGCAAATCCTGCTGGGTTCGGAGCCACTGGGAGTCAGCCTCAACACAGAAATTTTAGGGGAGCACAGTTCATCCCATAGGCCACAGTACCTAATAAAGCAGCATTTTATTTACTGCTAGCTTTCGCTCTCGCCTTGTCTGTCCCTGAACCCCGGGGAGAAGACAGTTCCAATGAGAGAAGGGAAGGGAGCTCCTCTGAGATCTGGATTGCTCAGAGGTCAAAAATCCTTCCTGTTTCTCTCCTATTCATGTGGAACAGTTTTTATTAAATTCCTCTTAGTTATCTAGCTTACTTGTATCTTCATATTAAAGCTATTCTGTTCCCTGTTGTAGCATTTGGCTTTATACAAAGAAATAGCATATATTTATGGAAAATTCATATAATATTAACTTTTGGAAATTGAAAATATAAAATTTTCAAAGTGATACATGATACGTCTAGGATGGATAGTTCTTTACCTTTGGTTATATAATTATATGAATTGCATGAAATCAACAAAGTGCATTACTTCCTTTTCTGACACATTCCAAGTCACACAGAGATAAAGTTTCTCCTTTTCTTTTACTCTGTTACTATTTTAAGTATATTTATTTTAAATCTTAAATTATGAGAAGTGTGATTACCTAACAGTATGTGACTTTGTTTGGTTTTGTTTTTGCCTCATCAGAGTCAAGCCAAACATATTCTCCTACATGGGAACCAAAGATAAAAGAGCCATAACCGTTCAGGAGATTGCTGTTCTCAAGTGAGTAGGAGTACATACTGGGTTCGTTCTGTAAAAATCCTAGCACTGTATTTCCAAGTTCGAGGATCTGCTTTGTGGGGTTTACCTCTTCCATCTTTAGACAGTGCCTCTGTTCAAAAAACTGCTTTTCTATTTGTTTCTTTTCTTCTTGCTTATCTGCATTCCCTAATGTTTTGGCAGCAAGCTGGTATTATTTATGTCATTTTTAAAGGATTTGTGTGGTAGAACCAAGAGAATATGTGAATATATTCTTTATCTTTTGTCTCTATTATTCATTGATTGTTAAATATAAGTTATTTAAAGTTTAATTACAAAACAGTGAATGAGCTCTTTTGTTATACACTGAAGATCTGCAAAGGAAAAAGGTGGTCTTTGCTTTTGAAGTAATTATGATGCAGCAGACAGGTAAATCAGAACTTACACACACAGTGATGGAAGTGCTAGAATAGAGGTGTATTTGGGGTGTTAGGCAAGACCTGCTAACAAAGTGTGGCACTCATTGTGGGGGCAGGCCAGGGAGGCTTTCGCAGAAAATGGGATGCTTGGGGTTTTTTCTTTGTTGAGTTTGGCTGTGCCACGCAACTTGTGAGATCCTAGTTCCCCAGCCAGGGACCGGAGCCAAGCCCTCAGCGGCGGAAACGTGGAGTCCAACCACAGGACCACCAGCGGATTCCCTGGATGCTTGAGTTTTAATCTAGACTGGGCTTCTCTGCCTCTTCACTGCTGACACTTTGGGCTGGATAATTCCTTGTTGAAGGGGCCATACTGTGCACTCTAGGACGTTCAACAGCAGCCCTGGTCTCTCTCTACCACAGGATTTCAGTAACTTTCCCCCTATTCATGTCAGCACTATGACAGACAAAAATGTCTCCAGACCTGGCTAAATGTCTCTCGAAGAGCAGAATAGCCCTGGTTGAGAACCACTGGTCTAGATTCTAGAAGGACTGGTGGCCAGACAGACTCGGGTGTCCATCCTCGATTCTAGAAAGCCGGCGGTCAGACAGGCTCAGGTGTCCATGCTTACACGCCCCTGAGGTGGGGGACGGTGGGGGGAAGAAGTAACGGGGCAGGAGGAATTGGGGGTTGCAGGTGCTTGTTGTCATGAGTGCAGTGATGGTTTCACAGGCTTATTCACGTGTTAAAACTTGTACATTTTGCATATGTACAGTTTATTGATGTTCAGGCACCCAGTCCTGTCTGACTCTTTGTGACCCCATGGACTGCAGCACCCGAGGCCTCCCCATCCCTCACCATCTCCTGAAGTTTTCCCTAGTTCATGTCCATTGCATCAGTGATGCCATTCAGCCGTCTCCTCCTCGACGCCCTCTTCTCCTTCTGCCCTCAATCTTTCCCAGCATCAGGGACTTTTCTAATGAGTCGGCTGTTCTCATCAGATGACCAGAATACTGGAGCTTCAGCTTCAGCATCAGTCCTTCCTACGAGTTTTCACGGTTGATTTCCTTTAGGATTGATTGACTGGTTTGATCTCCTTGCTGTCCAAGGGATTTTTAGGAGTATTCTCCAGCACCACAGTTTGAAGGCATCAATTCTTTGGCATTCTGCCTTTACTGTCCAACTCACACAGCCATACCTGACCACTGGGAAGACCAAAACCTTGTCTGTACGGACCTTTGTCACCAGAGTAATGTCTCTGCTTTTCAACACGCTATCTAGGTTTGTCATCGCTTTTCTGCCAAGAAGCAATAGTCTTCTAATTTCATGGCTGCAGTCACCATCCACAGTGATTTTAGAGCCCAAGAAGAGGAAATCGGTCACTTTCACTTCCACCCTTTCCCCTTCTATTAGCCATGAAGTGATGGGCCCGGATGGCATGATCTTAGCTTTTTTAATATTTAGTTTTAAGCCAGCTTTTTCACTCTCCTCCTTCACCCTCAACAAGAGGCTCTTTATTCCCTCTTTGCTTTCTGCCATTAGAGTGGTATCATCCTCATATTTGAGGTTGTGAATGTTTCTCTTGCCTATCTTGTTTCCAGCTTGTAACCCATCCAGTCCGGCCTTTTAGTTTGCCCACTAGTTAATTCTAAAGTCATCTATGCTTGCTATCCCCACTTTAAGGCATACATGTGCTTGTGATTCCCCTCTTTTCATAAAGTTGAGGTAGCACCTCCTCTTTGCCCCCCAGTCCCCTGCCATTTGGCTTCCCTGCCACCTTCTGATTCATTTGAGATAGTGTCAGGATTGAGTTCCCAGTTGCATCCTAGTGGATTTTCCAGCCCTTCTCTTCCTTGACCTTGGACCCTGGGCATGAGGTCATGGTAAAGGCATAAAGGCAGGTCGAGAACATCTGCTCTCTATAATACGACATCACTAGCAGTGGTGTGCGTGGTGCCATGTCTAGGGCAGAGCAGGAGGTGACGCCTGAAGATACTGGCACTCCCACCTGTTGCCCTGGTCTCTTTGTGCCTGAGACGCGTGGAATGAGGGTCATCTGCTGAGAGCGAAGGGGATGGGAGTGGGAAAGGGGACTTGAAAACACTGGGAAGATGTGAATAGCCTGTGTGGGTGATGGGCTGGTCAGCAGTTCCTGAGAGCAGGGGACTGGCAATGGCTCAAGGCGTTAGCCTTTCCCATACTCTGGATATGGGACGTAGAAGGTTCTTGACTTCTCTTTGGTGACTGAAATATTGTAGTCAACTCCTGTGCTTTCCGTCCAGCTGGCTCTGAATTTCTCCACCTAAATTTAGAGATAGATTCGTTTGTTTTGTTTTCAACACAGAAAACAAGGTAGAAAATGAAAGTACCACCACAGTTGTACTTCTTCAGATTGCCTTGTTCACGGCTTAATGTATTTTTTGTGGAAGAGTTTTTTTTCCTTAGTTTATTTCCTAAAACTAAAATATTTACATAAAGTGTGTTTTTTTCTTTCAAACAGTAAATGATGTACATCTTTCCCTGTTCAGTTCAGTTCAGTCGCTCAGTCGTGTCCGACTCTTTGCGATCCCATGAATTGCAGCACGCCAGGCCTCTCTGTCCATCACCAACTCCCGGAGTTCACTCAAACTCACGTCCATCGAGTCCGTGATGCCATCCAGCCATCTCATCCTCTGTCGTCCCCTTCTGCTCCTGCCCCCAATCCCTCCCAGCATCAGAGTCTTTTCCAATGAGTCAACTCTTCGCACGAGTTGGCCAAAGTACTGGAGTTTCAGCTTTAGCATCATTCCTTCCAAAGAAATCCCAGGGTTGATCTCCTTCAGAATGGACTGGTTGGATCTCCTTGCAGTCCAAGAGACTCTCAAGAGTCTTCTCCAACACCACAGTTCAAAAGCATCAATTCTTCAGCACTCAGCTTTCTTCACAGTCCAACTCTCACATCCATACATGACCACAGGAAAAACCATAGCCTTGACTAGATGGACCTTAGTCAGCAAAATAATGTGTCTGCTTTTGAATATGCTGTCTAGGTTGGTCATAACTTTTCTTCCAAGGAATAAGCGTCTTTTAAGCGTCTTTTAATTTCATGGCTGCAGTCACCATCTGCAGTGATTTTGGAGCCCCTAAAAATAAAGTCTGACACTGTTCCCACTGTTTCCCCATCTATTTCCCATGAAGTGATGGGACTGGATGCCATGATCTTCGTTTTCTGAATGTTGAGCTTTAAGCCAACTTTTTCACTCTCCCCTTTCACTTTCATCAAGAGGCTTTTTAGTTCCTCTTTACTTTCTGCCATAGGGGTGGTGTCATCTGCATATCTGAGGTTATTGATATTTCTCCCAGCAATCTTGAGTCCAGCTTATGCTTCTTCCAGCCCAGCGTTTCTCATGATGTACTCTGCATATAAGTTAAATAAGCAGGGTGACAATATCCAGCCTTGATGTACTCCTTCTCCTATTTGGAACCAGTCTGTTGTTCCATGTCCAGTTCTAACTGTTGCTTCCTGACCTGCATACAAATTTCTCAAGAGGCAGGTCAGGTGGTCACATGTAGCAAAAGATATTTAAATATATGTTTTTGTTCTTCAGTTGCTAAGTCATGTCCAACGGTTTGCAACCCCATCATCTGCAGCACACCAGGCTTCCCTGTCCTTCACTATCTCCCTGAGTTTGCTCAAACTCATGCCCATTGAGTCGGTGATACCGTCCAACCATCTCATCTTCTATAGTCCCCTTCTCCTCTTGCCTTCATCTTTCCTGGCACCAGGGTCTTTTCCAGTGTATTCTAATTTATGAGCTGTTATTCTGTTTTTTAATTTTACATGGTTTTCCATTTCTTGCTATTATAAGCAGTTCCATGATGGACATATTGGTAGCTAAATCTTGGCACACATCTGTGATAACTTCATTAAGATAAGCTTAGCAAAAAAAAGCAAAACACACAAAAAAGATAAACTTAGCAGTAGAATGTGAAATTCTAGATGTTAGGTTTTTGATCCAGAGTTTAATTGCCCTGTAGAAAGGTGGTACCAGTTTATCACCTTTATTCTTCTTCAGAATCCTTCCTGACACATTTTAATCTAACAAAATTTTTTACTAATATGGAGTGTCAAAACAGGGCATCTCCTTATTTTGTATTGTATTTCATGATGTGACATCTTCGAAGAATGAAGGTACATTTCTCTTCTTGGTCAGCCACCAGGTGTCACACTTGATCACACTGCGATCCTGTCTTCACAGACCTTTGCTGCCTCTATCGTCTTCCTGTTGGCTTAGTAAGAAACCATATTAAACACCTAAACGTTAGCCTTTGGAAAGCACATAGCACTTATCTCACGGATGCAGGCTACTCCCTTCATTTGCTTAATGGATATGTGGGGCCAAGTGGATTGGCCTTTCCCGTGAGAACTGGTAGACAGGATAAACCCACTCTGCCATGCAAGGATTTTAATTACTGCTGAATTGATTAGTGTTTGGGATAAGCAGCTTCTCAGCTTCATGTAAGTCTCCAAAGTCGCCTAGTAGTTTTCACAGGATCTCAAGCAGGAACAGCCTCATTCAGCATGATTTGTTTCTCTTCCTGCCAGTCTCCTTTCTGAGCATGGGCCAGTATTTTCCTGGCTTTGTTAATAAAGGCATTTTGTGCAACATGCTGCTTAGGTTGGCTCCTGGTGTTGAAAAGTGAGATTTTGGTATTCCCAAGTTACTCACAGGATTGCTATGAATTTACAACCAAAGAGCTTGATCCAGGATCATCAAAATTAAAACTGTGAACAGTATCATGAAAGGTATTGTCAACTTCATCCCATCAGTTCTCAAGGAGCACCCACACCAGCAAGAACTGAGCATTCTCTTGCTTTCTGCTATGCTGGTGGGATTCACAAATACATGTTTTTGTGTATTTACGAATCAACTGTAGAATTTGATTCAGCCATGAAAAAGAATGAAGTACATGTGTTAGTTGCTCAGTGGTGCCCAACTCTTTGCTACCTCATGGAATGCAACCTACCAGGCTCTTCTGTCCATGGGATTTTCCAGGCAAAGGTACTGAAGTGGTTTGCCATTTCCTTCTCTAGGGGATCTTCCCAACCTGGGGATCTAACCCAGGTCTCCTGTACTGCAGGCAGATTCTTGATCAACTGAGCCACCAGGGAAGCCCTGATATATACTATAACATGAATGAATCTGAAAAAACATTATGTAAACTAAGTAAGGGGAGTCATACACAAAGGACCACATGTTATATAATTATGTTTGTATGAAATGTCCCAGATAGGGAGAGCTGTAAAGACAAAGTAGGTTAGTGGTTGCTTGGTTGCTAGGAGTCGCAGGGAAAGGGAAGGGGGTTCAAAGGTTTACGGTTTCTTTTGGGAGTGATGGAAATATTCTGGAATTAGATAATGGTGACAGTTGCACAGCATTGTGACTATACTAAAACCCCCCGAGTTGTACACTTTATAATGCTTAAAATGATAAGTTTTTTGTTATGTTCATTTTAGCTCTTTATTTAAAAAAAAAAAAAAGAACAAAGCTGTCTTTCATGGCTGTTGGGAAGCAGTCTCCCTAATCTGTTTCCAGAACTGCCAGGCTGCCTATCTGATTCCTTCTTTCCTCTTGACTCTTAAATTTCCTGTCCATTTTATAGCAAGAGTTACTGACCAAAGAGGGGCTCTGTCCTCTCTTTCCTCTCACTGTTCATCCTGATCCTTTGCTTCCGGGACTCTTTGGGATACTGTTTCTGGATTAATTGATGCCCTGTGGGTCTGCCATCATCTCCATATGTCTGAAGTCAAGGATGTGGTTCCCCTGAGCAGCTGGCCCGAGCTGGTACAGACCCAGTTCACACCTTTTGGTACTTGGGTTGGACAGGGCATTCAGGACCAGGAGAGAGGGTAATGGAATGTGAGGTGTGCCTGCTTCTCTGGCTAGCTTCCTGTGTTTTATAATAATTAGTGGACAGTGACACTTCTTCTTTCCTTAAGAAATTTGGTCAGGTTGCTTCTGCACATATTGAACCAGGAAACAAATCGATCGATTGATAATGCATCAAGAAATTGATTGCCTTCAGGGAATATGGCTAAATTTTCAGCAAGGAAACAAGAATTCTCTGAGATGAAATGGCAAACTGGTATTATATGGTGGATTTTCAACAGTTTAACTCAGTAACAGCATATTTTTAATGAAGAAGTAGAATAAAATTTCCCCAGTAATTTTTCATGTAATGTTGGGACTTGGGAGGCTGCACAGGCCCCTGTGGGGCAGCTTCCGTAATTAGGGTCTGAGTCTAAATATGGTCCTGGGTCTCTAGACCAGGCACTTAGGGGCATAGTAGCCTCATGCAGGCCCAGGGCCCAGGAGCCACATCCAGACCTTCCCGACCCCTGTAGTTACTTCCCGCTAAAGCTGGACCGTGGCTCCTGGCAATAAGAACCAATAGGAATGCGCTCAAGGGCCCACTCTGAGAAACACCATGCAGTCCAGAGTTGTAAAAGGAGAAGTGTAGTCAACAAAGTGGAGCTCAGACGCCTGTTGTTCTGGTAGTTAGCTCTTCAGAGGATGCTTGAATTCAGAAAAAAGTTAGAACCACTTGCTGAGGCACAGTGATGTACTGTGTAGCGTTATTTGTAGCTTTAAAAAATTGTCAACAAACCAGGTGACCCAAATTGAAAAGTCTTAAAATGAATGACTAAATAAATTCCCATTCGATGAGTCATTTTTTACTATATTAGATTATTTCTAATTTTTTTAAACTCTCTTTGCTAAAGTAGAGAAAGATGAATACTAACATAAGAAAAAGTGAAAATATTTTATTTTATTTTATTTATTTATTTTTTTTAGAGCTTCCATTTTACTTTATTTTACTTTACAGTACTCTATTGGTTTTGGCATACATTGACATGAATCTGCCACGGGTGTACACGAACTCCCAAACATGTTCCTCCCTCCCACCTCCCACCCCACATCATCCCTCCGGATCATCCCCATACACCAGCCCCAAGCATCCTGCATCCTGCAGTGAACATGTGCAAGTGAAAAACCAGACATCGTGTTTAACCATGAAACATTAGAGCATTTTGTTAGAACTGAGAAAAAAATGAAGGCGACCACACTGCTGCTGCTGCTTGTCTCCGCTCTTGGCTCTATAATGTGAAGGAGTAGGAGATGAGCGACGTGAAAATTAGGAGGAGGCCAGACTGCAGTCTTGTTCCTCATGTATGGTTGTTTCCGTTCAAGGAGTTAACTGGAAGTTATGCAAGATAGGAAAGAGCATGTACCAAAATCCGTATTCAGATGATAGTCTATTAGGCATTATAGCAGAAAAAAATAGTTTACACAGAAGAAGGTGAAGAAAAGAATATACCTAGAAACAAAAATTTTTCTAAAGTGTAAGATCTCTCTCTGTGAAGAAAACTTTGAAATGCTATTGATAGATGTAAAAGAACTTGAGTAAATGAATGCTGTATTCTGTTCTTGGATACATATAAATGTTTTTTAATGAATAAACATGTACATTTATGCTGATACTAAATGAAAATACCAATAGAATGTTTCAAGCTAATCAAGCTGATTGTAATGTGGGAAAGAGTCAGAACTAACCATAAAAATTCTGGAAGAAATGACTAATAAAGGGGGATTAGTGTAAAATTTTATAATGAAATATATATATATCTCATTTAAAATATTTTTATTAAAACAGTCCCGTGGTGATTTTGGAGTAAATTGTACACTTAGATTACTAAAACATTTTTACCACACTCTCCACTCTAAGATATTTCTGGATTTATAATAATCTGTTTCTTTCGCTTATCACCTGGTTCTTTTTAGAGTAATTTACTTATTTTTATTGAAGTACAGTTGACTTACATTGTTTCAGATGAATGACAAAGTCGATTTTATACTTTGTTATATGTAAACACAAGTTCTTTTTTTTTTAACACATTCTTTTTTTAGATTCTTTTCCATTATTGGTTTCTACAAGATAATGAATACAGTTCCCTGTGCTATATAGTACATACTTGTTTATTTTATATATAGTAGTGTATATATGTTAATCTCACATTCCAAATTTATTCCTCCCTCCTGTCTTTCCCCTTTGGTAACCATAAGTTTGTTTTCTCTGTGCATCTGTTTCTGTTTTGTGAATAAGTCCTTTTTTTTTTAGCCACGTGTAGGTGACGTCATATGTTTGTCTGACTTAACTTCCCTTCGGGTAATCATCCCCAAGTCCATCGTGGCGCTGCAGATGGCGTTTGTTGTATTCTTTCCTGGCTGAGCAATATTCCACTGTGTATATGTGCCACGTCTTCTTTAGCCGTTCATCTCTAGATGAGCATTTAGGTTGTTGCCGTGTCTTGGCTGTGCTGTAAATAGTGCTGCTGTGAACACTGGGGTGCATGCATCTTTTTGAACTAAGAGTTCTCCTCTCTTCTGGATGTGTGCCCAAAAGTGGGGCTGCTGGCTCCCGTGGCAACTCTGTCACTAGCTTTTGAGGAGTCTCCATACTGTTCTCCATAGTGGCTGTGCCAGTTTACGTTCCTACCAACAGTGTACAGAGTTCTCTTTTTCCTACACCATCTCCAGTATTTATCATTCATATATTTTTTTTAATGTGTATTTGACTGTGCTGGGTATTTGTCTTTGTGCAGCCTTTCTCTAGTTGCGGTGAGCAGGGCTGCTCTCTGGTTGCAGAGCATGACCGTCTCACTGTGGTGCCTTCTCTTGTTACAGAGCATGGCTGTTGGGTGCCCAGGCTTCAGTGCTTGTGGCTCAGGCTCAGGGCTTGTGGCATGCACAAGCTTAGTTGCTCTGCAGTGTGTGGGGTCTTCCTGGACCGGGAATCGAACCCATGCCTCCTGCATTGCCAGGCGGATTCTTCACCGTTGAGCCACCAAGGAAGCCCTGTTTGTAGGCTTTTTGATGATGGCCATTCTGACCAGTGTGAGATGGTACCTTACCTTTGATTTGCATTCATCTAATAATTAGCATTATTGAGCATCTTTTCATGTGCTTGTTGGCCATCTGTATGTCTTTTTGGAGAGATGTCTGTTTAGGTCTTCTGCCCATTTTTAAATTTTATTTTTTTCTGCCCATTTTTGATTGGGCTGTTTGTTTTTTGATAATGAGCTGTATAAACTGTATGTTTTGTCAATTAAAACATCGTTGCTTGTATCATTTGCAAATGTATTTTTCCCAGTCTGTAGATTGTCTTTTTATTTTGTTTATGGTTTCCTTTGTGGCTCAGAGGTTAAAGCGTCTGCCTCCAATGCGGGAGACCCGGGTTCGATCCCTGGGTTGGGAAGATCCCCTGGAGAAGGAAATGGCAATCCACTCCAGTGTTCTTGCCTGGAGAATCCCATGGACGGAGAAGCTTCGTAGATTACAGTCCACGGGGTCGCAAAGAGTCGGACACGACTGAGCGACTTTACCTTACCTTGCTATGCAAAAGCTTTTAAGGTTAATTAGATCCCATTTGTTTATTTTTGCTTTTGTTTCCGTTACTCTAGAAGACAGACTTATGAAAATAACGCTGTGATTTTTGTCAAATTGTGTTCTGCCTGTTTTCCTCTAGGAGTTTTATAGTATCTGGTCTTAAATTTAGCTCTTTAATCCTTTTTGAGTTTATTTTTGTATCTGATGTTGGAAAATGTTCTGATTTCATTTTTTTACATATGATTGTCTAGCCACGGTATATTTTAAACGTATTATAGAAGTATAGCAGTTAAAGTAGTGTGATACTTACACATAAATTGGTAGAATTAGAATAATTACAGACCCAGATATGTCCACAGTTAGTGTGTAATCAAAGTAGCATTTAAAATCAGCAGAGAAAAGATGTTCTGAGCTAGTGAATTTGTGAATTTATTTTTTGTAGCCAAGTCTTTGATGTAATGTTTATACCCCATAATCTACCTTTAAAAAAAGAAAAAAGTCAAAAACAAAAAGGAATGTGTGATGCTGTTAATTTAAAATGCAGAACCAAAGCCACTGAGCAGCAGCTGATGCAGTTACTGGCTTGTGTGTGAAAAACTTTCCCCTCTTCTTTCCTTAGTCTCCCTGTGGCCTAGGATGAAAAGAGGCCATAATTTAAAGCCGGGGGCGGGAGCATGACCTCATCCCCCTCCTTTCTAAATGAGCCACTTTTGGCATCAGCAGTTGACTGGAGAGTGTAAACAAACTCCCAGTCAAAGCCCTGGAACCCCCGTGCCCGGAGCTCTTTCCTTTTTTAGCTGCAGCCAGCGTAAAAGACCAGCCTTCTGTAAAAGACCAGTAGTGAAGATCAGTGTTCTAGTGACTGCATGGGGGCCAGCACTGCTGTAAGTGAGACACAGCACTGCCGTGAGACAGAAGGAAAAGTATCCTTTTTACTCCAAAGCAACAGCTGAACAAGTGTAAAAGTACTACGTTGTTTGTTAATCGGCTATACGCCGATACAAAATAAAAAGTTAAAAAAAAAAAACACTCTACTTATACCTGGGGATACTGTTTAAAAAAATAATCTCCACCTAGGGACACCCTTTCTAAGTAAAGCTTTAATCCTAGAGCTATCTTTAAAAACTCTCAATTAAAATTTTACTGTCTAGTCCTTGTTTGTAAAATGTCAACTGATACAGGAGGAATCGGGGTGGAGTGTGGGGGGAGTGGTTTACAAACACTCTTTCACAGTCAGCACAGTAATATTTGCGCCTGCCAGCAGCTATCCTTGGGCACCAAAACAGCTGGATGAAAGACAGTGGGGAAACAGGGTAGGCACAGAATCTTTAAAATGGCGCGCCACAGGTTACAAATTTAAAAAGGAAGAGGAGGGAGAGGTACCATTCTGCTGTGATGCACTGAAAAGGCCTCAGCATCTCCTGCGTGACACTCCCCCCAGAATGTGGGAGTTTTCTTGTCGTTGCTCAGTCACGCAGACACGAGTGTCGTGTCCTTCACACCAAGTCATGTCCAACTCTTTGCGACCCTCCTCTCTCCTTCACTGTCTCCCAGTTTGCGCAAATTCTTGTCCATTTGAGTTGCTGATGCTATCTAACTCCCCTTTCCTTTTGCCCTCAATCTTTCCTAGCATCGGGGTCTTTTCCAGTGAGTCGGCTCTTCACATTAGGTGACCAAAGTATTGGCGCTCCAGCTTCAGCATCAGTCCTTCCAATGAATATTCAGTGCTACTGAGCAGTCCACATCCAAACTCACCCAATTCCTCCCAGTAACGTCACTTAGATTTTTTTTAAGCTCCTTAACTTCAGGATCTAATCAAGAACCAGGACAATCATTGTTTCCTCACAGTAAGATTTTGAGCATAACCTATGGGAGTCTTACTGTTGTGGAAATAATGATTGTCCTGGTCTTGGATTAGATCCTGAAGTTAAGTAGCATTAAAAATCCCTGGTAGTTCAGACTGTAAAGAATCTGCCTGCAGTGTGGGAGACCTGGGTTCAATCCCTGAATTGGGAAGATCCACAGGATGAGGGCATGGCACCCGCTCCTGTATTCTTGCCTAGAAAATCCCCATGGACAGAGAAGCCTGGTGGGCTATAGTTCGTGGGGTCACAAAGAGTCAGACACGACTGAGCCACTAAGCACACACACACACACAAATCTCAGTAATGTTATTGGGGGAATTGGGTGAGTCTGAATCTGGACTGCTCTTCGGTAGCACTGAATTCCCGTAGGCTCCCTGAGGGTTACCGGTGGTGAGTAGCTTGGGAGACTGCTGTTCTTAGGAGACACACACTGCTCTTTCTTTAAGGGTGAGATGTCCCCAGGCTGCAGCTCTCTCTCACGTGGCTCAGAGTGTGTGTGTGTGTATCTTTGCATGTATGTGTGGTATAGGGGTGTTCATAGGTCTGGAAATACATGTATAGTGGGAAAATGTTAGCAATTGGTAAATCTGAGTATAAAGTATAAGACTTCGTTACAGTGTTACCAGTTTTTTTCTTAACATTAAGTTGGGAAACTTTCCAAAGTATAAAAATATTATTAAGTGGACTCACAAAATGGGAAATAGTATTTTCTCACTGTGTGGTAAAGGGTAGATTTCCTTAATCTATGAAACAGAAGAATATTAACAATCCAAAAGAAAAAGAGGCAGTAGGGAGAATAGGTACTCCACAGTCAAGACATGAAAAAACGTTTACATTCTCTCACAGTAAGAAGCAGGTAAGTAAAAATAAAATAAGGCTTATAACATGCTGTGTGAGGAGACAGGCATGAGACAGTAGGCACTGACATATTAATGATGGGAGTGTGAATTGGTATAACCTTTTTGGAGGACAGTAGGGGTTAAAATTTAAAATCCGCCACTTCTCCTTAGATATGAACATATCTAAATCATTCACCTATGTAGGTGTACCATGAAGTCTGTATGAGGATGTCTGTTAGAGAATACTTTATAGTAATAACAGAAGATGGGTAACAATTTAAATGGCCATCCCAAGGGACTGGTCAGATGAAGGCCAGAGAAAAGATCCAGGCAGTGCGGCAGCCACCCTGTGCGCCTATACACAGAGCAAGGGAGCTTCTAAAAGGACTCTCTGGATAAGGCCGGTTTCTAATACGCAGTTTTCCGTGAATAAAGGAAGATAGTGTGCTTGCCTGGAAGATCCCAGGGACGGGGGAGCCTGGTGGGCTGCCATCTATGGGGTCGCACAGAGTTGGACACCACTGAAGCCACTTAGCAGCAGCAGCAGTAAACAATTTGTAAATGTAACAAAAATTGTTTTTTAAAAGGGAGGATGTGGGTGCTGGTTACATGGTTGCATTCACTTTGTGAAAATCTGTTAAGCAGATCTGTCCATATAACATATATTAGAAGCTTACTGAGAAATTCCAAAGAGAGAGAAGATAATAGGAACACTTACGTATACAGAAAGTGTTTCTAGAGGGATATACAAGAAACAGTTCATGTTGGCTGCCAGTGGAGCAGGGTATTGAGGGACAGAGATACAGCAGAGGCTTTCTAGTACTGTACTTCTTTTTCTACGTGTATTGCTAAAGAAGTTAGTTTTTCATGGAAACTTTATACCTTTTAAATGATAGCAGGAAAGTATAGATTATGTGATTCTGACTAAATATATGTAGTCAGATAAAGATCATATACATATATCTGACATGTGTTTAAGAAAGAAAGAATAGGAGGAAATTCAAAGTGAGATACTAACATTTTTTTTTAGCTGATGACACTGAGTTTTGTTTTCTTCTGTATTTCTCTGTACTTTTCCAAGTTTTCTGTAGTGTGATTACAGTATTTTTCTGATGGACAAAAATGAAACTATGATTCTTTTTTAATGCTTAGTAAGAACTTTTTTACCTGTAGGAATTGCTCTCTGCTCCCTTTCTCACCCTTCTCCCCTCACAAAAAGCAGAAGATTTCAAACAGAATTGTTCTGTTATCAGTATGCAAGTAACATGAGACTCTTAAGAATATAACATGGCCCAGGTTATATCATTCCAGTAGGAACAGGTGTCCTCAGGCTAGAGGAACATTCCAGAGGTGAATGAAAGATAGGCTTACCCCATTGGCCTTGGTGCCTTTCTTTTCTGCCATCACAGCTTCTAGTCTCATTTTAAGCTGCCATTTCTGTCATAAACTGTCCTAGATCATATTAGCCAGGCAACATGTCATGACCATCTTTCTGCTCCTGTTACGTTTTGTATTTTTTAGAATAACTGCACAGAGACTTGCCCACTTGAACAAGTGCTTGATGAACTTTAAGCTGGGAAATTTCAGCTATCAGAAAAACCCTCTGAAACTGGGGGAGCTTCAAGGAAATCACTTCACAGTTGTCCTCAGGTAAAGAGCTGTGACAGGGAGTGCAGACCAGGGAGGGTCTTCTTGGGTCGCCTCAAGTCCCTTTGGAATGGTTGTTAGTTCCAGTGAGCTGGCACCAACGGTCCTGGCGGCCCAAGAAGGCGAGGTGGGGTCCAGTGGAGCTGGGAGGGCAAACCCAGCTGTCGTGTTTGTGCCAGTACAGCCACCCCTCTACTCCCTCAGCGCCACCTTTGGAATGAGGCCATCTCCTTGAAATGCAAAAGACAGCTTACACTGCCACCTACCCAGAATAGGCAGATTCATCAACACAAAAAAGTAGAATAGAGGTTACCTGGGGTGTAAGGTGGGGAGATGAGTTACTGTTCAGTAACTGGCGTTTCAATTTGAGAAGATGAAGCAGTTCAGGAAGTATATAGTGGTAGAGGTTGCGCAACACTGTGAATGTACTTAATGCTACCATATTGCATGCTTAGAAATGGCTAAAATGGTAAATTTTGTGTTGTCTACACTTCGCAATTTTTAAAAAGACAAAGTCCTTGGGAGGTAGAGAGAGCTCCACGGAACAAGGGAAAAGCACAGGAGCCAAGCCATGTCACTGAAGATTTGCATCCCTGAGTGTGTTTGCCTGTAAATTTTTTTCTCTGGGTCATTTGGGTCCCCCGCAGAAATATAACAGGAACTGACAACCAAGTGGAACAAGCCATGAACTCTCTCAAGGAGATTGGGTTTATCAACTACTATGGAATGCAAAGGTTCGGAACAACAGCCGTCCCCACATATCAAGTTGGAAGGTTTGTATTTAATTTCTTAACTTTTGTCTGAAAGAACTTGCTCATTAAAAAATAAAAAGAGGTAGGATTTTTTTTTTTTGGTCAGTGGTGTTTTTAGTTATTTCTAGATTTCCTAGAAAACTGGACCAAAAGAATCCTTTTAGATGACCAACTGATCCATAGCCTCCATAAGTTTTGTTCTGTTTTATGATAGTTCATGTACAAGGTAAAAAAGTAACTCAAGGTTCAGAGAGCTTTAACCTGATGAGTCAGTTTTTCTCTCCCACCTAATAGCCCATCCAGGGATTCTTTTTTCTTGTACACAGATAAGTCTTGGCTCAGTAAGTGACCCAGCAGTAGCGGTTGGGTAACTCAGCCCCAGAGTAGCCTGAAGGAGACATGTAGCTTATGGTCTACACCTGTTAACATGTAGCACCTGTTAACAGGTGCTTCCTGATTTCTTACACTGGTACCTGCCCTTCCCTCACCCTTTAAAGAAAGTGGTGTAGGATGCAGTTAGCACATAAAATTCATTTTAAGAACGCTCTCATCAGCTTTGTGATAATAGGAAATTCCTCTAGGTGAGCTGGGGTGGGAATCCCATCAGTAAAGACGGGTTTATAAGCTTACTAACTATCCTGCTCTCCAGTGCATATTGTGTTACTTAAATGATTATTCACATGGCAGTTAGGATTGGGAAGCTTGAGTTGGAAGTGATCTGAGAGATTATTTAGTTCATGTTCTTCCTTTGGGGGGCAGCTTGAGCTCATTGGTTTGTCAGCTGCAGTCCTGAGAGGAGAAGGGTCTTCTCAACTTCAGTCCATGATTTCAGCAGCTGACTCTATGAAGTTGCATTTGTTCACTCATCCTTAAGAGAAAATGAAAATATCATGTAGTATTTCCTCTGCCTCTCTGAGGCTGTGTTATGAGGGTAAAAAGCTCAGGTAAAAGGGGGAAATTCTTCGGCAGTCCAGTGGTTAGAACTCCATGCTTCACTGCCAAGGGCCCCAGGTTCAATCCCTGGTTAGGGAACTAAGATCCCACACGCCACATGGAGTGGCAAAAAAAATAAAATAAAAACCACTCATATAATTCAATAACAACAAACAAACCTAATTTTAAAATGGGCAAAGAACTTGACTATTCCCCAAAGAAGATATACAGGCAACTAATAAGCCCATGAAAAGATGTTTAGTACCACTAATTATTAGGGAAATGGACATCAAAACCACAAAACCACAGTAGGATATGACTTTGTACCCGTTAGGATGGCTGTTCTTTAGAAAAAGAGCAAAAAGGGAAAGAAAATAAGTGTTGGGTGTGGAGAAATTGCACCCCTTGCACACTGCAGGTGAGTGTACAGAACGGAACTGCCGTTGCAGAAACGGTGTGGACGGTCCCCCAAAACCTAAAACACAGAGCTTCCACTGCAGGTGAGTGTATAGAACGGAACTGCCATTGCAGAAACGGTGTGGATGGTCCCCAAAACCTAAAACACAGAGCTTCCACTGCAGGTTAGTGTATAGAACGGAACTGCCGTTGCAGAAACAGTGTGGACGGTCCCCAAAACCTAAAACACAGAGCTTCTGCATGATTCTGCACTTCCACTTCTGGGTGTATACCCAGAAGAAAGAAAAACACTCAGCAGGTACTTACACACCTCTGTTGAGAAGAGCATTGTTCACAACAGCCAAGTGGCAGAGGCAGCCAAATAGGTGTCCATTACGAGATGAACTGACAAACGGAGTGTCCATAGGCGCAGTGGGGTGCAGCCTTAAAAAGGAAGGCAGTTTCACACTCTCTGCAGCACGCATGGACCTGAAGGCTTCCGCTAAACGAAATAAGCCAGACACAGAACAAGCACTGTGTAATTCCTCTTATCTGTGATTCCTAGAGTAGTCAGAGTCACAGACAGAGTAGAATGGTGGTTGCCAGGAGCTGTGGGCAGGGGAAAGGAGTTCCTGTCTACCAATCCTGAATTGGTTATGGAAGATTGAGGAGCCCTGGAGGCAGATGGTCCTGGTGGCTATACGACAGTGTGGCTGGACTTCATGCTGCAGAACTGTCCACTTAAAAATAGCTGAAATGATCAATTTTATGCTATATATACTTTACACGGTTTATAAAAAGAAAGTGAAAAAAGGAAAGATACTAGTAATGTAAGAAGTCTCGTAGTTAAGCAACTTTATACCAAGTGCTGGCGCGTTTTTTGTGTAGAGGGTCAGGTCATAAATAGTTATGTGTGGACGGTCCCCAAAACCTAAAACACAGAGCTTCTGCATGATTCTGCACTTCCACTTCTGGGTGTATACCCAGAAGAAAGAAAAACACTCAGCAGGTACTTACACACCTCTGTTGAGAAGAGCATTGTTCACAACAGCCAAGTGGCAGAGGCAGCCAAATAGGTGTCCATTACGAGATGAACTGACAAACGGAGTGTCCATAGGCGCAGTGGGGTGCAGCCTTAAAAAGGAAGGCAGTTTCACACTCTCTGCAGCACGCATGGACCTGAAGGCTTCCGCTAAACGAAATAAGCCAGACACAGAACAAGCACTGTGTAATTCCTCTTATCTGTGATTCCTAGAGTAGTCAGAGTCACAGACAGAGTAGAATGGTGGTTGCCAGGAGCTGTGGGCAGGGGAAAGGAGTTCCTGTCTACCAATCCTGAATTGGTCATGGAAGATTGAGGAGCCCTGGAGGCAGATGGTCCTGGTGGCTATACGACAGTGTGGCTGGACTTCATGCTGCAGAACTGTCCACTTAAAAATAGCTGAAATGATCAATTTTATGCTATATATACTTTACACGGTTTATAAAAAGAAAGTGAAAAAAGGAAAGATACTAGTAATGTAAGAAGTCTCGTAGTTAAGCAACTTTATACCAAGTGCTGGCGCGTTTTTTGTGTAGAGGGTCAGGTCATAAATAGTTAAGACTTTGTGGGCTGCAGAGTATGTCCGGCAGCTCCTCAGCACTGTTGTTACAGGGTGAAAGCAACCAGAGATAGCACATACGTTAATGAGCACGGCTGGTTTTCAGTAGAACTGTTTACAAAATCAAGTGGCCAGCCAGAGAACAAAGGGCTTTGCACACAGAAGCCTTTCTCTCATGGTATCTGGTGTACTGCCACCTAGTCCTGAATTAGCACTGTGCTCTTGGAAATACTACTGAAGGCCTAGGCCAGCTGAATAGTGTTTACTCAGGAGGGTATTTAAAGACTGCTGGAGCATGGCTTGTTCCAGGACTTCAAGAATTGCCAGCAGTGGGATATCTTTTAGAATAATTCATTGCACTAGTAGGTTAAAAATCTACTAACTAGTTAGTAGATTAGTTAACTAGTAGGTTAAATATGTGATCTCAGTATATACAGTAGCATTTTACATAAAACACAAATATCTCATATAGATTAACTTAAATGATGAAAAATAAAAACCCTAGTTAAGTAGGAAAACAGAAAAATTAATAGGAGGGATTTTTGTTTTCTGGTGGTAGGGAAGGGCTTTCTGACTCCAAGCCCAGAAATCTTAATGAGGAAAAAATGTTCAGATATGATATACGAAATATATCCTTTGTGTGGCAAAAGATAGTATAATGAAAGGAAAAATAGCATACACGTAAAGATCAAGCAGGTCTTGAAATCTATACCCTGAAGTGTTAACAGTGTTTGTTTTTTAGAGGTTACGTACCAGGTAACCTCCTTTCTTCTGTACTGTTTAATTTTATAGAAACACATATAACCAGCAAAAGTAAAGATACTTCCATTTTGGTGAGAATTATAGTGCATAAAGATAAACTGTATTTATTCTCTTTACCTAGGCGAGAAATTTTTTAATATAGGAGAGAAATTTTTTTAAAGTTTCAAATATTGATACGTAAAGACTGATTTATACAGATAATACCATGTATAACAGCTTAAAGCATGACTGCTGCTGCTAAGTCGTGTCCAACTCTGTGCGACCCCATAGACGGCAGCCCACCAGGCTCCCCCGACCCTGGGATTCTCCAGGCAAGAACACTGGAGTGGGGTGCCATTTCCTTCTCCAATGCATGAAAGAGAAAAGTGAAAGTGAAGTCGCTCAGTCGTGTCCGACTGTAGCGACCCCGTGGACTGCAGCCCACCAGGCTTCTCCATCCATGGGATTTTCCAGGCAAGAGCACTGGAGTGGGTTGCCATTTCCTTCTCCAATGCATGAAAGTGAAAAGTGAAAGTGAAGTCGCTCAGTCGTGTCTGACTCTTAGCGACCCCGTGGACTGCAGCCCACCAGGCTCCTCCGTCCATAGGAGTTTCCAGGCAAGAGTACTGGAGTGGGGTGCCATTGCCTTAGGTAGTATTTATTAGTGTATAGCATTTTAAAAATGAGATGATACTAAATGATATAAATGTTACATTCTTAATTTTCTTCTCTCTTTTTAGTTCTTTTGACATTTACCTCTGTCATTATATCAATATTAGTTTTTCTGCTTTTAATAAAATATATAAAGTTAACATTGATTTGTTGACTACAAATTTGGGCAGATAAAACTCATCTTAATGCAAAATTAAGTATAATAAATGCTATTTAATTTTAGAGCTATACTGCAAAATTCCTGGACTGAAGTCATGGATTTAATATTGAAACCCCGTTCTGGAGGTAAGAATAAAACTAATCTTAAGGAAAAAAAAGAAAGGAATATATGAGTCAATATTCATGAAATTGCTTTGAGTAAAAGTATAGGTGCAAATTAGCATCATTATTTCAAAATTTTTGCGTCTTTATTTTTGTACAAGTCTTATGTATAAGAGACTAAGTCATGGATTTAATATTGAAACCCCGTTCTGGAGGTAAGAATAAAACTAATCTTAAGGAAAAAAAAGAAAGGAATATATGAGTCAATATTCATGAAATTGCTTTGAGTAAAAGTATAGGTGCAAATTAGCATCATTATTTCAAAATTTTTGCGTCTTTATTTTTGTACAAGTCTTATGTATAAGAGACATAATTTATCTCTTACTTTCAGCTCTTCAGCTCAAGCTCATCTAATTTATTAACTCATAAATGAATACATTTATTTCTTTGTGTGCTACAAAATCTCTGAATATACAGGACTCCAAACAAATTTCGCTGGTGGTTAATTTGTTATAAAAACAGAGTGTAATATAATGTAAAAACTTGGAGAAAGCACACTGAGAATTTTTGTTTGAAGGGTTCATTAGAAATTCTAATGTCATACTGTATTGAAAAAGGATTTAAGTATCACTTTATAAATCACCAAAATAATTATGTCCACTGTGGATGATTATTTATTTGCACGTTGAAAAGAGATAGGGTTATCTAATTTTATGGAAAGTAACCCGTTACATTCGACAATACAGTAGAAAAAGAGAGGGAAGGAAGCAAGGGCTGCCTAGGTTTGTCTGATGTTGAGTCGGCATGGCAGTGCTCAGTGGTTGAAAGTCCTGAGATGGTGGCATGAAAGCCATCTAGTTCTGTGAGCTCTCTGCCTTTCCTGTCTTTTCATTTCTGATCATTGCTCTCAGGTGAGCAGAAGCTCTTCCGAGTACCTCTGTCACAAATAGCAGTTCCTAATTTTGTCTTCTCTGTGAAATGTTTTAAGTTATGAAAGTCTGTCTTTTGGATAAACTGTTTAATCACAGCTTTTTTCTCCCCCGCTCCAGCTGAAAAGGGGTACTTGGTTAAATGCAGGGAAGAATGGGCGAAGACCAAAGACCCAGCCGCTGCCCTCCGAAAACTGCCTGTCAAAAGGTGTGTGGAAGGGCAGCTTCTCCGAGGACTTTCAAAATACGGAATGAAGAATATAGTCTCTGCATTTGGCATAGTGAGTGCAATTTGTGAAGTCAGGCCCTGACTCAAGGTCGCTTAATGCTTTGAAATTTTTATCTTTAAATTTCACTAAATTTCGAAAGAACAGAAGGTAAATAAGTCTCCTTTGGTGATCTCTGAGAGCTGTGCTACCTGAGTGATCCCTGTTTAGACCCTGGATGGTGACCGGGGAGGGCGGCGGGTGCAGACAGTGGAGCGGTGATGATTAACATGGAGGGCTTGAAAAAAGCATCCGTGTGGGAAATAGTAGCTATGAGGAGGTTTGATTTAAATGAAGTATTAATGTCTTGGTATTTGAAAAATCAGAACCCATCATAGAGATCATTTCTTGGTTACTCTCCAGCATCAGAATGTAACCTGCCTCAGTGAGAGGGTTACACAGTAAGTGGTCTAATTGACTACATTTTAGTGTGGTTTCTCTGAGTACCGTCCTGGTGAGTATAGCCTATATTTGTGTTTGGATACTGTAATCCCGATAGACTAAAAGTTTAACTTTTAATTGTTAAGTCTTGCTTGTTGTTCCCCAGATGTACCCCCCCAAAAATCAGGATTCCTGTTCCAGGAAATTAGTGGTCAAAAAGTCATGTAGGCTTTTGCCTTCTGTACAATTAGAAAACACTGTTAGCTCTATGGTTGATGTGTAAGTTCCTTGAGTTTGAAGTCTGTGTCTTTGATTTAGTGCAGGGGTTCCCAGCCCCTGGGCCATGGACTGACACCCGTCCGTGGCCTGTTAACAGCCAGGCTGCACAGCAGGAGATGAGCAGTGAGTGAGTGAG
Organism: Oreotragus oreotragus; assembly: GCA_006410675.1. Taxonomy (NCBI): domain Eukaryota; kingdom Metazoa; phylum Chordata; class Mammalia; order Artiodactyla; family Bovidae; genus Oreotragus; species Oreotragus oreotragus. The sequence continues at coordinate 10,126 of SJYX01000424.1, read as the reverse complement.
AGTTGCTTCATCTGTATTTACAGCCAACCCCCCCATCTCTTGCATTGTTGCCTGAGCTCCGCCTCCTGTCAGATCAGTGATCGCTTAGTAAGCATAATGCACTTGGATCATCCCACCCCTCCCCACCCTCTGTGTCCGTGGAAAAACTGTCTTCACGAAACCAGTCACTGGTGCCAGCAAAGTTGGGAACCGCTGATGTAGAGTATGAGTTCCAAAGCACTTGTTTTCTTCACATTCACGTCTGCTCTGTGTGGATACGAAACGGGAGCTGCTGCTGACTGTGAGCACCTTGCAGCCTGAAGGGCTCCGTCTCTGAAATTGGTTGCCACGCATCAGTCACTGTTTCTGTAAGCTCTTCGAAAAAAATGGGAGATGGAAGTTAGGAGTTTCTTATGTGAAATGCACCACTTAACAAATGGGATGTCTTGGCAAGTACGGTACTTTCAGTATTCAGAATTTTTTTTTTTTCTCTTGCTTGTTTTTTTCCCTCCCCTCAGATACCAAGAAACAATCGCTTAATGTACATTCACAGCTATCAGAGCTACGTGTGGAACAACATGGTGAGCAAGAGGATTGACGAGTACGGGCTGAAGCCTGTGCCCGGCGACCTTGTTCTTAAAGGAGGTAAAAGGCGGACATCATCCTTACTCAGCCCACCTTGGGGTCAGTTGTTTGACACTAGTGCTCAAAATCCAGCCTGGCTTCTGGTTAAGATAGAGAGCTTGTGTCTGGTAAGCTTGAGATGAAAGGACAGTGTAAGCTCAGACTGACTGTTTTGGATCTGTTATCTTTAAAGAAAAATGCTTCTGAGTTGAAAATATGCACCTTAGTCTCCATTGTCTGAACTAGGATAAGATTTGGAATAAGTGTTGCCTAAAATCCCTTTCCATATCCTAACCTGGGTCTGTCAAATACTTCTCTACACCTCTGAATGTGCTTCAACTTTTCTGCTGTTCCAGGTCAGCCTCAAAGAGTTTCTTTTAGTCAGCACAAGACTGGAGCTCCCTTTGCTTGGGGGTTGTGATGTTTATATTCAGTGCCTGACATGTTCATAAAATGTGCAGACAGCCCCATCTACTATTGACCCCGTACTGTGAGCCAGGCCTTCTAAGTAAGCCCTTTACTTTAAAGCTCACAGGATTACTGTAAAGTATGCTGTTTTTCAGATGAGGTTCAGTCACTCACCCTAAGGTTCCACAGCTGGTTTAAAAAAAAAAGTTGGGAATCGAACTAAGTCTGTCCATTTCCAAAGTCCATGTTCTCCTGGTGTAGTCTGCCCTGAAACTGTCTGGGGACAGAGCTTGCTCATCTGTAGGTGTGCCCAGTAAAATCCACTAGAGCTTTTATGTGTGCAGAAATTTTAATTAATCTTTTCCTGATTTAATTTTTCCTTATCCAATATTGATCACATCTGGTGGGTTTTAATGTCCCCTGTGCCACCACATTTCATCCTCTGAATACTGACGGGGTTGTCTTTTTTCCCATAGTTTATTCTTCTAGCAAAATGCACTCATTTGTGATAGCTTTCAAGATTGTCTTCTGTAGTATTATTTGAGGAAAAAGCTAAAAGGATTCCTAAACATGAGGTTGCAGCTGAGAAATAGTTTACTTTAAGTTTTCTGCTTTTTCTAAATCCATATCTATTTCTTAAATAGATAAATAAAAAAGAAAGGCATATATTCCAAATTAATTTCTTTAAGCTTCATGGGCCACTGAACCTGTATCAGCTTGCATTTCTGATTGCTTAGATGTATGTAATTTTAGCTTATGTAATTTTAGCAGATTGGGCTCATGAAAATGCTGCCCATATTCTTAATTTATTCATTGGTGTATTTTCAGCCACAGCCACCTTTATTGAGGAAGATGATGTTAATAATTACTCCATCCATGATGTGGTAATGCCTTTGCCTGGTTTTGATGTTATCTACCCCAAGCATAAAAGTAAGTTCCCAGTGTGGGGAAAATAGTTAAAGTCTAAGATAATTAAGCCACTGGCACCCAAGAGTACAGAGAGAGGAAAAGAAAATCAGTATTAATTTCCATCAGACTTGAAAAAATGTTTAGATTTCAAATATATGTAAGCCATGTTTACTTGTAAAAGTCTCCCTGATATGAATGCATTCAGATGGATGATTTAAAGCAAGAAATCAGATGGTGGAGATTGTGGTGGTAGTGATAGTGTTGGTATTATTATTGTTGTTGTTGCTGTTATTGTTGGCACTGTTATTTAAATTTCTGAAATTCGCTAATTCTTATTAAGGATGGAAGAATTAGGAAAGCATCATTGAGAAAGTGATTGAATAATTCTACTTTGTGGTGGTTTATTTGCTAAGTTGTATCTGACTCTTTGCAANTCCAGCCTGGCTTCTGGTTAAGATAGAGAGCTTGTGTCTGGTAAGCTTGAGATGAAAGGACAGTGTAAGCTCAGACTGACTGTTTTGGATCTGTTATCTTTAAAGAAAAATGCTTCTGAGTTGAAAATATGCACCTTAGTCTCCATTGTCTGAACTAGGATAAGATTTGGAATAAGTGTTGCCTAAAATCCCTTTCCATATCCTAACCTGGGTCTGTCAAATACTTCTCTACACCTCTGAATGTGCTTCAACTTTTCTGCTGTTCCAGGTCAGCCTCAAAGAGTTTCTTTTAGTCAGCACAAGACTGGAGCTCCCTTTGCTTGGGGGTTGTGATGTTTATATTCAGTGCCTGACATGTTCATAAAATGTGCAGACAGCCCCATCTACTATTGACCCCGTACTGTGAGCCAGGCCTTCTAAGTAAGCCCTTTACTTTAAAGCTCACAGGATTACTGTAAAGTATGCTGTTTTTCAGATGAGGTTCAGTCACTCACCCTAAGGTTCCACAGCTGGTTTAAAAAAAAAAGTTGGGAATCGAACTAAGTCTGTCCATTTCCAAAGTCCATGTTCTCCTGGTGTAGTCTGCCCTGAAACTGTCTGGGGACAGAGCTTGCTCATCTGTAGGTGTGCCCAGTAAAATCCACTAGAGCTTTTATGTGTGCAGAAATTTTAATTAATCTTTTCCTGATTTAATTTTTCCTTATCCAATATTGATCACATCTGGTGGGTTTTAATGTCCCCTGTGCCACCACATTTCATCCTCTGAATACTGACGGGGTTGTCTTTTTTCCCATAGTTTATTCTTCTAGCAAAATGCACTCATTTGTGATAGCTTTCAAGATTGTCTTCTGTAGTATTATTTGAGGAAAAAGCTAAAAGGATTCCTAAACATGAGGTTGCAGCTGAGAAATAGTTTACTTTAAGTTTTCTGCTTTTTCTAAATCCATATCTATTTCTTAAATAGATAAATAAAAAAGAAAGGCATATATTCCAAATTAATTTCTTTAAGCTTCATGGGCCACTGAACCTGTATCAGCTTGCATTTCTGATTGCTTAGATGTATGTAATTTTAGCTTATGTAATTTTAGCAGATTGGGCTCATGAAAATGCTGCCCATATTCTTAATTTATTCATTGGTGTATTTTCAGCCACAGCCACCTTTATTGAGGAAGATGATGTTAATAATTACTCCATCCATGATGTGGTAATGCCTTTGCCTGGTTTTGATGTTATCTACCCCAAGCATAAAAGTAAGTTCCCAGTGTGGGGAAAATAGTTAAAGTCTAAGATAATTAAGCCACTGGCACCCAAGGTGCCAGAGAGAGGAAAAGAAAATCAGTATTAATTTCCATCAGACTTGAAAAAATGTTTAGATTTCAAATATATGTAAGCCATGTTTACTTGTAAAAGTCTCCCTGATATGAATGCATTCAGATGGATGATTTAAAGCAAGAAATCAGATGGTGGAGATTGTGGTGGTAGTGATAGTGTTGGTATTATTATTGTTGTTGTTGCTGTTATTGTTGGCACTGTTATTTAAATTTCTGAAATTCGCTAATTCTTATTAAGGATGGAAGAATTAGGAAAGCATCATTGAGAAAGTGATTGAATAATTCTACTTTGTGGTGGTTTATTTGCTAAGTTGTATCTGACTCTTTGCAATCCCATGGACTGTAGCCCACCAGGCTCCTCCTTCCATGGGATTCTCCAGGCAAGACTACTGGAGTGGGTTGCCATTTCCTTCTCCCAGGGATCCTCCCAACCCAGGAATCAAACTTGGTTCTCCTGCATTGCAGACAGATTCTTTACGGACTGAGTTGCTAGGGAACCCCAATTCTACTTTAACATTGCTTTTTTAAAAGCTTTTTTTTTAAACTCAAGTATATAAGTAATATCTCTTCATTGGGCTCAGAAATTTATAAACTGGAAACTTAGAAATTTCTAGAAGCTTAGAAAGTTTATAAACTGGAAATTCCCTACCCTTATTTCCCATGTCCCAGAGGCTGTTGAAAATTACTTTTGTACCTTCATGGATGCCATTGTTGGGGGCTGGGTTGGGGGAGGATGGTTGTTCAAGAATTCAGAACTTGAAAAAAAGGAAACAGCCCTGAGTGTGGGACCAATTTGGTGGAACTGACACTGAAAGTTTACTTCTCGCCAGGGCTGGTCTGTAGGAGGTGTTTTCCTGTTAAAAATCTTTTCTCTTGAGAGGGCAGAATTAGTTTACTTATTGATGTTATATTCCTTGAAATTACAGAATGCTTAGGATTAGCACCCTTCTTTTATAAGGCAGATACTTAGGAAAGAGTTGAAAGGTTATCTTCCTTGAAATTACAGAATGCTTAGGATTAGCACCCTTCTTTTATAAGGCAGATACTTAGGAAAGAGTTGAAAGGTTATCTTCCATTTACATGTTTACTTAATCACATTGCTGTGTGGAGCTGGCCTCCTGGAGGGAGAAGGATCAAAGAGGAGCAGGAGATGGAGGAGGGAGGTGCACGCCCGAGGGGCGTGGCCTGCCTGTGCTGTGTGGATGATGGGCGTGGCCCGGTGGGGAACCTAGGAGCTAGAGAAGGCGGGCACTGAGGTGCTCAGAGCCGCACTTGCCCTTTTTCCAAGAGAGAAAAAGAAAACATTCTTTTCTTCTTTCTGGTACCTCTCGAGGTCAGAAACTTTGGGTTGGCAGTATCACTTATTCAGCACAGCCTTTGACGGAGACAGTAGTGGAGACTTCGCGGCCATGGCCGGGGCTCACAGACTGGCTGGGTGGTGGGCCAGGCATGTGGATTCATGACAGAGGCTGTTGATGTCAGCAGCGCTCAATCAGAGATCCCAGCTGTCCTCATAAATGGGTTGTGAGGTCTTTCCTTGACCCTGGTCTACCTAACATTTGTTTACAAATGACTTGAATAAGAAATCTGATTAGCATGTTTGCAAGTAGTATTCCCCAAAATAGTTAATTATAAGAAAAGTAAGTATTTAAAAGGTATTTAAAGTACCACAGAGGGCATTTAATACAGTTAACTGTAAATTCTCACATTTATGTTCAAAGATCGAATGTATAGATGGAAAAGGCTGCTTTGATGGTGGTCTTCATAGAAGCTATCCAGTATTACTATGACATAAGCCTGTTACCCAAGGCAGGTTAGGGCTCCGTGGGGACTACAGAACATTTGCAGGAACATGTTGGTCTAGAGAAGAAATGGCTTAAAGTCCCAGTACTTATGAACACATGTGGAAGGGAGCAATTAATCTATGTCCAAAAGCAGTCAACAGAAGTCACACAAAGAGTATTTCAGCTTGGCAAAGGAAGATCTTTCCAATAATTGCATGCTTCACGAGGTAGTAGCTCCCTGTGGATGGCAACGTGCAAGCAAAGGCTGGGTGCCTGTCTCTCTCTGGTGTTATAAAAAAAGATTCTACATCAGGTGCGAGGGTGAGCCAGATGGTGTTCCCAGGTCTCTTATTTTTATCCATTTATTTATAACTACCTTCTTCTGGAAAGAGTTTGAGGCTCTGTATATAGTCTCTTCCAACTCTGAGTACATATAAGTTGCAGTTGAGTAATTTCTGAGGAAATGGTCTTTTGTGCCTGGCTTGGGAACCTTATACCCAGATACTGTGTCTGGTGGCAGAGAGAATCTACAAGTTGGAAACGAACCTGAACTGGACACACCTAGTACTAGTTAGTAAGGCAGTAAATTTTAATTCCAGAGAACTGGTTGGATTATAAATTGATGTGACTAATTTTGTTAAGATGATCTAACTGAACTTTTGTTACCTTCTTTGTACTCAAGCTCAAGATAGCTTGCTGACATGCTGCATTCCACATAACTGTTTTGTGTTTTGTATTAGTTAGTGAAGCCTACAGGGAAATGCTCACAGCAGACAATCTTGATATTGACAACATGAGACACAAAATTAGAGATTATTCCTTATCAGGGGCCTACCGAAAGATCATTATTCGTCCTCAGAATGTCAGCTGGTGAGTAGTAGTCTTGAATGAAATAGAACTGAATTACTGTGTGAGATTTTAAGCTTTTGCATCACGTAAATATTTTTCAGTGCTTACAGCCTGGTATATGAGTGTTATTGTTGTTACTAAATAGTATTCTCATAACTACTACTACTCAGTATTTTTCAAGTTATCAGGAGATAAATGAACTCAAATATAGTGAAAGTGGCTAAGTTTACATCTTATTGACATTGGTAAATTATTGAAGAGATGTGCCGAGAACGAACTTTTTCCTTGTTTCTAAAGAGACTTGATATTTTCTAGTTCTTACTCAGAATTAGCTGTGAGTTCCACACTCTTATGATTGTTTCAATATCATGTTTCTAAAGAGAAAAAGACATTTGTATGAATCCATTTTAAAATACCTTAATACTTAGTATTATGTAAAGCTTTATTTGAAAATTAAAAACTTGAAGCCTGGACCAGTTGCCCACCGTTAGGAAATTCTGTCGTTTCCTTCTCTCTGTCTCCTCTTCTCCCTTTGCCGCCTCCCTCCTGTTCTCTGGATTGAGGGAGGAGGTTGGCAGAGTTGTCCTTGCTCTTGCCCACTCTGGAGAGAAGTTTCTCAAAAATGACACAGTGTTGTTAGTGGTAATAACCACTCTGCAAAAAAAATATAAATGCTGTGATTAATTCAGTTGCATCTCTGCCAGGTGAAGTTTACTACATATCAGTTCAGTTCAGTTCAGTCGCTCAGTCGTGTCCGACTCTTTGCGACCCCATGAATCGCAGCANGAAACTTTCCATAGCCCTGTAATTAGATCTTGGTCTTACAGGGAGCCTATTCCTCCAGAGAATGAATTTGAGAGGTGTTTCTCAGTTTTTTTCCTTCCCCCTTAGATAAGTGAGGTGATGAGAGGGTCATGAAGCTAAGTATTGCACTTCTCCCACTTGAAAGTCTAGAACGGAAGTTAATTGGGAATTTCCCTTGTTCATCAGAGTCAGTTTGTTGTTATCGTTTAATCACTAAGTCGTGTCTGACTCTTTTGCGACCCCATGGACTGTAGCCCACAAGGCTCCTCTGTTCATGGGATTTCCCAGGCAAGGACACTGGAGTGGGTTGCCATTTCCTTCTCCAGGGGATCTTCCCAACCCAGAGACTGAACGTGTGTCTCCTGCATTGGCAAGTGGATTCTCTACTGCTGAGCCACCATTGAGGTCCCAAGTAACGACTTTTAAATCAGTATTTTCCTTGGCAACTCTCTTGATCATGTTCTATTCAGAGCTTCAGTTAGAAAGAAGTCTCAAGGAGATGCAGTCTAAGCAATCTGCATGGTAAGCTCTAAACTTTTAGTTCACTCAGTAAAGCTGGAGAATTGTTTTGTGTCTCATAGTAGGAGACTATACACTTTACAAAAAAAACCTCTAGGGTTAACCTTCTTTTCCTTGTCTCATTCCTGAAAATTTTGATGGGGAAAACAATTCTGCATGTCAAATAAAATGAGGATGTTTCTGAAATGTGTGAGCTCACAATTTTGAAATTAGTTGAAAGCTGTGCTACCTAAGTATATCTGGTTTCTCTGCTGACTAGGACTAGAGTCCTATAATAGCATGGAGATTGGCTGGTAAATCTGCCACAGTAAATTAATTTCCATTATTTAACAAACATTGGGTGAGTGCCACCTGGTGTGCAACACACTCTGCTATGTTTCAAAGAAAGGACTTGGGGGTTTTGTTTGTCAGTTTGTTTTTGAGCCTTGCCCCAGCTCAGCATCAGCACACCTTAGAAATTCAGAGTACTTGATGGATGAGTTATCTTAATCCCTCTCTCTCTGGACAGACTGACTTTTCAAGAAAAGCGGGACTTGTTGGAGGCTGTGTTAGCACCCTCTGGGAACAGACCCTGAAGATTTCAAGAGTGGGGAGTGAATGTGAGCTTGGAAGACTGACAGTACAGGTGGAAGCCAGGAGTAGAGTTCTGAGCCCACATAGTCACAGCGCTATAAATCTGGCTTTTGAAGTCCTCCTTTCTTAACCATTTTGCATCACCATTGGGCTGGTGAAGACAATGGTTCTCTCCATAGGAAAAGGCAATCCAAGGACACCCCTACTTAGAAACGACTTCAGATCAGAAACCTCGGGTCTTGGAAGTCATTTTGGCAAAACTGTTTTCCACCTGAGTTTTAAAGCCTTGCCTACAACAGTCTTCGGAGAAGGCAATGGCACCCCACTCCAGTACTCTTGCCTGGAGAATCCCATGGACGGAGGCGCCTGGTGGGCTGCAGTCCATGGGGTCGCTAAGAGTCGGACACGACTGAGCGACTTCACTTTCACTTTTCACTTTCATGCATTGGAGAAGGACATGGCAACCCACTCCAGTGTTCTTGCCTGGAGAATCCCAGGTAGGAGGGAGCCTGGTGAGCTGCCGTCTATGGGGTCGCACAGAGTCGGACACGACTGAAGCGACTTAGCAGAAGCAGCAGCAGCAGCTGCTACAACAGTCTTAAGTGGCAGAGCCTATTTAAATGCCGCGAAACATCTGCATTGCCGCGGTCGTCAATTTGGTCTTGCGGCCGAGCCCCCAAACCTCTGTCTGGGTCTCAGCCCGCGATTTCTGCTTCTAGACACGAGGATAGAGAGAGCCCGCGGTCGGCCATGCTGAATCCTCCCTTGCACATCTTCCCTCTCCCAGCTCTGTGCCCAGTCACACTTGCGCGCTTCCGACGGGTTAATCTCTTCCCCGCTCCCGCTGCCGCCCTGCCTGAGGAGAGCCACTTTCAGATACCTAGGTCCCCTGCCCCAAGATTTTATACTCATGCCACCCCTGGCATTAAGAAGCAGAAAATAAGGGCATCTTTGAAGATAGATATCCTGAGCCCCGAGACCACGAACCTGCAAGGGGAAGAGATGCGCCGCGAGGCAGGCGTGTCGAATGGAACACTGAGGCTTCTTGACTCTGAGGTCTGGGTCTGAATCTGTGGCTTGGTCAATCATAGCTCAACTAGCATCGGTTCTCTCTGTGAAACGCGTTACCAGGGATCCATGTTTTCTTTCAAAACCCTCACCCTCCGCCCCTACCCGCCAATATGACGCTGCAGTGCATGCGGTACTGGAGGGTCTCTACAGGCTGTGTGGATCATGTGCTGTGCGCTCAGACCCAGCGATCCTGTGTACAGGGAGAAGCATCTTTCTCTGCGGACGAAATGCTGAGGACAAGTCAGGACCTCAGACCTTCCTGGAAGGCTTAGAGCAGTCGCTCCAATAGAGAGATCCAGAAACCTGTTGGCCAGGGTGTAGGAGGGTCGAGGTGCTGGGCAATCGGGTTTTACAGAGCACGTTTATTCCAGAGTCATGGACGCAGGACGGAATCCTGCTGCTGTGTGCTGCGCGCTTACTGCTGGACTGTGAGCATTACCTGGATGCCCCGGGGCACCAGTGTCATTTTGTGAGTGCCTGTGGTTAGGGAGCGCGCACATGTTTGGAGTCAGTACTGAGTTTGTGAGTGTGTAAGAGTAGACGGAAGCGAGCACGGGATTACACTCCCGCAGGACTCTTCAGCACCATCAAGCTTGGCGGGCTTTCTCGCAGAGGACTGAACTGCAGTAGATGAGGGTGCAGGGTCACTGGAACATCTTGGCAAACAGCAGCCGGAAGCAAGGGGCAGCTGGGCAAATGGTTGGGGAAGGAGGGTGAGCATTAGGTGATGGATGGTGGGGGAGGAGGCGTGGGGCTAGAGGTCCGCTTGGAAGCTGGGAGGCTTCTAAGCCTTGCACTTCCCTGCTCAGGCTCAGCGGGGCATCCAGCCCCTCCTTACCCA
>SJYX01000422.1:27665-39230 GCA_006410675.1 Oreotragus oreotragus | reverse complement strand
GTGCGTCAGCTCCGTGCCACTCCCAGCTTTCCACACTCCTGGGGCTCAAGGCTGTTTCTTTGCACTTGGACTCTGCAGGGGAAGCCCCCTTCTTCTTCTTCTGGGGTGGGGGGGGGGGTTCTTTCCCCACTTTCCTGCCAGGCACCCACCTTGTTTATCTCAGAATCACTTTTACAAGAGATTACCACAGAAATGTGTAACATTTAAAAGCTGCAGGAGTTAAAGACTGTTTTCCAGCAAAACTGGTTGTGGGGGGGGGGGAAGGTCCAACTCAAAATGAATGTAATTCACGAGGAGTGCGTCAGAAAGTTGTAACAGAGAAGAAGAAGACCCAAAGAAGATGAAAATGCATAAACTTAAAAAAAAAATGTTTGTTTTTTAAGATATACAGGGACTTCCTGGAGGTTCCGTGGTTAAGATCGCTGGTTGGGGAGCTAAGATTCTTACATGCCTCAGGCCCCAAAGAACCAGAACATCAAACAAGCAGTACTGGAACAAATTCAATAAAGACCTCAAAAAAAAATGGTCCACGTTAAAAAAAAAAAATTGTAAAAAAAAAATACAGTGTTCAACGAAGCCAGGTGGAACCTCTACCTTAGGAGCATTCCCGTTGGAATCGTTGGTTTCCTAGGTGGCTGACAGCTCGGAGGTTTTCGACAAGGAAGTACGCATCCATCTTACAGCTGCGCGTGTCTCCCCGGCACCACCCCCTCCACAGTTTGTGACGCACAGCAGTCTGCTCTCTGCAGCTATTTTATTGGCTTTACTTCCACACATATGTGAGGTCATAAGATGGTTGACTTTCTCTGCCTGACTTATTCCGCTTAGCAGAATGCCCTCAAGGTTCCTGTTCTCTGCTTAGTCTTTCAGTCATGTCAGACTCTTTGCGACCCCGTGGACTGAAGCCCAGCAGGCCCCTCCATCCGTGGGATGCTCCAGGTAAGAATCCTGGAGTGGGCTGTCATGCCCTCCCTCCAGGGGATCTTCCCCACCCAGGGACTGAACTCAGCTCTCCCCCATTGCAGGCAGAGCCCCCAGGGCAGCCCGTTGCTGCAAGTGACAAGATTTCGTTTTCATGGCCAAATAATACTCTATTGCGCGTGCATGCGTGCGTGCGTGCGTGTGTGTAGCCTTCACAAGTGGCTCAGTGGTAAAGAACCTGCCTGCTAGTGCAGGAGACCTGGTTTCAATCCCTGGGTGGGGAAGAGCCCCTGGGGGAGGGCATGGTAACCCACTCCAGTCTCCTTGCCTGAAGGATCCCATGGACAGAGGAGCCTGGCGGGCTACAGTCCAGGGGGTCAGAAAGAGCATGAGTATGTGTGTGTATATATATTTTCTCTATTCATCCATCCATTGATAACACGCTTGGGTTGTTTCCACACCTTGGCTATTGTGAATAGCACTGAAGTAAACAGAGGTGCAAATAAGTCTCCAATATCCTGATTTCATCTCTTGCAGACAAATTCCCAGGGCTTCCCTGGGGCCTCAGTTGTAAGAATCTGCCTGCAATGCAGGAGATCGGAGTTTGATCCCTGGGTCCGGAAGATTCCCCTGGTGGAGGAAATGGCAACCCACTCCAGTATTCTTGCCTGGAGAATCCCACGGACGGAGGCGCCTGGAGGGCTGCAGTCCATGGGGTCGCATAGAGTTGGACATTGTAAGGTATAGTTCGGGCTGAGGCAGAAAGAGGAAAGACGATCTCAATAGAAGTGGGTTACCTTTATTCAGGCAAGGAGGGGCGACAGTCGGCCTAACGACCAGGCTGAGTGCAGGGGGTACCAGGGAGGCTCCATATTTGTAGGGAGGTTTGTGGAAGCGATATGGGAAACGTTAATGAGGCGGGATGTTTTGGGCATTCTTTAGTTGAAATGGCATTTGTAGTTGGGCAGGGGGTGATAAGTCTTCTGTGCAGGTGTAGGGGGAGGGAGGTTTCTGGACAAGGGGTGGTAAGTCTTCTGGGCAGGTGTAGGGGGCGGGAGGTTTCCGGACAGGGGGTGGTAAGTCTTCTGTGCAGGTGTAGGGGGCAGGAGGTTTCCGGACAGGGGGTGGTAAGTCTTCTGGGCAGGTGTAGGGGCGGAAGGTTTCTGGACAGGGGGTGGTAAGTCCCAGATAGATGCAACCGGCCTGGAGCATCAGGGCGGGACCTAAAGTTCTCTTTTGTTTTCCCCGAAGTTAGATGATTCAGCAAGGGCCTCTGAAACTGTTGTTTTCTTTTCTAGGCCCCAAAGACTCCTTCAGACATGGCTGAGCGACACACACAGACACACACACACACGCAGGGCTGGCATTGCTGCATCCTAGTTTTTGGTGGCTGGAGGGCTGTCCACCCCGTTGCCCCCAGCGGCCGCTGCAGTTCTTCATTCCCGATAGCACACAAGCCTCCCGTTCTCCCTGCCTCCTCACCCACCCCGTGCTGTAACTTGGGGAACAGCGAGGTCAGGTCTCCCTGGGGTCCGCGTCCCGAGAGCATGCGCAGAACGGGAAGGGCCCGCAGCAGGGCTGCAGCCACGGCTTCCAGACCACGTTCCAGAAGGAGAGCTGCTCAGGCGCCGGACTCAGCGACCGGCGGTGCTCCTGGACGGCCTGGCCCACGCGGGCCACCACCTCGTGGTACAGGGGCCTGGCGTCAGGGGACAGGGGCCGGGCCTCGGACGGGTCCTCGGACAGGTCGAAGAGCAGGGGAGGGTCGTGGTGGGTCACGCCGGCTCCCGAGCAGGGGCACACGCTGCGGCCGTGGCAGGCCCCTGCGCCCTCGGGGTGGAAGCGGGGTGTGGTGTAATGGACCTTCCAGAGCCTTCCGCCTAGGGGCAGATGGAGTCGGTGCCCCGTCAGCTGCGCGGACACCTGCCTCTCTCATCGCTCACCTTTCTGTCTTCTGTCATCTGTTATCTACCTGTATCTCTTCCTCTATATGCAGCTGTGTCTTCTATACGCAGCTGTGTCCTCTATACGCAGCTGTGTCTGACTCTTTGTGACCCTGTGGACTGCAGTCCGCCAGGCTCCTCTGTCCACGGGATTCTCCAGGCAAGGAGACTGGAGTGGGCTGCCATGCCCTCCCCCAGGGGATCTTCCCCACCCAGGGATCGAACCCAGGTCTCCTGCACTGAGGCAGAATCTTTACCAGCTGAGCCACCAGGGAAGCCCCTCTGTATGTAACTGTTTATTATCTACCTATTCACCTATTATCTCTGTGTATATCTATTTCTCTGTCTATTCACCTACCACGTCATCTTTCCCATCTGGTATATATCCATTTACCTACCACCGTTCTATCCATCCAACCTTCCATCCACTTATCCATCTATCCACTCATCAGTCCATGCATTCATCCACCTATCCACCTATATCCATCCATCATCTATGTACCCATGCATCCATCCCTTATCCATCCCTCTACACATCCATCCATCGATCATCCACCCATCCATTCATCATCTATGTATCGATTTATCCACCCATCATCCACCCATCCATCCACCCACCCACCCATCTATCCATCCACCCACCCATCCACCCATCTGTCCATCATCCTAGGTGTGTGGATGGCAGGGACTGGAGAGCATAAGTGGAAGCAGTGTTCTGTAGACCAGGTAAGAGATGACAGTTATAACAAGGAGGCTGTAATAGTAGAAATGAGAAAAGTAGAGGTATACAGGATTTATTTTGGAGGCCCAACCAGTGTGATCTGTTGTGGCTTAACTTTGAGGAGAGAAGGATGGAGGAGCAGTGAGGTCATTATCTTGATCAAGTTTTCTACCCAAGAAAGCAAGGTTTAACATCAAGAGGCATTGCTACCCATTACCTTCAATAGTGCTAAAAGGCATTGGGTAAAATGTAATTCATTCCAGTGAGAAGAAAGGAAATAAATTTTCCTGTTACTATTAAAAAAAAAATCTATTTAGAAAACAATGATAACATATTTATTTATTTGAGAATAAGACAAATAGCCTGTTTGTACTTTTACTCACAGTTGTGCTGGGATATGTAGACACATTGAAAAAAGAGACAAAATCATCACTATATGTAGATGCTAAGATGTCAAGAAATCCAACGGGATCAGATGGAGGGAAAATTAAAACTGATAATAGAGTTAAGTAGGGTACCTAGCAATAAGGTCAATGCAAACATCAGTTTGCTTTCATATATATATTAAAAACAACCCCTTGGGAAATGCAATGGAAAATAAATTTCAGAAACAACAACAAAACCCAAGCAAATATCTAGGAATAAACTATACATATATAATATATATATGAAGTATATACTATAAAACTTAATTAAAGGCCGAAAAGTTACTTAAATGAAGATTCATACACATTATTGGAATGGGAAGAATAATATTGTGAAGATACTGATTCTCTTCAAGGGTATCTTTGAATCTAATGTAATTTCATCTGAATCCACTGGGATTATTTGGGGGAACTTGACGTTGATTTTAATGTTTACCTGAAAGTGTGTCCATGTAAGCATAGTTTAGGTCATTATTTGCCCTTCAGATGTGTATAAGAGACAGGGGGATGGGGGTGGGGGCGTGCCCTGGAGTGCGGCCCACATGCGTTTCAAAAACCAGATCTTTGAAGGTTAGACACACAAGTGAAAAGGCTACTTTCTCATTTCACCAAGTTCCCAAAAAGGTAAATGACAGGGTTATGCCACTCTGCCTTTGTTTTCTTTGTTTTCTGGTCTGGCAGATGCCACAAGAATTTTTTATTTGCTGTTTGGACACTCGCTAATTATAAGGTAGGAGCCATCACTTTTTTTTTCATATTAATTTTATCTTTAGACATGACTTTAAAGAACAGGAAACATGTAGCTTTCTCACATCACTCACCATTTTCCCCCATAGTTTTCTGAGAGAATGGCTATCATTCTTTCCACTGACCCCAAAATGGCTTGGTGAATGATCACAGGGTTCTTCTTATCGTCCCCATCCTTACTGAAAAATTAAAATTGCACATGTAACTTTCTCTTCAAACTCAGGAATAACTTTATCTTCTTACCTAATATTTAAAAGTTATTTTTCCAAACTAGGTAAAAGATTCCTCATGAATTATCTTTAAACATAAATGTGCCATGCATTAATTAGAAATAAAGGGTTTTTTTCTTTCAAATTATAGTATCTTTAATAAACCAAAGGGAAATGAAACATATCATCTAGGAAAAAGCAAGGTAATATTAGATCACTATTTCTATCACAAGTCTACTGATTATTTTAAACTACCAGCTTTAATCTAAGTTACCAGTTTACCTCATATCAAGAGGCAATATAACAAATTACATTTTAAAATTAATGTTATTTTGAACTATGGCTTACTCCACCAGTAAGTTATTGAACAATTACCAAAGACATTGAAAAAATAAAATATGTTTCTGTATTCTGTTAGAATACATTGGTATTCTATTAATTTGGGTTAATGGTATGACCACCGTGGCTGGCAAAAAATTTACCAACCTTGTCTAATTAGTATAACATAGTCATTAGTTATTGGAGAATATTGAGAACATATACAAAACTAGAGAGCATTGTATAATGAATTCACATATAACCCTTTCTCAGCATTGGCAAACATCAGCTAACAATCCACCTTGTATGGTTCAAACGTGCCCACTCCTGACACCACCCGCAATAAACACACTGCCATGCCACCCTGTAAATGCTATGCCCCAAAATTATATTTCAAAATGTTCCTGATCTAACTCCCCTTACAGACCTGAAACCTTCATGACATGCTCCTTACATTGGAGGATTCTCTCCCCTCTTTCAAAAAAGATGTAAAAGGCAAACTATGACTGTTAACTGTAACTCACTCCAAGATATGTGTACACTCTTCCCAGGAAGATTAATGTCTTCACAATGCTTACAAAGTTCTTAGGAGGAATTTTTATTTATAAGGTTGTACCAGCCAGTTACTACTAAAACTCATGTACGCACAAGCAAACAATAACAGAGAGTCATTCACTGAACTCACTTCAGGTGAGTCTGGATCTCATCCCTGCCAGTCACCCCTGCTGAGGGGCAGGGCAGACTGACTGCAGGCCACGTCCTCTGTCAGAGCCAAAAGGATTTCCGGGTAGGGTGGGGGCCCGGGTCGGTCCTGCTCAGATATGTGAAGAAATGATTCACCCCACAACCTGGAACCAGTGTGGATGTTCCTGGATGTCATATAATGTTGTTTTGTGGAGGGAATGAAAGAGAAGCCACACAATCCTTTCACAGGCCTCTGGGTACCCGAAATTGCTGTCCTGTCATTTATTTTAAAAGAACTAAAACTGGCTCTAGCCTTAAGAAGGGCAAATAATGACCTAAACTATGCTTACATGGACACACTTTCAGGTAAACATTAAAATCAACGTCAAGTTCCCCCAAATAATCCCAGTGGATTCAGATGAAATTACATTAGATTCAAAGATACCCTTGAAGAGAATCAGTATCTTCACAATATTATTCTTCCCATTCCAATAATGTGTATGAATCTTCATTTAAGTAACTTTTCGGCCTTTAATTAAGTTTTATAGTATATACTTCATATATATATTATATATGTATAGTTTATTCCTAGATATTTGCTTGGGTTTTGTTGTTGTTTCTGAAATTTATTTTCCATTGCATTTCCCAAGGGGTTGTTTTTAATATATATATGAAAGCAAACTGATGTTTGCATTGACCTTATTGCTAGGTACCCTACTTAACTCTATTATCAGTTTTAATTTTCCCTCCATCTGATCCTGTTGGATTTCTTGACATCTTAGCATCTACATATAGTGATGATTTTGTCTCTTTTTTCAATGTGTCTACATATCCCAGCACAACTGTGAGTAAAAGTACAAACAGGCTATTTGTCTTATTCTCAAATAAATAAATATGTTATCATTGTTTTCTAAATAGATTTTTTTTTTTAATAGTAACAGGAAAATTTATTTCCTTTCTTCTCACTGGAATGAATTACATTTTACCCAATGCCTTTTAGCACTGTTGAAGGTAATGGGTAGCAATGCCTCTTGATGTTAAACCTTGCTTTCTTGGGTAGAAAACTTGATCAAGATAATGACCTCACTGCTCCTCCATCCTTCTCTCCTCAAANTTATTTCCTTTCTTCTCACTGGAATGAATTACATTTTACCCAATGCCTTTTAGCACTATTGAAGGTAATGGGTAGCAATGCCTCTTGATGTTAAACCTTGCTTTCTTGGGTAGAAAACTTGATCAAGATAATGACCTCACTGCTCCTCCATCCTTCTCTCCTCAAAGTTAAGCCACAACAGATCACACTGGTTGGGCCTCCAAAATAAATCCTGTATACCTCTACTTTTCTCATTTCTACTATTACAGCCTCCTTGTTATAACTGTCATCTCTTACCTGGTCTACAGAACACTGCTTCCACTTATGCTCTCCAGTCCCTGCCATCCACACACCTAGGATGATGGACAGATGGGTGGATGGGTGGGTGGATGGATAGATGGGTGGGTGGGTGGATGGATGGGTGGATGATGGGTGGATAAATCGATACATAGATGATGAATGGATGGGTGGATGATCGATGGATGGATGTGTAGAGGGATGGATAAGGGATGGATGCATGGGTACATAGATGATGGATGGATATAGGTGGATAGGTGGATGAATGCATGGACTGATGAGTGGATAGATGGATAAGTGGATGGAAGGTTGGATGGATAGAACGGTGGTAGGTAAATGGATATATACCAGATGGGAAAGATGACGTGGTAGGTGAATAGACAGAGAAATAGATATACACAGAGATAATAGGTGAATAGGTAGATAATAAACAGTTACATACAGAGGGGCTTCCCTGGTGGCTCAGCTGGTAAAGATTCTGCCTCAGTGCAGGAGACCTGGGTTCGATCCCTGGGTGGGGAAGATCCCCTGGGGGAGGGCATGGCAGCCCACTCCAGTCTCCTTGCCTGGAGAATCCCGTGGACAGAGGAGCCTGGCGGACTGCAGTCCACAGGGTCACAAAGAGTCAGACACAGCTGCGTATAGAAGACACAGCTGCATATAGAGGAAGAGATACAGGTAGATAACAGATGACAGAAGACAGAAAGGTGAGCGATGAGAGAGGCAGGTGTCCGCGCAGCTGACGGGGCACCGACTCCATCTGCCCCTAGGCGGAAGGCTCTGGAAGGTCCATTACACCACACCCCGCTTCCACCCCGAGGGCGCAGGGGCCTGCCACGGCCGCNTTTTTTTTTTTGCAGTAAGAACTAGGGGATAAAGTACCTTATATTATTATCCATCATACACAAATATTTATTGGTAACCTTTCTTTCAGGTTTTTTTTTTTTTTAACAGGGCAGGGTTGAGGGGTGACAGGTAGAATCCTCATTCCGCAAGCAGGGATCAAACCCATACCCCTTGTGAGTGGAAACGTGGATTCCTAACCACTGGAGCTGTAGGGGAAGTCCCTTATTGGTTATCCTAAAGGAAGTAAAATCCAATCTTGTATCAAAATATTTAGTTCTATTTCTTCTCATGTATGAGAGGGACTTTTTGGGTATGTATTGAGGCACATAATCATTTTTCAATCATATTTTCAAGGGACTTCCTTGGTGG
Organism: Oreotragus oreotragus; assembly: GCA_006410675.1. Classification (NCBI taxonomy): domain Eukaryota; kingdom Metazoa; phylum Chordata; class Mammalia; order Artiodactyla; family Bovidae; genus Oreotragus; species Oreotragus oreotragus. Next base: position 30,657 of record SJYX01000422.1, on the reverse strand, counting down.
TCCAGCAAGGTTAAGACTCTGAACCTTCAGTGCAGGGGGCACACAGGTTCAATCCCTGGTCGGGGAACTAAGATCTCACAGGCTGTGTGGCACAGTCTAAAAATAAATAAACTTTTAAAAAAATTTAAATTTTCATAGCCGCACCAACACGTGGGCAAGATTGCATTTCAGAAGATTAATAGGAGATGTCGCATTCTGATGATTGCCTCTCCGGATTGTGATGCTGTAACATAAACTCTTGCCAAAAAAAAAAAAAAAAAGTCACTGGACCCAATAGTCCATTTAGCCTTGTTTTCCTGGATGTGGTCATTTCACATCAGCCTGTCCCCTACATGGGAGACTATTTTAAACGTTCTCTTATTGTGGAATGTTTTCCCCAAAAATACGGACAAGGTTAGGGGGCTCTCTCAGGACGCAGGGAGGAGTGTACCTGTCCTGGGGCACCTGGCCGCCCGCGAGGTGGACCACGGTGGGGAAGACGTCCATCAGGCTGGTGGGCTCGTGGACCACGCGGCCGGCCGGCAGGACCCCGGGCCACCGGAATATCCCCGGGACCCGGATCCCGCCTTCCCAGCCGGCCATGCCTTTGCCACCTGGAAGGGAACGACACCACCACCTTCTCAGGAGATGCTCCAGCCTAGAGACACGCCCGGATGTGCCTGTGTGGGTCTGGATCCAGTGCGTGGCGCACGGTCGCTCAGTGGCGTCCTTGACTCTTGGCCACCCCATCGCTGAAGCCCACAGGCGCCAGTGGTAAAGCACCCGCCTGCCCATGTGGGGGATGTACGAGACGTTGGTTTGATCCCTGGGCTGGGAAGATCCCCTGGAGGAGGGCAAGGGAGGCCTAGAGCATCCCATGGACAGAGGAGCCTGGCAGGCTACAGTCCGTGGGGCTGCAAAGAGTCAGACTCGACTGACTGACTGACCACACACACACAGACTGCAGCCCACAGGCTCCTCTGGCCACGGGCTTCTCCAGGCGAGAACGCTGGAGTGGGTTGCCATTTCCTTCTCCAGAATAATTCACATGGACCGTATCAAATTTTATTGTATTCATTTTATTAAAAAAAGATTTTGTTTGGCCATGCTGAAAGGCATGTGGGATCTTAGTTCCCTAACCAGGGATCGGACCCGTGGCCCCTGCAATGGAAGTACGGAGTCTTAACCAGTGGACCACCAGGAAAGTCCCTCATGTCAGATACGTAAAAGTACCAACGTAAAGAGATTTGACCCTGGAACCCCAATGCCCGCGGGCCTTACCTCTGTATATTCCATTCCACCCGCCCAGTTGGACGTGTCCATCTCTTGCTTCCAAGTGTCCCCCGTGATCAGAGGTGAAGTACGTGAGAGTCGTGTTTTTCAGACCGTGTTTTTCAATGGCGTGCAGAATCTCCCCTTTGGGAAAGACGCAGCGTTTCAGGGTGACGTAAATGAAACAGCACCTGAGAGTTCAACACAAAGTCTCCTTTCTGAGGGATTCCCATGTGGCTCAGTAGTAAAAAGAACCCACCCACCCGCCGATGCAGGCGATGTGGATTCCATCCCTAGGTTGGGAAGATCCCCTGGAGGAGGGCATGGTAACCCACTCCAGTGTTCTTGCCTGGAGAATCCATCCCATGGACAGAGGAGCTGACGTACTGCAGTCCACGGGGTTGCAAAGAGTCGGACTCGACTGAGCGACTAACACTTAATTTTTAAGCTCTTTATTGAATGTACTACAATACGGTTTCTGTTTTCTGTTTGGTTTTTTGGCCACGAGGCATGTGGGATCTCAGCTCCCCGACCAGGGATCGAACCCACACCCCCTGCATTGGAAGGTGAAGCGGTAACCACCGGACCACCTGGTAAGTCCTGTCGTGACAGCGTTCAATCACAGACTTTAGAAGGACGCCTTTGTGCAAAACTAAACAAAAGAAATAGGAAAGGCAGAAGCAATCTGTGGATGACGTGGGAGAATCTTCCTCTTCGTCTTTGATTCTTTACTGAAGGCTGGCTCCTGGGTGACACCCACCTGTCACCCCGCCATCAAGGGAAGGCCAGGAACTAATGAAGCCTGGCCGTGGGCTGACTTACCCACGAGCCAGTCCATCTCCTCCACGTTGTCGCCGTACAAGCCGTGCTGACTTTTCCCAAGGAACCTTTCTGTGGTCACCAGGGGGGTATGGACATGCAGCAGAGACATAAAGAGCAGGAATGGACCATGCTTATTTCTGAAAGAAGGAAAAACATCCTTTGGCTACAAGAGCACCTCTGTGATCCAGGACTTCAAAGTAGAGACTGAAGGCTTGTGGGCATCAAGTAATTCACATCTTCTGTTTGCTGGGGGTTTCAGCATCTGTAAAACAACTGAAGAAGTCTGCGTCAGATACTATGATCTACGTACTTCAGACAGGAGCTGGAGCAGAGGACAGGGGTAGGGGTCTTTCCCAGGAACGCCCCATAGGGTCGTGTCAGCTACATTTCCGTATCAGCACACACAGCCCCCTTACTCTTTAAAGTTGCTGTGCAATATTCTAGACATCTCAAGTGGCTCAGTGGTAAAGAATCCAGCTGCCAATGCAAGAGACCCGAGTTCATATCCCTGGGTTGAGAAGATCCCCTGGAGCAAGGCATGGCAACCCACTCCAGTATGCTTGCCTGGAGAATCCCCAGGACGGAGGAGTCTGGAGGGCTACAGTCCAGGGGAGTCACGAAGAGTCGGATACGACTGAGCAACTAAGACACACACACGTCTGCTCGGAGAGCTGGCAGATTCCCACCGGTGATAAACAGACTCAGATGCACCCAGAACTCACCTCCGATTTCCAAGGGGACGGCGCCATTACCTTGCAATAAAGGAAACAGCCTCCTTGAGCACGAGGCTCGCAGCTCTTTCCAAAACCATGGGCTGCTCAGTGACTTCGTGGTTTCTCATCAGGATGCAGTTCCAACGGCGGACGAAGCCAAAGCTGGCGTACCAGGACGTGAAAAACAGCAGGACCAGGGCGGCCAT
>SJYX01000422.1:13380-26852 GCA_006410675.1 Oreotragus oreotragus | reverse complement strand
TAAGCAGGGTAACAATATACAGCCTTGACGTACTCCTTTTCCTATTTGGAACCAGTCTGTTGTTCCATGTCCAGTTCTAACTGTTGCTTCCTGACCTGCATACAGATTTCTCAAGAGGCAGGTCAGGTGGTCTGGTATTCCCATCTCTCTCAGAATTTTCCACAGTTTATTGTGATCCACACAGTCAAAGGCTTTGGCATAGTCAATAAAGCAGAAAGAGATGTTTTTCTGGACTAGGTCCTTGTAATTTTGTCTTCCCTTTTGTAAGGCCTGGACATAAAGACAGTCCACAACCAAGAATACACACCAAGTGCAGACAGGAAAAGCTTTGGAAGAAATCCTTGCTTTCTGGCCAGGAGCCAGAAAAAAACCACTAAGTCTCAGAAAGAATGGAGGGAGTGGTCCTGGGGTTTCCTTCTGTTTCTTCTCCTGCTCTCTTCCTCCAGCCCCCAGTATTCCCACGGTGCACAGAGAGTAAACAGGCACCTAAAGCTCTGAGGCAGGGACCCTTCTGTCTGACCAGACAGCTTTGAGCCCAGGTGCACGGGGTGAGTCCCTGTGCTTACCCTTGCCCCCTGATGCGTGGTGTGTGACACAGAGAGTCTGGGAAGAGCATGTGGGGCAGGGAAGCTAAAGCCCAGCCTCCTGGCCACGGACTGCAGAAAGGACTTCAGGAAAATCAGACAGCAGGGAGCATGGGAGAGCTGCCCGGCCTCACCACTCACCGCGTGTATAAGGACCTGACCCAATAGCACACAGAAGCCTCGAGAACCGAGCTGTGGGACCTGGACTTGGGGTGGCGCACACGGGACAGGAGGCCCCACCAATGCTGAGATCCAGGAATGCTCGAGTCCTTCCTATGCAGCAATGGGTACCATGGGCCCCCACAGGCGTTGGATATGGATACAGAGGGCTGAGTACATACTACACAGGCCTGGCGAACTAAGCTGACATCATAGCCACAGAAGGCGGGATGGAAATTACAGCCTGAACCTGCCCAGGCACAATGACTGCTAAAAAATCAATAGTCTGCTTAGGACTGAAACAAAACCCAGGGCTTCCCTGGTGGCTCAGTGGTGAAGAATCTGCCTGCCAATGCAGGAGACATAGGTTTGATTCCTGGTCCGGGAAGATCCCACATGGCACGGAGCAACTAAGCCCATGCACCATAACTACTGAGCCTGTGCTCTAGAGCCTGGGGAGCTGCAACTACTGAAGCCCACACACCCTAGAGCCTGTGTTCCACAACAAGAGATGCCATCGCAATGAGAAGCACATGCACCGTGACCGAGAGTAGCCTTTGCTTGCTGCAACTAGACAAAAGCTGGCACAGCAATGAAGACCCAGAACAGCTAAAATAAATCAATAAAAAATTGCTACAGAAAAAGGAAACAAAACCCAGCATCTCATAGTATAATATTAACAATATCTAGGATGCAGTCCAAAACCACTCAGCATATGCATCACCAGGAAAGTCACAATTCTGAACAGATTATGGAAAGGAAGTAAGAGTAACTTTGCAGTGGGGAAACCTGGCAAATTCTATTTTACCTGAGCCATAGAGGTTAACATCACTGGTGACAAGTCACCTTGCTGCCACGCATGCCCTTGACAGGGGATGCCACCCTCAAAGGTGACATACAGCATGACCCCACACGTGTGACCTTCTGCGTAAGTGAAGGAGAGCAGGCCAGTCGCTGCTGGGGGCTGAAGGGGAGGGTGTGACCACAGGGGAACAGGAGTGTGCTGGTCTGATGGATCACAATCGGGGTGATGGGCACTGCTCCACATAATAATAAAACTTATACAACTATACACATACACACAGACACACAGACACACACAGACACACATATACACAAAGTCAACTTTACTGTGTATTGAGAAAACAAATTTTTAATGGCTTGTTTGCAGTGATGAAACAGCCTTTTCTGTCTGCTCTCCTGGGCAACCACCTTGTCCTGGAGACACAGACCCAGGATCAGCCTGTACAAAGCCCCTCCTCCACCTCAGGGAGATGTCACCGTCTGGGGTGTGTTTCTCTATCTGTTCACTGTTCTAATCTTCACCATCCCACTGACCAGGGCCTGAGGAAACGAAGGCTGACCTCCAACAAGATAAGAAGCAGGTGAACAAATGCTGAGTGCACTGTACACAGACAGATATTCACTGATGCTCGTTCTTATGTTGCTAAGGTGTAACAGTATCTAAGACGTCAGTCCTGTGTTATTCATCACAGTCACTTACCTCACATATGTAAGGTTAAATCTTATAGGCAGTTGAAAGTCCAGCTGGATTGTAGCACATTGATGGTATCTGCCAAGAGCATCCTTGATTTCTATATCAATCTGTAAATTCAAAGACGTTTGCTTAGACACAGTTTTTACTTTCCAGCTTTACTCTTTTCGAGGCATATTGCCTACTTACTTTAGGACCATAAAATGCTCCATTTCCAGGGTTTATCTTCCATGGTTTCCCAAATTCCATCAAGCTACTCTGGAGTTGCTATTTTTAATAAGAAGAGAACATTAGTAACTTCCACTTCATTGTACATTTTCTTTTTGTCCTATAGCTCAAAATAGTAAGTCACTGTCAATCTTCACTACATCCACTTGTTCTTACTGAGCCTCTCACAGTCAGTAAAGTCTGGGTGAGAACACAGGAAGATGATTAAGATGGTGCCTGCTCTCAGGAAACAGACTCTTAACTAGGGGCAAAAGGATCACTCACTGACATGTCCAGTGAATCCCAGTGAGAGCTGGTGGGGGAACTCGGGCTCATCTGCCTCTTTAGCTGCCCCACCTCACACTCCCAGCCCCTCAGGAGGGACCCTGCACGGTAAAGAGCAAGCAGGCTCTGCCCTGCCCCAGTGCACTCCATGTGCTGGTGTAAGATGCTCCGGGGTGGGGGCAGGCTGTGCACCCTCTTTTGCTCTCCCCCATCTCTGCGCCTGAAGCTGGTGGGCAGCGCCCCTGGTGGCCCCTGGGGTGTGGAAGCAGGAGGTCCTCCATGGTCTGCAGACTCAGCCGCACGCAGTCCTTCTGACCAGCGGGCAGTGGAGACACCCATGTTGCTGGCGGGGCCGGGTGTGCACACGCCAGCAGGCTCAGGGCACTCTGGGTGGCAGCCAGGCTTCCGTCACTGTCCCCGTGCACTGGGACCCTAACAGTGACACTGGGGTGGAGCACCCTGAGGGGGTGACCCTGGTGGAGGGCCCTGAAAGGGTGACGCCGGGTGGGGGGTGGAGCAACCAGAGGGGGTGACCCCGGGGGTGGAAGGTCCTAAGGAGGTGACCTTTGGGGTGGAGCGCCATGAGGGAGTGACCCTGGGGGTAGAGCACCATGACGGGGTGACCCTGGGGGTGGAGCGTTTCTGAAGGGACTCTGATGTGTGTTCTCAGACAAAGTGAGGCCCAGCTACAGCAGCTGAGGGAGGGGAGGAGTTTCAGGGAATTAAAAAAATTTTTTAAAGCCAGGTTTGGGGGAAGAGCATACGGCAGAAGCCTCTGAGGACACAGGGACTGGGAGGCCCGGCTGGAGAGGCTGAGAGTCAGAAAGCTTCAGGTTTATGCAAGGTGGGGCCAGGGCTGGAACCACTGCTCCTAGGCCTGGCTGATACACTGCCCTGCACCCCTTCTCCCTGCCGTCTATCTGTCCCGTCCCACATCCGCCACGTCTCTGGCTCCCAGGAGCGCTGGGGTCTACACTGCAATACTTGCTGGGTTCCGGACACAGTTATATCTGCTTGTGGTGTGCGTGTGGGCCTGGAGTGCTCTTAATGACTCATTACAACTCTGAAAGTAGGACAGAGAAAGCCTGGGGTTAATCTGGCTCTGAGGAGCTGAGGGACCAACATTGGTCCCACGGGCAGAGGTCTGACCAGAGCTGCTGAAAAACAAGCCAGAGGATTTCTTGAAAAACTTATGAAATTGGTTATTAGGAAGCAGCACTGAAAAGACTACAAACAAAAACATGATATAAACTAACGTGTGAAACAAATGTTAGGTATCATTCCTACTGGTGTTTGAAGAAAACTAGATTAATTGTGTTCTGCAATTAGCATCTTTATCCCAAACTTCCCAGTCTTTAATTTCCACTGCAAAGCATCACAATTTCATGAAAGGTTAAATGAAAGGTAACACTTTGCTTCTCCCTACCTTTTCAGCTTCATCCCATAACTCAATCTCTCCCAGGAAGTTTTCAGGTCTTGTTGACAAATTTAATTGAAAGGAGAAGCCAAACACTGAGTAAACAGACTGCAGGAACTGCAAACACCCTTTTATCTCCTCTTCAATCTGAAATTAGAGCACATGAGAAATTAAATCCATTTACAGCATCAAAAAAATTCTTCCTGTCAGCCAGAAATAAAGTGCGCTTTTACTGTGGAGGACAGTCCATGGCACTGTTCACCTTGTTGTCTTTTTCTCACTGGAATATTCACAGGACACCTGCCAGATGCCCATATGCACCTCCAGGCTGCTGGTCCAGCAGAGGACTGGGCAAAGACACAGGCGAGGGTGCCTCTCCGTGCACATGCCACCCAGGAGGAAGAGCAGATGGCCAGAGGATGTGATGGCCAAGCTGCACCCAGAGGAGAGGTGAGAGCCCTCCAATGCAGCCAGGGCGGGAACCCCCTTGAGCATAGGAAACATGGAGGATAAAGGCCCAGAAGATGGAGGAGTGGGTGAGGGCAGGCCAGCCGTGGGAGCTGCCTGTGACCAGGCAGAAGGCAGAGAGGGAGTACACAGGACAGAGGCAGGCCAGGGCTGGAGGAAACCCAGCGCTTCCAGAGCCAGGCTGAAGGCTGCTCTTTTGAGCCAGCGAGCAGTGAGAAGTGGTGCAGAGGAACAACACAGCTCACCATGATTGTTTGCCTCTGGGAGACTGACCAGCAAGATGAGAAGAACAGCCCATCTGGGAGTTGCTGGGATCCTTCAGGAGCAGGAGGCTGGTGCTGGAAACAAGTGGCTGAAACAGGGGTGGGCTGTATCTGCAGGACACCTGTCCTTGTTCCCTAACAGACAGTGATTGCCTGCGGAGTCAGCACTGTGCCGGATGCAGAGAAATGAGGAATGAATGAAATTATTCAGGAATAACATGCTTAGGAAGAGCAATCAACAGGGCTTGTGATAAACTGGACATGAGACTTGAAAACTCGGCCTGGGTTTCTGGCCAGGGCTGTGGAGAGGGTGCTGTTGTGTCGCTGAAAGGAGAGGACGTGGGGAGAGAGGCAGAAGAAGGGCCGGCACTGGATCTGGCCTACGTGAGGGTGTGTGTGATGGCCAAGCAGACACGACCCCTGGAGGGCTGGGGTCTGGAGCTCACAGGGAGAGCTGAGACATGCAGCTGAGGTTAGCGGAGGGACTGAAGACAGAGAGTGAGCGCAGCGTGAGGAGAGCAGGGCTGAGCTGAGAGGCCAAAGAGGAGGACGGCGAGCACTAGGTGTGAGCGAGATGGGGCAGCAAAAACAGATGCAGACAAAGGGAACCAGCAAGGGTCTGCCTCTGTCCTGTCACTGTGGATTAGGTTTGCAGACTTTCATTAGTGGAACCACACGTGGAACCATGCTATTTTCTTTCAGTTTTTACACTCAGTGCTTCCCAGGTGATGCTAGTGGTAAAGAAGCTGCCTGCCGATGCAGGATATAGAAGAGATGTGGTATGATCTCTGGGTTTGGAAGATCCCCTGGAGAAGGAAATGACAACCCACTCCAGTATTCTTGCCTGGAGAATCCCATGCACAGAGGAGACTGGTGGGCTACAGTCCATGAGGTCGCAGAGTCAGGCATGACTGAAGTGACTTCGCACACATAGCATTTATTTCAAGGGCTTCCCAGGTGGCACTAGCGGTAAAGAGTCCACCTGCCAATGCAGCGGACAAAAGAGACATGGTTTGATCCCTCAGGAAGATCCCTTGGAGAAGGAAATGGCAACTCACTCCAGGGTTCTTGCCTGGAGAAATTCCATGGACAGAGGAGCCTGGTGTGCTATAGTCCACGGGGTAGCAAAGAGTCGGACACGACTGAGCGACTGAAACTAACAGTAAACGATTATTTCGAGATCCATCCATCCTTCAGTGTCAGCAGATCACTCTTTTTCCTGCTGAGCAGCTGTCCATTCTGTGGATGCACCACTGTTCATTTACACACTCAGCAGTCATTGGGCTGTTTCTACATTTCGACGACTTCAAATAAAGCTGCTCTGAACACATGTGTGTCCATACAGGTCTTTGTATGGACGTGTGCTTTTTCTTTTGGGAAAAGAAAAGGAGTAAGATGGCTAGGACATATGGTAGATGCATGTTTCACTTTAAGAAACTGCCAAACTATTTCTCAGAGGAACTGTACCATCTTCAACCTCCACAACTGGTGAGAGGGAGATCTAGTGCCTCCTCACACTCAACACATGTCAGAGTCTGTCTCTGAAATGTCAGCCATTCTGTAGGCGTAGAGGCAGCTCATAGGGCATCAATCTCCATTTCCTCAATAACCAATGATCTCTAACACTTCCTTCACATGCTTCTTTGCCATCCGCTTAGTTCCTTAGATGTGTACCTTCTCTTGTACATATTCTTAAGTAAACTGAAAGGTCACATCTTTTTGCCCATTTTTTAAAGTTAAACTTTTTGAGGTTCACATGCAGTTGCAAGAAATAAGACAGGGATCCTTGAGCCATTTACTCAGTGTCCCCAATGATGATATAATTTTTGCTTTAATCATCAGATATAACACAGAAAACTCAAAAGAAAAAGGAAAAGCAATATTTATTGTAGTTAACTGAGCTTCCCTGGTGGCTCAGCAGTAAAGAACTCTGCCTGCCAATGCAGGAGACGTGAGTTCAATTCCTGGTCCAGAAAGATCCTCTAGAGAAGAAATCCATTCCAATATTCTTGCCTGGGAAAGCCCATGGACAGAAGAGCCTGGTGGGCTACAGTCCATGCGGTTGCAAGAGTCGGACACAACTAAGTAACTAAACAACGGCAACAAATTGTACTTACCATGTTTTAGTTTTACAGTTCTTTCTTCGTCTGAATGTTCTGAGACTCTTTCTTTTATAATTTCCTTTCTCTTTACAGAAATTCCTATAGCAATCTTTTAAGGTAGATCTAATGTCTTGATTTCACCTTCATCACTGAAAGATTTTTTGGGGGGGATATAGAATTCTGGTTTAACAGTTATATCAGCATTTGGAAGATGCTATCACTCTTCCTTCTGGCCTTTCTAAATTTTTATTGGAATATAGCTGCTTTACAGTGTTGTGTTAGTTTCTGCTCTACAGCAAAGTGATTCAGTAACATGTGTACATATATCCCCTCTTTGCCACCACAGAGCATTGAGTGCCCCACACTACACAGTAGGGTATATTTCATTTTGATGAGAAATCTGCTGTTATTTCATTTTTAATTTTTTTCTTGAAGGTAAGGTATCACTTCTTTCTGTTTTCATTTTTTTCTTTATGGTTTTTATAAGTTCGGCTCTAATGTGTCTAATGTTTCTTTGTTGTTGTTTAGTCACTAAGTCATGTCTGATCTTTGGTGACCACACGGACTGTAGCCTGCCAGGCTCCTCCTCTGTCCATGGGATTTCCCAGGCGAGAATACTGGAGTGCATAGCCATTGTCTTCTCCAGGGGATCTTCCTGACCCAGGGATCGAATCCATGTCTACTGCATTGGCAGCTGGGTTCTTTACCACGGCACCACCTGGTCTGGGTTTATCCTGCTTGGACTTTCTCAGCTACTTGAATCTGTAAGCTTATGGCTTCTGCTGAATTTGGCCAGTTTTCAGCCATTATCTTTTTGAGTACTTCTTCAACTCCACCCTACTCTATTTTTCCAGAACTCTGGTGACATATATGTCTCCCACATTGTAGGCAGACGCTTTTACTGTCTGAGCCGCCAGGGAAGTGACATATATATTAGACATTTGTTATAGTCCCACTGGTCTCTGAGGTTCTGTTCATTTTTCTCTCAGTCTCTTTTCTGTTTTTTCAGCTGGTATCAATTCTATTGGTGTCTTCAAGTTCACCGATTCTTTTCTCTGTCCCTTTCATTCTTCTCATGAATCCATCCACTGAATATTTCATTTTGGTTATTACACTTTTCAGTTCTAAAATCTCCATTTGGTTCTTCTTTATATCTTCTATTTCCTGAGATTTTTTAAATTTTGCATTTGTTCCAAGTGTGTTTGTAATTGTTTATTGAGGCATTTTTATGGGGGCCTCATCAGATAATTCAAACAACCCTATCATCTCCACAGCAGGGTGCCTACATTGCCCTTTTTCATCCAAGTTGAGATTTTTCTTCTTCTTGACATGATGACTGATTTCCGAAATCTGGACATTCTGGCTATTATAAGACTTCGGATTTTATTTAAATGACCTGTTTTCACTGTCTTCCATGGATTCTGCTCCAACAGGGAGGGAGGACGGCCTGGCAGAGTGGGAGCACATATCAGGGTTTCCCACCGGGGACTGTGAGGAGGCCAGGGGCTCCCTGTTACTGCTGGGCAACTGCAGGAGTTCTACATCCTGGTAGGCTTCTCTGATGACCCTCTGGCTAGGAGTGGCCGGGGTGTCCTGGTACCACTCCTCACGTGGCTTCTACTGACCCCAGGGTGCAGCCTCATCACTGAGGAATGCTGGCGGGAGTCTCATCTCCCCACTCCAGCAGGCAGTGGAGGAGGCTCTGCGTGACTGCCAGGTGAAGGTGGAAGGCCGGCGCCACTTAGCCTTCACTGGCATTACAGGGTGGGAGTAGTGGGTCCCCGTTAATGCCTGCCAGGAATGAGCAGAATTTGGCATGACTCCTTCTCTAAGTGTTTGGTAGAATCTCCTAGTGATTCCTTCTAGGCCTGGAGTTTCCTTTGTGGAAGGGTTGCTAACTACCAACTCAACTTCTTTCATAAACAAAGGACTCCTCAGATTATCTATCTCTTCTTGAGTAAAATTTGGTAGCTTGTGTTTTTCAAAGAATTTGTTCATTTAATTTGTCAAATTTACTGGTGTACGCACGTTCATACTATTACATTATCCTTTCAATATCTGTGGAATCTGCAGGAATGTCACATCTCTGAGTCCTAAGTTTTTTCCTTCTTTTTTTGCTGTACATTGCTGATTAGGAGATCTTGGTTCCCAAACCAGGGATCAAACCCAGGCCCCAGGCAGTAAGAGCATGGAGATCTAACCACTAGACTGCCAGGGAATTTTCCAGTCTTGATATTTTTAATTAGTTTTCTCTCTGACAAAACTAAAGGTTTATGAACTTTATTGATCCAGGAGACCCAGCCTCTGAGTTGATACTGAATATTATTTTTCTTTTTTCTATTTCACTGATTTCTTTTCTGCCATTATTTTCTTTTTTCTGCTCACCTCTAATGTAATTTGCTCTCCTTTTTCTAGTCTATTAAGTAGAAGTTGAGGCTACCTCTTTGAAAACATTCTTCTTTTCTAATGTGGGTGTTCCTCTAAAGTACCATTTTAATGGCATCCCACAAATCCTGATATATATTGTGTTTCTTTTACATTTTATTTGGTATAGAGCTGACCCTTGAACACGGCTGGGGTTAGGAGTACTGGCCCCTCACACAGTGATAAACCCATGCATAACTATACAGTTGGCCCTCGGTTTGCAGTTGCACACCTGCAGATTTAGCTAACTGCGACTCACGGAGCAGTGTTGTATGTATTCATAAAAACTGCTGTATAGAAATAGACAGGGGCAGTTCAAACTCGTGTTATGCACAAGCTAGTGTACAATATTTTCTAATTTCCCTTTGATTTTCTATTTGATACAGTGTTGTTTAGAAGTGTATGACTCACTTTCCAAATACTTGGGGATTTTCCAGATAGTTTTCTGTTATTGAGTTCTACCTCAATTTCAAAGCAGCCAGAGAACTTTTAAAAAACTATTCATCTATTAAAATTTTTTTTTTTTTGCCTGTGCTGGGTCTTCATCGCTGCACAGGCTTTTTCCCTAGCGGTGAGCAGGGCCCACTCTCTAGTTGCAGTGCACGGGCTTCTCGTAGCAGTCACTTCTTCTGTGGAGCAGGGGCTCTAGGGTGTATGGACTCAGTAGTGGGGGCTTACAGGCTTCAGCACAGAAGCTCTAGCCGTGGCACACAAGGTTAGCTGCCTACAGCATGTGGGACGCTAGTTCTCAGACCAGGGATCAAACCCATGTCTCCTGCATTAGCATGCAGATTCTTTACCACTGAGCCACCAGGGAAGCCCCAGAGAACATATTCCACATGAACTGAATCCATTTAAATTTATTGAGACTAATTTTATGGCCCAGAATATGGTCTATCTTGGAAAATGTCCCGTGGGCACTTTCAAAGAATGTGTACTCCATTGTTATTAACTGGAGGGGTCTATAACCATCTATTAGGTCAAACCATTTAATAGTGGCCCTTTGCCTGGCAATTTGAATTTGAATTAAGATAAAAACCTGAAAAAGTAAATTCTAACTTCCAGGCAAAACTGAAAAACAAACACATCCAAACTTTCACCAATACTGTTAAAATAGTTACTTAATAATTAATGTTAATAAAGTTGGAAGAAGCTTAAAAGAAAAAAAAATAGGCTTCACGTCAAGAAAAACAAACAACTCAATCAAAAAATGGGCAGAAGACCTAAACAGACATTTCACCAAAAAAAAAAAAAAATAGCCAACAGGCACATGAAAAAATGCTCAACATGTATAATTATTAGAGAAATGCAAATGAAAACTACAATGAAGTATCAACCTCATACTAGTCAGAATGGCCATCATCAAAATGTCTATAAAATAATAAATGCTGGAGAGGGTGTGGAGAAAAGGGAACCCTCCTACACTGTTGCTAGAATATAAATTGGTACAGTCACTATGAAGGACAGTATGGAGCAGCCTTAAAAAGCTACAGATAAGAATTGTCATACGATCCAACAATTCCACTCCTGGACATACGTCCAGAAGATGAAAACTTTAATTTGAAAAGATACATGCACCCCAATGTTCACCGCAGCACTATTCACAATAGCCAACGCATGGAGGCAAACTAAACGACCACTGACAGAGGAACAGATAAAGAAGATATGGTGCATATCTACAATGGATATTACTCAGCCATGAAAAGAAAGAAATGATGCCATTTGCAGCAATCATGGATAAACCTAGAGATCATCATACTAAGTGCAGTAAGTCAGACAGAAAAAGACAAAATCATGAGATCATTTATATGTGGAATCTAAAAAAATGATACAAAAGAATGTGTTGGAACTGATGGGACCTCAGAGACTAGACTGAACAACTCAGTTCACAGCAACTCTGAAAGACCCAGCAATGCGTCTAAGGCAGCCACACTGGACCCATGCTGACCATGCCTCCCTTGAGTCCCTGCTTACCTGCCCTAACATGGACCCATGCTGACCATGCCTCCCTGAGTCCCCATTTACCTACTCCACCTTGGACCTGTGCTGACCATGCCTCCCTGAGTTCCCGTCTACCTGCCCCACTGTGCAGAAGATGTGAGCGTCATCCTGCTGGAAGCGCCTGACGCAGGTCAAGCCACTCAGAGCTCCTGATGGCTCATTCCTGTGAAGAACTCCGAAGTCAGCAAGTCTGATCGGCATTTCCCTCCAAGACCGTGGACGATGGGCAAACATCAGACTAGAAAAGACACAGGGGCACACGGTGTTTCCTTACTGCAGAAGAGATGCAGTAACCATCTGAATGTTATTAAGTTAACAGTTAAATGACTCAGGATTTGTAAACACCTGATTCTGGTTCTTAGATCACCAATTAAAAGAAGTTTCTTCTCCCATGAATTACTGAACGCTGTATTTACATTACCACACTCTGAGGAAGAACCCAATCATCTCCTCCAGAAATACTGCTCCCTATTCTCAACCACCTACAATCCATTTCAAAGGCTACTTCCTAAGTGAGGCAGCCCTGGACACTCCCCAGAAGGGCTGGTCAGTCGAGCCTCAGGCTCCAAGAACAGCCAGAATTGCCGCGGTTTTGACACTGGTCTTACTTCTTCAATAACTGACTGTGTATTTGTTCCTTCTCCACTCTGCTCACGAGCTCCAGGAGGAAATGGTTGTGTCTAAAGCACCCTGCTAATATTCTCTCTGCATGAAAGGCCTCTCTTCTGCAGGAAGCAACCTTTGCTCCCACACCCCATCACCACTAAGCCACTGTGGTCCTGATTCCTTGATCTGATATAAGAAAATACAAAATTACACTCTCTGCTGTGTTCAGCTTTCTTGTAATAATACTGAAATCACAGCTTTAACTGGTACCCAATGGGAAACTGAGTTAAGAAGTAGTTAATACAGGTGTTTTGGCGAATGCAAAGCACTAGGTTTTAGCCTCCACCTTTGTTTAAAAAAAAGAGGCTATATAATATTTACATATCAGTTTTCCTGAAATTAAAGATAAATACATATCTTTTATATGCAGTTACACAGAGTTGAACTTCCTTTAGTCTTTACTGAAAAGGGCAAAAAGTTTTCTTCAGTATTCAGAGGTTTCTTTAAGTAGTAGGTCAATTTACTGAAAATGCGTATGTTGATATGAAGCTACAATAGGTGGGATATTTTTTGGTGGAAAATATTTTTTGGTGGAAAAATTTTTTGTTCACTTCCAGTTGTAAAATCTACTTCTCTGACAAGGTTGCATTCGCATCCTATGCAGCTTTATGATAATTACATTCTTTCATAGACTCTAAGACAACCTTGACTTTAAGATGGACCATTACATTATGTACAACCAAGAAAGAAAACAACCATGAATTAAATTATGGCATAATGCTAAGATACCAACTATAAGACACGTCTCAATTTCAGGGATGTTGAAATACAGGGGGGAATGCATCTTAGAATCCATGAAATCCAGTCACTGATTGCGAGCTCACTGGTCTTGTTATAATCAACCCAAATAGCATGTAAGAACCAAATGTTCTGCCAATATGTATATCTGAAGTATATTACCACTGGGAAGAGAAATGTAATAATTTATAAAATTGATGGGTAATATTATCCTCTGAGAAGCACAAAATACTAAATGTTTTCCAGCCAACAGCCCACATCTGGCAAAGAGCAAACATATTTTAAAAGTAAATTCATCCTTCAGAATGAAACAACTTGGTAAAGATGATTTTTAAACACCGCTCTTCATGTTAAAGGACCCTCTTAACTCCAAAAAGCAAAATAACATTAAAAACTAACTGTAGTGAAGTACCTGCTAGGTTCAGATCTGCTTCATTTTTCATACTCACCAGTGCCCTGGGCAATTCATGGGCTTAAGGGCGAAAGTGTCCTTGTCAATGTCAAAGGTGAACATGTTCTCACTGTAATGCTGCCAGTGTCCAGAAGCCTCCCAGAGCTTGCAGCTGTACATGTTGGGGGACAGGACCTCCGTGAAGTTGCGCTGGTGGTGCTGCTCCTAGAGGAGACAGGCGCGCAGAGCTGAAATCTGCTGGGGCAGGGCAC
>SJYX01000421.1:419626-452626 GCA_006410675.1 Oreotragus oreotragus | reverse complement strand
TGCAGAGTCCATCATGAGAAATACTGGGCTGAAAGAAGCACAAGGTGGAATCAAGATTGCCGGGAGAAATATCAGTAACCTCAGATATGCTGATGACACCACCCTTATGGCAGAAAGTGAAGAGGAACTAAAAAGCCTCTTGATGAAAGGGGAAGAGGAGAGTGAAAAAGTTAGCTTAAACATTCAGAAAACTAAGATCATAGCATCTGGTCCCATCACTTCATGGCAAGTAGATGGGGAAACAGTGGAAATAGTGTCAGACTTTATTTTGGGGGAGCTCCAAAATAACTGCAGATGGTGACTGCAGTCATGAAATTCAAAGACACTTACTCCTTGGAAGGAAAGTTATGACCAACCTAGATAGCATATTGGAAAGCAGAGACATTACTTTGTCAACAAAGGTCCGTCTAGTCAAAGCTGTTTTTTCCAGTGGTCATGTATGGATGTGAGAGTTGGACTGTGAAGGAAGGTGAGCACTGAAGAATTGATTCTTTTGAACTGTGGTGTTGGAGAAGACTCTTGAGAGTCCCTTGGACTGCAAGGAGATCCAACCAGTCCATTCTAAAGGAGATCATTCCTGGGATTTCTTTGGAAGGACTGATGCTAAAGCTGAAGCTCCAGTACTTTGGCCACCTCATGCGAAGAGTTGACTCATTGGAAAAGACCCTGATGCTGGAAGGGATTGGGGGCAAGAGGAGAAGGGAACAACAGAGGATGAGATGGCTGGATGGCATCACCGACTCAATGGGCATGAGTTTGAGTGAACTCCGGGAGTTGGTGATGAATAGGGAAGCCTGGAATGCTGTGATTCATGCGGTCGCAAAGAGTCGGACACAACTGAGAAACTGAACTGTACTGAATTCTTATTTCTGATTCATTTTTGTCTTATAATTATAGAATTCATCATTCTTCATTATAACTATGATAAAGAATATTCAGACATGTTATATAAGTGTATTATTGCTAATAAGCTTAAAAATCAATTGATCAATTTTCCCTTTCCCATCTCATCTCCCTCTTCAATTTTAAAAAAATAACATTTCAATTATGATTGAGTTCACACTAAATTTGTATAAATTATTCCCCAGTGTCTCAGCAGTAAAGAATCCAGCTGCAATGCAAGAGACACAAGAGACCCAGGTTCAATGCCTGGGTTAGGAAGATCCCCTGGAGGAAGAAATGGCAACCCACTCCAGTGTTCTTGCCAGGAAGATCATGGACAGAGGATGCTGGTAGGCTACAGTCCATGGGGTTGCTAAAGAGTCAGATACAACTGAGCATGCCCACAACACATATGTCTATACATACATTGTTGGAAAACTGTAATATTCTTACCATACCAAATTTTCTTATACAAGAAAAATTATTCCATTCTATATAAAAATCTTTTAATTTCCCTCCAAATTATTGTCCTTAAGATAGTACTTATTTCTTCTTAGATTTATATCTAGATACTTTGTAATTATTTTTAACTGGCATTATAAGTTGAAATATTTTTTGTCAATTTGTTCTTATTAGAGTTAGTTGATTGAAAATTTATTGATTTGAAAATACTGATTTTGTGAGTGACCAGTTGGCTGAATTTTGGATTTTATAATAATGTCTACGGTGATTCTCTTAAGTGATTCAAGCCACAATCACATCATCCACAAATAATAATGTTTGTCTCCTTTTCAGTATTTACTTTATTTTCCTGTTTAATTGCATTACTTTGTGCTTCTATAAAACACTAAATAAAACCCCAACTCTGGGAAGGAAAAGGAGAATGGGTAAATTCTGACATTTGATTCTCAAATTCTATAAGCTTAAAATTAAATTTAAAACACTTCCCTCATATGGTTGTTCTGAAATTAAAATTATGATACAGTTAACAGACCTAGGCCACAATATGCATTTAATAAATGTTACACATCTCTCTCCTGGAAAATTTTAGGTGCTTTTAATAGTTTTAGTTATCCATTAAAGGAGAATGTTACTTTTATTTAAGTAAAAATTATTTGGTCCAAAATATTTAGTAATAATTAAATCATCACATATTTATTATTCTGCTTTTATGAACAAGACATCATGAAAACTCTGGCCTTGGCACTTCCACAAAGACTTTCTAACCCCATCTCTTGACTACACTGCAGCTACCCTGCAGGCTCTCGCTACCTCCAACTATTAAGTGGCCTTCTATTTCAGTCCACATTGCAATAAAAGCAAACACATTTACAGAGCTTCACATATGCCAGGTATTGTTCTGAGTATTTTACAGATATTAGCATTAAATTCTCATACTTTTATTTCCATTAAACAAATGAAGAAAATGAAACAGAATTTAAGAAACTTCCCTATGTCTTTCAGCCTGAAAATAGTCATATGCAAACCCAAGCTGATTCAAGGCTCATACTCAAAATAAACATTTACTACCCATCAAAGTATAGCATCCATACGTCTGTTCTCCACTTCATTCAGTGTTTGATGTTGATTCTGCCTCTTTCATATTTGTTCTTTCATTTCACATCTCTATTTTCCTTTATATACCTTTATTGAGTACCCTAAAATCAGCCCTAATTAAATTCCTTTAATTGGCTGCCATGTCTCCAATCAATATACTCAACTCCACTCTGCACACCAGCCTCCTCATTTTATCTGAAGTTCTTCTGCTGGTTTAATGTTTTTGAAATAGAGTTCAAGTGCAGATTTCTTAATTTGGTAATGCCCTACATGTAAGTCAGATTCCAGTCCACCAAGTACAAATATTTCTATACGTATTGTATGCTTTGTCCAAGTTGAATTTTTCATTATTTCTTGAGGATACTCTATATTTTCCAAAATTTGATTCATTTTTTATACTATTTCCTCTATCAAGGGTGACCTCACTTTATCTCCTGGGAAATTCTAAGCCATTTTTCAAGGATTCTTTCAATGTTAACTATTTCAGGGAATCCTTTCTCCAACCCCAGGCTGAAAAAAGATAGTACTTATTTCTTCTTAGATTTATATCTAGATACTTTGTAATTATTTTTAACTGGCATTATAAGTTGAAATATTTTTTGTCAATTTGTTCTTATTAGAGTTAGTTGATTGAAAATTTATTGATTTGAAAATACTGATTTTGTGAGTGACCACTTGGCTGAATTTTGGATTTTATAATAATGTCTACGGTGATTCTCTTAAGTGATTCAAGCCACAATCACATCATCCACAAATAATAATGTTTGTCTCCTTTTCAGTATTTACTTTATTTTCCTGTTTAATTGCATTACTTTGTGCTTCTATAAAACACTAAATAAAACCCCAACTCTGGGAAGGAAAAGGAGAATGGGTAAATTCTGACATTTGATTCTCAAATTCTATAAGCTTAAAATTAAATTTAAAACACTTCCCTCATATGGTTGTTCTGAAATTAAAATTATGATACAGTTAACAGACCTAGGCCACAATATGCATTTAATAAATGTTACACATCTCTCTCCTGGAAAATTTTAGGTGCTTTTAATAGTTTTAGTTATCCATTAAAGGAGAATGTTACTTTTATTTAAGTAAAAATTATTTGGTCCAAAATATTTAGTAATAATTAAATCATCACATATTTATTATTCTGCTTTTATGAACAAGACATCATGAAAACTCTGGCCTTGGCACTTCCACAAAGACTTTCTAACCCCATCTCTTGACTACACTGCAGCTACCCTGCAGGCTCTCGCTACCTCCAACTATTAAGTGGCCTTCTATTTCAGTCCACATTGCAATAAAAGCAAACACATTTACAGAGCTTCACATATGCCAGGTATTGTTCTGAGTATTTTACAGATATTAGCATTAAATTCTCATACTTTTATTTCCATTAAACAAATGAAGAAAATGAAACAGAATTTAAGAAACTTCCCTATGTCTTTCAGCCTGAAAATAGTCATATGCAAACCCAAGCTGATTCAAGGCTCATACTCAAAATAAACATTTACTACCCATCAAAGTATAGCATCCATACGTCTGTTCTCCACTTCATTCAGTGTTTGATGTTGATTCTGCCTCTTTCATATTTGTTCTTTCATTTCACATCTCTATTTTCCTTTATATACCTTTATTGAGTACCCTAAAATCAGCCCTAATTAAATTCCTTTAATTGGCTGCCATGTCTCCAATCAATATACTCAACTCCACTCTGCACACCAGCCTCCTCATTTTATCTGAAGTTCTTCTGCTGGTTTAATGTTTTTGAAATAGAGTTCAAGTGCAGATTTCTTAATTTGGTAATGCCCTACATGTAAGTCAGATTCCAGTCCACCAAGTACAAATATTTCTATACGTATTGTATGCTTTGTCCAAGTTGAATTTTTCATTATTTCTTGAGGATACTCTATATTTTCCAAAATTTGATTCATTTTTTATACTATTTCCTCTATCAAGGGTGACCTCACCTTACCTCCTGGGAAATTCTAAGCCATTTTTCAAGGATTCTTTCAATGTTAACTATTTCAGGGAATCCTTTCTCCAACCCCAGGCTGAAAGCGGTTTCTCCCTCTTCTCACCCTAGCAGTTTGAACGATACTGGTGGCATAAAATGTGGACTCACATTCTTTTCTACAGATAGTTATGTGTATACATAGGGTCAGAGTTTGGGCCGGTGTGCTAATAAAATATTTTATAGAGAAGACTGTATTAAAGTAGACTTAGAAAGGATGTTAAGAGTGCGTTGAGTTTGGGTAGGCAAAGTAGATAACGAGAATATTAATAGTAAGAGAAAAAATAGAAGAATAAGGCAGTAAGACAACTAAAGGAAAATTTTATATAAAGGAGAAGTTGAAAATAAGCTGAGAGGTAAAATGGAAGACATTTAATTATGTGCTAAATAATTTAATCCTGCACACAATGGAAGACTTCTAAAAGTTTTACATTTAGGAATAGAGTGCCTGTAAGTGGTGTCCTGAGAAGGTTAAGATGGTGCAGAGTATGGGATGGATTTGCAAATGGAAAGACCGGAGGCAAAGGAATAACCAACAGTCGGGCTAAGATGAAAATTCAATTATCTTTCTGGTTAAACTTGAGTCAATTTATAGGTGTGATTGGCCAGAGTACATTATTGTATCAAAGAAATTGTCCCAAATCAGCTACTTAACGGCAAAATCTTTCAGGTCAAAAGGACAATATTCCTCTTGGCAAACTATTTTATAATCAAATATTCTGTAATAGCAAGAAGAGAGCTTCCGGGCTAGTATCTATTGTTAATAAAGGTCTGCACTTGCACAGTTCTTCCTTTTCATTCCAATCCCTGGAAACACATTTCTGTATCTTCTTAATGGGAAAATAGAACCAATATTTATAGAAGGATTCTTAGGTTTCGCATTTAATCTTCGCAACAAGGCTACAGTTTAGATTTTTTTTTTTTCCCCATTTTAGTTGTGGCACAGGAGTCTCAAAGAGTTTAAGTAAATTACACAAGAAAACATAGCTGGTATGGAGTACTAACAAAAATCCTTTACATATCACTTTTTTTTTTTTGTATTTATTTATTTATTTTTTTTTTTTACACGAACTCCCAAACATGAACCAATATTTATAGAAGGATTCTTAGGTTTCGCATTTAATCTTCGCAACAAGGCTACAGTTTAGATTTTTTTTTTTTCCCCATTTTAGTTGTGGCACAGGAGTCTCAAAGAGTTTAAGTAAATTACACAAGAAAACATAGCTGGTATGGAGTACTAACAAAAATTTGGCTTCTAAAAGTTTCAAGTCTTCTATGCTCTGCTCTAAAATGTGGGTGAATCTTAGACACACTGCGTAGTTTGATAGAACTTTCACAGGAAATTCTAAATGACACTAACTCTAGGGAACTAGGCCAATCATTAACAATTTAACAAAAGCCCTTACTCACTACTTATATAATTAAAGAGTGAGTAGATTAACTTCCTTATGAATAGAGAAGAAGGGGGAAAAGTGACACTTGACTAATTTTTTTTAAATCCCTTTGAGCAATTCACCTTCAAAACCCCCAATTATTTATTTTCAGCTAACTTTCACACCCCAACTTTCCCTTACATTTTTGCTGAGTTAGTTATTGGCTCCACTACTCGGCTTGCAAGACCTTAGCTCATTTCCAAGACCAAGGACCAAACTCCAGCAGTGAGAGCAGAAGAGTCTTAACCACTGGCCTGCCAAGGAATTTCGTACATGCCCCAAATTTTGAAGGTGAAGTTTTACACAGTGAGTAGCACAGTGTTTTAGAGATCTCCACAGGTACTGAGAGTGTTCTGTTACAGTGTGACCTCCGCAGTAGCCAGTCTCTGAGATGGCCCCCAGTGAGCCTCCCTGCCTGGCACTCTTGCCTCCGTATAGTCTCTGCTCTTACTGTATGAGGATTGGTCTGTGTGACCAACAGAATACAACAGGTATGTACCTCCCAGATTAGGTCATAGGAATATTGTGGATCTGCCTGTCAGTCTGGGATCACTTGCTCTGGAGAAGCTGCCAAGTCATGAGATGGCCACATGGTAAGGAGCTGAGGTTTTCTGCTAATACCCACATGAGTGACCTCACAACTAAATCCTTCAGCCCAAGCAGAATTCAAATGGTTGACAGCCCTGCTGACATTTGGACTGTAACCCCATTAAAGACACCAAGCCAGTCGATCCCAGGTAAGCCATTTCATAATTCTTGACTTATACATTTTTTTAAATACTTATAAATTTTATATTAAATTTTATAAATTTATAATTTTTTTATAAAAAAATTCTCCAAGCCAGGCTTCAACAGTGTGTGAAACACAAACTTCCAGAGGTTTGAGCTGGATTTAGAAAAGGCAGAGAAACCGAGATCAAATTGCCAACATCCATTGGATCACAGAAAAAGCAAGAGAATTCCAGAAAAACATCTACTTCTGCTTTATTGACTACAACAAAGCCTTTGACTGTGTGGATCACTACAAACTGTGGAAAATCTCAAACAGAATACCAGACCACCTGACCTGCCTCCTGAGAAATCTGTATCCAGGTCAAAAAACAACAGACTAGTTCAGATTAGGAAAGAAGTGCATCAAGGCAGTATATTGTCAACAACATCCATTGGATCACAGAAAAAGCAAGAGAATTCCAGAAAAACATCTACTTCTGCTTTATTGACTACAACAAAGCCTTTGACTGTGTGGATCACTACAAACTGTGGAAAATCTCAAACAGAATACCAGACCACCTGACCTGCCTCCTGAGAAATCTGTATCCAGGTCAAAAAACAACAGACTAGTTCAGATTAGGAAAGAAGTGCATCAAGGCAGTATATTGTCACCCTGCTTATTTAACTTATATGCAGAGTACATAATGAGAAATGCTGGGTTGGAGGAAACACAAGCTGGAATCAAGATTGCCGGGAGAAATACCAATAACCTCTGATATGCAGATGACACCACCCTTATGGCAGAAAGCGAAGAACTAAAGAGCCTTTTGATGAAAGTGAAAGAGGAGAGTGANAGCACAAGCTGGAATCAAGATTGCCGGGAGAAATACCAATAACCTCAGATATGCAGATGACACCACCCTTAAGGTAGAAAGTGAAGAACTAAAGAGCCTTTTGATGAAAGTGAAAGAGGAGAGTGAAAAAGTTGGCTTAAAGCTCAACATTCAGAAAACTAAGATCCTGACATCCAGTCCCATCACTTCATGGCAAATAGATGGGGAAACAGTGGAAACAGTGGCTGACTTTATTTATCTGGGCTCCAAAATCACTGCAGATGGTGACTTCAACCATGAAATTGAAAGATGCTTACTCCTTGGAAGGAAAGTTATGACCAATCTAGATAGCATATTAAAAAGCAGAGACATTATTTTGCCAACAAAGGTCTGTCTAGTCAAGGCTATGATTTTTCCAGTGGTTATATATGGATGTGAGAGTTGGACTATAAAGAAAGCTGAGCGCCAAAGAATTGATGCTTTTGAACTGTGGTTTTGAAGAAGACTCTTGAGAGTCCCTTGGACTGCAAAGAGATTCTGTCTATTCTAAAGGAGATCAGCCCTGGTTGTTCATCGGAAGGACTGATGTTGAAGCTGAAACTCATACTTTGGCCACCTGATACAAAGAGCTGACCCATTTGAAAAGACCCTGATGCTGGGAAAGATTGAGGGCAGGAGGAGAAGGGGACGACAGAGGATGAGTTGGTTAGATGGCATCTTCGACTCGATGGACATGGGTTTGGGTAGACGCTGGGAGTTGGTGATGGACCGGGAGGCCTGGCGTGCTGTGGTTCATGAGGTAGCAAAGAGTCAGACACGACTGAGTGACTGAACTGAACTGAATTGAACTTTTATGCATTCATGTAGAAAAACTTTTATCATGGAGGACACAACTTAACCTTGAGTCAAATCTTTATAATCAACATTGAAATATAAAATCAGTAACAGTAAAATTTGCATTAGTATAGAGATTAGTGACAATCACTACGTTTGCTCATAATTTTTTTTTTTATGCTAGCAGGTTGTATTTGTGTTTCTGAGGGGAAATGAATATATTGATGAGTTGTCGTTTACAATTTTGTACCCAATTCCAGTTTGGTTTTTTTTCCAGATACCACTAAGTGAAATGATAGGACAGGAGCTGGGTGTTCTACAATTCAACTAATTTCTGACACTGTCTACCTAGAGATAGCATCAGTTCCCACAGATTAAGGGTTCACTTCTACAAGCCTATGCTTCTCCTATCCATATCCTCACCCTCACCCCACTTCAGATGCCAGTCTCAAGCCCAAGTTTTCACCTGAGCTTCTGACCTACTGGCTATAGATCAGAGGTTCCAATGATCTCCTCCTCAGATTTAATTAATTTGCTAAACACGCTCACAAAATGCAGAGAAACATTTTATTTCCTAGATTATCTTTAATTATAAAAGAATGGGATGCCAGAACACCTGGGTAGAAGACATACGTAGGGCAAGGTATGGAGAAAGGCTCAGAGCTTCCATGCCCTCTCCTTGAGTGCCATTCTCCCCAAATCTCCATGTGCTCTCTGGACGCTCTCTGAACCCTGACCTTTTGAGGTTCTTATGGAGACTTCATTGCATTAGCCACTGGTGATCAATTCAATCCCCAGTCCCTCTTGGCTCCCAGGAGTGAGAGGTTGGCACTGCAAGTCATAAGCCTGTGGTTATATGGTTGGTTTCCCTGGCAATCAGCCCACATCCTTGGGTTACCTAGGGGCTTCCAAAAGTCACCTCATCAACTTTAAAAAAGACCACTCTTGACATGTAAGAAATTCCACAGAAGCTATGTGCCGGGGAACAAAGGAAGACTAAACATACATTTGCTACTATAACTCATGATATTAATTGCTCAACGTTGTATCCTTCTGTGAGAAAAAGAAGGGAGGGAAAGAAAAGTGAGGAGAGAAATATGGAAAGATTAAAAAGATTTGGTCCAAGAGTTGGCACACTATACGGACCGAATCAGTCTGCCTGTTTTTATATTTCTCTATGGCCTGTAAGCAATGGCACCCCACTCCAGTTCTCTTCCCTGGAAAATCACATGGACGGAGGACCCTGATGGGCTGCCATCTATGGGGTCGCACAGAGTTGGACATGACTGAGTGACCTCACTTTCACTTTTCACTTTCATGCATTGGAGAAGGAAATGGCAACCCACTCCAGTGTTCTTGCCTGGAGAATCCCAGGGACAGAAGAGCCTGGTGGGCTGCCGTCTATGGGGTCGCAAAGAGTCGGACATGACTGAACTGACTTAGCAGCAGCCGCAGCAGGGAGCTAAGAATGATTTTTGCATTTTAAAATATTTTTTAAATTATAAAGATAATGTTTAATGATCTGTTAAGGAAATTAAAATTTTAATGTCTATAAATAAAGCTTTATTGAAGCACAGCCAAGTTCATTCATTTACGAATTGCCTATGGTTGCTTTAGTGCTAAAACAAAGTCAAGCAGTTGTGTTGGAAACCACGTGACCCATACCACTTAGAATATTTACTATCTGACTTTTTACAGAAGTGTACCAGCCCTGATTGAGACTAGATGAGAATCAGAGTAAGAATACGGGGATGATAGGTGCAGTTTTTATTCTTAGTATAAATCACAAAGGGTCACTCAGAATCCATTATAATGCTCATAAAGATGTTTGTCAACATTTTAGTAAACTAAGGGCAGTTGTGAAAGGAAAATCAAAATGGAATTGATATTGCTAGGAGAATGTCCCAGTATGGAGTCAGGAGGCCATTTAAGAAGTGTGACTTCTGCACATAGCCTAGATGGAATTTGACCTTTTGACTACTGTTGTTCAAATGAAGCATCCAGAACAACTGACAGAAACTTGAGATAA
This sequence comes from Oreotragus oreotragus, assembly GCA_006410675.1. Classification (NCBI taxonomy): domain Eukaryota; kingdom Metazoa; phylum Chordata; class Mammalia; order Artiodactyla; family Bovidae; genus Oreotragus; species Oreotragus oreotragus. The sequence continues at coordinate 442,336 of SJYX01000421.1, read as the reverse complement.
TTATCAGACCCTTAGCCTAAATAAAATAACTCATGATAACCATCATTTAAGCACAAACATTTCTCTTCTTGTTTCAGAGTACAAGCTCATGGTTTTGCCTTAACAAGTCGCTGACTCTTTCTTTCTCAGGATATTTTCAGCTTTACTCGAATCTGTGTCTCTTGAATTGCAGTTCTTAAGACTAAATGAAACTCTTTTTCTTATTTTCAGTCTTCTGCATTTTTTTTTCTTTTGGTTGACAGAAGATAAAAGTTTTCTTTCCTGATTTTATAGCTATGATGCTGGAATATTTGCCCTGCACATCTATGACACTCTGCTAATATAAAGCTGCAAATGCCAACATACATCTTCAATAACTATTCAGTTTTCCATGGTTACAAATCAGAGGCTATAATAAGATTTTTTGTGAATGTGTGTGTGCCACAGATATGAAAGTTCGAAGAGAATAAAGCTGAGGATGTTTTTTCCATTTTACTCTTTTATTTATTTAATACCAGGCTGTAAATTATTCAAAAGCCATGTGCTCTTTGCAGCATAGCTTCCATTGTCCTTTAGGCTATTACTAGCAGAGGATCAGTGTGCTGACAGGTAGCTCAACCACAAACTATAGTTTTAACCAGGGACTAGTGAAACTGGAACATGGAACTGTATACATTTCTCTTTAACTATAGAAATAGATGCTAGCAAGGTGCTTTAGCCTGCATTCCCCATCTAAAAGGCATATCTAATCATAAGGTAAACGACACAAGCACAGCAGCTTAGACACAAAAAATGCAGTCTTTCATCTCTAAACTAGACTGAATTTAATCTACCCTGAATGACATTCTGATTTTATCTTCTATAGAAAATCAATCATTCAACAGCTTTTCAGAGTTGGCTATTGAGTGCCTAAGAGTGGATATGATTACACAAGAAGAGTGACAGGCTGGGGATAGAACGTGCATGTCTCATGGGATCACACCTGGATCTGAGCTTCAGTAGCTGGGGCCTGGACAGGGATAAGCAGAAGTGACCTCAAGCTACAGAACGCAAACTACAGAAAATCTCCAGGAGTCAAGAGATTTCAAGAAAACAACGCCCAGGTGGGATAACCACGTGTCAAGTGCCTCCTGATATGATGCACTTACCACGGCCAAAAATGTTTAAACTAACCCTAAGCAAACTTTTAACATCTAATTTTCAGTTATGAAGAAACATAGGAAAGAGAGAATAATGAAGAGAAAAATTCTGACAAAAGCAGAATATAAAGTTTTCTGTAAGAAATTGGACTCTCATGGAAAAGAAAATATCGGGACAAGGTGGAGGGAAGGAAGAGAACTATTTTAGAATAAAAGGAGTTGAAGAGATATAATTTAAGAGATTTACATGCAATGTTTAGTCCTTAATTATATCTTGATTTTTAAGATACAACTAGATATTCTGGGAGAAAATGAGGGAAATTTGAATATGTGGTTATGTATGAAAATGTGCTTTATTTAATTTTAGAAACATATACTACAATGTTTAGGTAAATTCTTCCAGATCTATAATTTACTTTAAACTAGTTTAGCCCTTGCTTTATATAAGAGAGGAAACAATATTATATTTATATGCAAGTAGTAGTTATATGTGTATTAATTCAACTTTTCTGTATTATTGAAAAATTTACCACAAAATGCTTTTTGAAAAGAACAAACAAAAAAGTCTTTCTGGGCAAAGGAAGGGAAAGCCATATAGCAGCTTTACCAGAGCACTGATATAAGGGTTTACACTAGAAGGACAGGATTCAACTAAGCCACAAAAAATAGGCAGAGAAAACAGATTCAGGAAAGAAAGTACAAGACCTAGAGTGATGCCCCGAGATGCTTGCACATAACCCAGTGGTCTTTACATTCTTTGGACAGCTCTCATCCATGGCATAGGAGCTGACAACATACTGGGCATGTTTACAAAGAAAACTGAGCCCTTGACCCTTTGCCCCCTGACCCTCTTTCCCCTGTTTGCAAATTTCAGCTACTAGCCTTCCTAATCATTTTCTAATGGGACCACACTGATTTTTATACTAGTCTTATTTATGTATCTCTCTCATTTTATACCTATTTCAAATCTCATCAGAAGGTTCTGAAAACAGCAGCATCAGTTTCATTTTTTTCCATCTTTTTTAACTTGCATGAATCTTTTTCTTTCATATTTTGAAAGTTGTTTTTGATAGCACTCCAGCTTTGAAGATGTTTTGCTTTCTATATTTTCAGGCTAGAAGAGTATGTTCATCATTTTCTCTTGTTTGGAATCTGTCCCCCTAAAACCAACAAGACACATGCTTCTGTCCACAGTGTCCTTTCCAGGACTGCACAAGGACTTGGATGGCAGCAGTCCTTCTGCCCCAAGTCCTAGAACAATCCGATCCAACAGCCAATTCTTCTTCATGGCCTAGAATTAGTCTCAGAGTAGTAGCTTCCAAGTTTCGAACTCCGACTTTTGAAAATTATATGATCAAAAAAAGAAGTAAAGGATTCATGTCAATGTATGCCAAAACCAGTAGAGTACTGTAAAGTAAAATAAAATAAAATTAAAAAAAAAAAAAAGAATTGAGCACTGGGTGCTATTTAGCTGAGGTGATTAAACAGAAATCCAAATACTTGAATTCCCTAAAATTAATATTGAATTTGTGATCTGTGGAGAGATTAAGGCTTCCTTTCCTCCACGTGGCCACTTACATTTATCCTTTTATATTCACTTAGATGCTCCATTATTATGTCCTTGATTTCCCCAGGTATTCCTCTATAACATACTTCATTACTCCATCTTATCTTCTGCTGGCTTTTGTCAAAGGTTGACAAAATATGAGAAGTAGAGTTGGAATTAGAAAATGAAAGTTGACTTCCTATGAGAGCTGACTCTATGACAGTGCTTTCTTACCAACAGGAAAGAACAAGCTGGTGAGAGAAGAGACTCATTAGAAAGCAACTATTAGCTCCTAACAGGAAGAGAGAGGAAAGTAGACATAAGTAACTATATCTCCTAAGGAATTAGGTGTAGGAATGATAAAATAAATCCAAGTTTTTAGCAGAGCAATATTGGTGTAAATAAACCAATGAAAAGAACTTGTAGAGCAGAGGGATGACGTGGGCAACACTAAAAGAGAATTAAACCCTAATCATAGGTGTGACTGTTACAGTGTTGTAGAACCCAAAGGATGTTTTTGGCTTCTTCTGAGACTGGGTCTCAAGCAAACCATTATCCAAAGAGTCACCACTATCACATTGAATGCTGGCTAACTCCATGCGAGGGAGCATGCCCAGCACAAAAGACTATCATGCCCTGGGGCCAGTATTGATTCTACTAGTTATTTGTCAGTTGTACCCACAATACATGAAATCATTTTTAAAAGCCCGAGTATTAGGACTGTTTGTATTAGACTAACCCTTATGTGGAGGTTAAGGGAGATTCTCCATAGACGCCCTTTTTCATATAAGGAGAACTTCATATGCTTCAACCTCCAAAACAGAAGGGTAGGACAAGTAATTTAGAAAGAAAAAAAATGGAAACATGTCAGATGAGACTGTACTAGAAGGGAGCATGTAGCTACCCTACATGAGTATAAAATACCAGACTCATAATAATTCTTGAGGTATTAAGAAATGTTAAAATTGTCTCAGAGCCTGGTTAGTGATTTAGGGAAATTTTGAAAGAGAAAGCCTCTTGATGAAACTGAAAGAGACAAGTGGCCTAAAGCTCAACATTCAGAAAACAAAGATCATGGCATCTGGTCCCATCACTTCATGGGAAATAGAGGGGAAAACAGAGGAAACAGTGTCAGACTTTATTTTGGGGGAGTGCAAAATCACTGCAGATGGTGATTGCAGCCATGAAATTAAAAGACACTTACTCCTTGGAAGAAAAGTTATGACCAACCTATATAGCATATTGAAAAGCAGAGACATTACTTTGCCAACAAAGGTCTGTCTAGTCAAGGCTATGGTTTTTCCAGTGGTCATGTATGGATGTAAAAGTTGGACTGTGAAGGAAGCTGAGCGCTGAAGAATTGATGCTTTTGAACTGTGGTGTTGGAGAAGACTCTTGAGTCCCTTGGACTGCAAGGAGATCCACCCAGTCCATCCTAAAGGAGATCAGTCCTGGCTGTTCTTTGGAAGGACTGGTGCTCAAGCTGAAACTCTAATACTTTGGCCACCTCATGCGAAGAGTTGACTCATTGGAAAAGATTCTGATGCTGGGAGGGATTGGGGGCAGGAGGAGAAGGGGACGACAGAGGATGAGATGGCTGGATGGCATCACTGACTTGATGGAAGTGAATCTGAGTGAACTCCGGGAGTTGGTGACGGACAGGGAGGCCTGGTGTGCTGCGATTCATGGGGTCGCAGGGAGTTGCACATGGCTGAGCAACTCAACTGAACTGAACTGAAAGAGAAAGAATCCAGGTGGCTAGAAATGGTGATGTTCAATCAGAGAAAAAGGAAAGAATACGGAAGTTACAGATGTGAGTATTTAGCAGAATCTAAATATTCAATAACTGATTATTATAAAGTTAGTTTGTGAACACTATAAACAATGCAGTGATTGTTAAAGCAATTGTAATATTTTGAACCAAAAGCCAAATCATACCTAACAGTGAAACAAGACAGAAGAGATAATTTAGAAATAATAAAACTGGAAAATTGAATACAAATTTTTCATTATTTCCAGATGATATAATTGTGTAATTAGATAGTTATAATCAATTGAAACTCATTTTAATTAATAAAGCAGTTCAGTAAATTAGCTAAATAAAAGATAAATAAAAACCAATAGCTTTTCTATATTTTGTCAGCCACCATTAGACATTTTAATAGAAGCAAAATCAGAGAGATGACACCTGACTAGTAACACATGAATCACCCTTGTGCAGCTTCCAAAGGAAACAGATACGAAAATTCAGAAAAAGATGAACAGTCTTAACAATGCTGAAAATTAAGACTATAGGCCAAACTACTGTAGGAACTGAAAAAAATTGGCACTAATTACACGAACTATTGAGATCAAATGGCTATTATAATTTGTGGCCAAGTCGTATGCATATGTTCATTATTCATAGCAGTCAAGCAACAGTGCTTCATTTTTTTTTACCTTAAACAATTATAAAATATAGGGTCGGGCATATTTTTAAATTAAAGGTTAAAAACTAGTAAAGTGTAAGACAATGCAAAATATGAAAATAATTCAAAGAGAACAAAAATAGCAACAACAAAAAAGTTGTCCACACAGCAAAAGGTAGTTGGAAAAAGAGAGAAAGAAGGAGAAAGAGGAGTGGTGGGATGGAAAGAAAAAGTGAACCAAAAACAGAAAACGTAAAGCAATATGGGAATAACAGACAAGTAAAAAACTCAATTATGGCAATAAATAAAAATGGGTTAAAAACGAAGTCTCCAGTAATGAACATGAAACAAAATACAACTACACATTGTTTATAACAATCACACTTAAGAAATGTGAAATAAAAATTTTAGACATATATGGAAATGTTCACCAAACAAACACAAAAGGATACAAAATTAATATCAAAGTAATACAAATACAAAGATCATCAGCAAATGAAATGATATATTAAGAAACAAGAAAAAATTATAACTATCATGAACCATCATGCATCCATTAAACGCAAGAAAAAGTGCAAGTGTAACTGAGCAAGACCCTATGCGGCCTTCCCAAGACAGACCCGTACCCCAAGTTTTCTGTCTGCTTTTTTTGGTAGAAAAACTGATCTCCCAGTCCTCCCCTGAATCACAAAATTTGACTCAAGAATTAATTACTGAAAAGATGTGAACAAAAGTAACAGTAGGGAGAACTGGTAACAATTTAAGTAGTAAATCAGCCATACAGCAGTCATAGAATCTCTAATTTCTCCTTGAAATACACAAATAACAGTGTCCGACACACATTCCTGAGTGATTTTACAAGTGGAAGAAGTTAACCATATGGTGACCATGAACACATAGACCCCAGATCAGCTGAAGACTAAGGACTGATAAAGTTAACACATGACACTTCCTGTTACCTTATCACCAGCCAAGCAGAGAATGATGTGCAAGGCTGGTCACATACCCCATGGTCTCCTCCCTCATCTTGCCCTTAAAAATTTCCCCAAAACCCACTGTAGAGTATGTGGTTTTTGAGCATTCATGCCTGCATTCCTTGTTTGACACCTACAATAAATGCTGCATTTTCCTTCATAATGCATGTCAATAGATTGGCTTTACTCTGAATGGGAGACAGGACCCAAGTTTGGTTCAGTAACATAAGAGTAATTTTTTTTTTTTTTTAGAAAATACAAGGAGAAATTGACAAAATCACAATCAAATGGGTGGTGGTATAAGATTCTTGGCTTCCCAAGTGGCTCAGTGGTCAAGAATCTGCCTGTCAATGCAGGAGATGCAAGAGACCATGTTTTATCCCTGGACTGGGAAGATCCCCTGGAGGAGGAAATGGCAATCCACTCCAGTATTCTTGCCTGGAGAAGTCCATGGACAGAGGAGTCTGGAGGGCTATAGTCCATAGGGTCGCAAAGAGTCAGACACAACTTAGCACACACACATGTAACATACTATTAGTTGTTTAATCAACATACTATCAGACTGTTCAACCACCAAACTTAGTCTTCGATTGGTCAGTTAGAAAAAAATAAATCTGCATAGAATAATAATATAGGTCAAACTTTGGATCCACAAATAGTTTTTTTAGCTATATAGTTAACATTTACCAGCAGACAAAGATTTTTTTATTCATTCAACAAGTACTAATTATAATCTATGTGCAAGATAACCCTGATACCCTGAGCCAAAGATAATGCCATTGTGTTGGTCATAAAAGAACTTCAGGATTCCCCCAACGCAACAGTTGTTTTTACTACACTGTCTGATCACAATGTAACAAAACTAGAATTAAATACATGCACACACACATACCATTTTTTAAATACTCCTGAGAAGAACTGAAATCAAAACTGCAACTAATAATATTTATAAATTAAATTAGTGTCAATGAAAGCATTGCATATAAAAAAACATACAGGATATAGAAAAATTTAACTCAGATGTCAATCTATGGTTTTAAATGATTTCATTATTAAATAGTAAATATTAAAACTTAATATCCAAAGTACTCAGTTCCAGATAGAAAGATGAAAGAGAACATAAGTAAAATAGGTCTGGTTAGACTATAGAAAGTTGAAAGAGTCCATCCTCTCACCCTAGCAACCAAAACAAACCACATAAGCTAAAAAAAAATCAAAAATTTTAAGCCAATCAGAAATCTAAGGATATAAAGATACCTAAATAAGTTAATTCAAGAAATGAAAAAGCTCTGCATAGGAGAAAGGAGACCACAGCTGCTCTTATCTCAAGCATCGTGGCAAGAATGAGGACAATTGTACCACTGATGTGTGTAAGGAGGATTTCCACATGGAACACACTAGAATGCAAAGGAACCTCTGCTACAGGGTCTCTCTAAACCCACATGCCAACATTTTCCCACAGTTCTTCTCTTGATACAAAAACAATTCCCCAGGAATTCAGAAAGCTGGTACTCAGAATTTAAAGGAGAGAAAAATCATCAAGAGTTTGGAAAACTGGTGGCTCACCCATAAAGCACTAAAGAATTTCTTGCCAGTGCTTCATCTCCAGACATTTTTGAAAGGAAAGTCTTGATCCTACTCTAAGATGTTGAAGCCACCGGTGAACTGAATCAAAAACTAAAAGAATTAATTAGTGACAGATCAGCTCAACAACAGCAAAAGACCACACTTACTTTGGTGCCACCCTAGCAATATGGCCAAAGAAGCAGCATACTCATTTAGGATGTAATATTAACTTCAGTGTCTAGTATCCTTTCATGCACAATGCTTTCTATGCAATTAAACATTCGGAGACATACACAAAAAAAGCATGAAAATGTGGCCTGCGATCAAGATAGAAAAGATCTACAGGAAACCCAGAGACTGCTCAAAGGTTGGAATTATTAGACAGAGACTTTCATATCTAATAAAAATATTAACAGATCCAAGGGAAATGTGGACAACACGCACGAAGACAGAGAATTTCAGCCTTGAGGTGCAAGCAGGAAAAAGGGGGTGCTAGAAATGTAAAATATAGTAGCAGAAATTTTGACTAGATATATATCACAGTAAACATCCTCACTTTATTCTTGATCTTAGAGGAAGGACATTCATGAAGGTAATGAAGTAACCATTAGGCATGGCAACCCACTCCAGTATTCTTGCCTGGAGAATCCCCATGGACAAAGGAGTCTGGTGGGCTACAGTCCGTGGGGTCACAAAGAGTCGACACGACTGAGTGACTCAGCACGCGCACACACAGTGAAGTTAACTGGGGCATCTCTGGCAGCTCAGCAGTAAAGAGAATGCTCGCCAGCGCAGGAGACATGGGTTCAGTCCCTAGTCAGAAGATCCCCTGGAGAAGGAATACTCCAGTATTCTTGCCTGGGAAATCCCATGGACAGAGAATCCTAATGGACTACAGTCCATGGGGTCACAAAGAGTCAGACATGACTCAGGTTCTAAACAACAACAGCATGAAGCTAATTGCAAGGTTGGAGGAGAGGAAGGACAAGGGGCTTTTTTTCTTTTTTTTTCTTTTTATTTATTTTTTTTTTTTACTTTATTTTACTTTACAGTACTGTATTGGATTTGGCATACATTGACTTGAATCTGCCACGGGTTGAAGAAATATCCTTTAGGGTTTGTGGGGAGTTCATTTTATTATAAATGGAGGTTGAATTTTGTCACTTTTTTTTGCATCAGTTTAGGTAATTTAATCGGCATCAGAAGTGGGATTCTCTAGAACAATCCTGAAAAGGGTGAGGGGGCAAGGAATGATGAACCTTTAACACTGAGTTAGCTAACAAGTTACCTATAACGTGAGACAGCAGTCGCACCACCGGTTACTGGAGGTAAAGAATTCCATTCAGAAATGGCAGACCCCATACCCAAGGACTTGGCTCCCTAAATACATTTAAAAAATGCAAAGTCATGACAAGCTAAATAGACACTCCTTTCGGTTATCTTTGTCTGCAATAGCTAAAATCAAAGTAAAGCACAAGTTTTGAGGTAAATTCTCGTGCTACTGATTTTAGTCTCTAGCCTTTAGGCTCTAGGCCTTAGGGCCATGATCAAAAGGAAAAATTTGTGCTGGAAAAGCAAATAGCACTTCTACAACATCTAGTTGGACTTTCCAGGTGGCACTAGGGGTAAAGAATCTGGTGCCCAAGCAGGAGACGCAAGAGGCACTGGTTTGATCCCTGGAAGATCCCCTGGAGAAGGAAATGGCAACCCACTCCAGTATTCTTGCCTGGAAAATTCCATGGACAGAGGAGCTGGGAGGGCTACAGTCTATGGGGCCTCAAGAATCGAACATGACTGAGCACACACATGCACACACACACACACACAACCTCTGGTTACCAAAAAGATAGTTGGGGGAGATGGACAAAAGACTACTGAAATCAGAAAGTGTAATATGAAGGAGCTATTGTCTCATTTTACGAATCAATGTCATCAGCTTCCTGAAAAACAGTTACTAAATTGATAATGAGAGTGAGAAACTTAGGGGCACTTTTTTGGTTTTGTATGTTGCAGAATGGAGGAGCATGTTTGAAGTGATGCAAGACCCATCTCTCTACTGAACAATCCCAGAGGACTGTAGAATTTCTCTGGGAGGAAAGGCCCCAAATAGAGCTGACAAGAAGACCACGTGAAACCACTACTGGTGATGCTGAGAGGCTATGAGCCGGGTCCTACAGGAATGGACAGTTACTCTAGACAGAGATTTGCATAGCTGGTGGGAGATGCAAATGCTCAAAATGCTGTGAAAGGACTGGCACAGAGCTTACTATACCAATGTGGATCACCAAATGACATTCCTTTAGACCAACCAGCACACTTCACAGCCAACAGCCTGAGAATATTTTAATGATAATTCATAAAATGTAGCAGTGGTTTTTAAATTTGTATTTTCAGTGTTTGAAACTTGAATTGAACTCATGCACAACTATGATAAAGGAGCAACATACTATTTTATTAACTGGAAGACCTGCTTCATTTTAATATAATTCTTCATTTACTTGTTCTCTATATTCATTTAAAATACTCATAAGTTGCATCTTCTCCATAAACTATTTGGTTTCTACAAGAGAAGCACACGACAAATGCACAAAAATCTGTAAAGGTAATGGAAATGATAGTGTCCATGACAATGAATGATACATAGATAAAAAGTATACATAGCTAATTGAAAAAAATTCCATTTCATTATTTAAGAGTATCTAGGAACAAGGAAGAAGAATTGATGCATTTGACCTGTGGTGTTGGAGAAGACTCTTGAGTCCCTTGGACTGCAAGGAGATCCACCCAGTCCATCCTAAAGGAGATCAGTCCTGGCTGTTCTTTGGAAGGACTGGTGCTAAAGCTGAAACTCTAATACTTTGGCCACCTCATGCGAAGAGTTGACTCATTGGAAAAGATTCTGATGCTGGGAGGGATTGGGGGCAGGAGGAGAAGGGGACGACAGAGGATGAGATGGCTGGATGGCATCACTGACTTGATGGAAGTGAATCTGAGTGAACTCCGGGAGTTGGTGACGGACAGGGAGGCCTGGTGTGCTGCGATTCATGGGGTCGCAGGGAGTTGCACATGGCTGAGCAACTCAACTGAACTGAACTGAAAGAGAAAGAATCCAGGTGGCTAGAAATGGTGATGTTCAATCAGAGAAAAAGGAAAGAATACGGAAGTTACAGATGTGAGTATTTAGCAGAATCTAAATATTCAATAACTGATTATTATAAAGTTAGTTTGTGAACACTATAAACAATGCAGTGATTGTTAAAGCAATTGTAATATTTTGAACCAAAAGCCAAATCATACCTAACAGTGAAACAAGACAGAAGAGATAATTTAGAAATAATAAAACTGGAAAATTGAATACAAATTTTTCATTATTTCCAGATGATATAATTGTGTAATTAGATAGTTATAATCAATTGAAACTCATTTTAATTAATAAAGCAGTTCAGTAAATTAGCTAAATAAAAGATAAATAAAAACCAATAGCTTTTCTATATTTTGTCAGCCACCATTAGACATTTTAATAGAAGCAAAATCAGAGAGATGACACCTGACTAGTAACACATGAATCACCCTTGTGCAGCTTCCAAAGGAAACAGATACGAAAATTCAGAAAAAGATGAACAGTCTTAACAATGCTGAAAATTAAGACTATAGGCCAAACTACTGTAGGAACTGAAAAAAATTGGCACTAATTACACGAACTATTGAGATCAAATGGCTATTATAATTTGTGGCCAAGTCGTATGCATATGTTCATTATTCATAGCAGTCAAGCAACAGTGCTTCATTTTTTTTTACCTTAAACAATTATAAAATATAGGGTCGGGCATATTTTTAAATTAAAGGTTAAAAACTAGTAAAGTGTAAGACAATGCAAAATATGAAAATAATTCAAAGAGAACAAAAATAGCAACAACAAAAAAGTTGTCCACACAGCAAAAGGTAGTTGGAAAAAGAGAGAAAGAAGGAGAAAGAGGAGTGGTGGGATGGAAAGAAAAAGTGAACCAAAAACAGAAAACGTAAAGCAATATGGGAATAACAGACAAGTAAAAAACTCAATTATGGCAATAAATAAAAATGGGTTAAAAACGAAGTCTCCAGTAATGAACATGAAACAAAATACAACTACACATTGTTTATAACAATCACACTTAAGAAATGTGAAATAAAAATTTTAGACATATATGGAAATGTTCACCAAACAAACACAAAAGGATACAAAATTAATATCAAAGTAATACAAATACAAAGATCATCAGCAAATGAAATGATATATTAAGAAACAAGAAAAAATTATAACTATCATGAACCATCATGCATCCATTAAACGCAAGAAAAAGTGCAAGTGTAACTGAGCAAGACCCTATGCGGCCTTCCCAAGACAGACCCGTACCCCAAGTTTTCTGTCTGCTTTTTTTGGTAGAAAAACTGATCTCCCAGTCCTCCCCTGAATCACAAAATTTGACTCAAGAATTAATTACTGAAAAGATGTGAACAAAAGTAACAGTAGGGAGAACTGGTAACAATTTAAGTAGTAAATCAGCCATACAGCAGTCATAGAATCTCTAATTTCTCCTTGAAATACACAAATAACAGTGTCCGACACACATTCCTGAGTGATTTTACAAGTGGAAGAAGTTAACCATATGGTGACCATGAACACATAGACCCCAGATCAGCTGAAGACTAAGGACTGATAAAGTTAACACATGACACTTCCTGTTACCTTATCACCAGCCAAGCAGAGAATGATGTGCAAGGCTGGTCACATACCCCATGGTCTCCTCCCTCATCTTGCCCTTAAAAATTTCCCCAAAACCCACTGTAGAGTATGTGGTTTTTGAGCATTCATGCCTGCATTCCTTGTTTGACACCTACAATAAATGCTGCATTTTCCTTCATAATGCATGTCAATAGATTGGCTTTACTCTGAATGGGAGACAGGACCCAAGTTTGGTTCAGTAACATAAGAGTAATTTTTTTTTTTTTTTAGAAAATACAAGGAGAAATTGACAAAATCACAATCAAATGGGTGGTGGTATAAGATTCTTGGCTTCCCAAGTGGCTCAGTGGTCAAGAATCTGCCTGTCAATGCAGGAGATGCAAGAGACCATGTTTTATCCCTGGACTGGGAAGATCCCCTGGAGGAGGAAATGGCAATCCACTCCAGTATTCTTGCCTGGAGAAGTCCATGGACAGAGGAGTCTGGAGGGCTATAGTCCATAGGGTCGCAAAGAGTCAGACACAACTTAGCACACACACATGTAACATACTATTAGTTGTTTAATCAACATACTATCAGACTGTTCAACCACCAAACTTAGTCTTCGATTGGTCAGTTAGAAAAAAATAAATCTGCATAGAATAATAATATAGGTCAAACTTTGGATCCACAAATAGTTTTTTTAGCTATATAGTTAACATTTACCAGCAGACAAAGATTTTTTTATTCATTCAACAAGTACTAATTATAATCTATGTGCAAGATAACCCTGATACCCTGAGCCAAAGATAATGCCATTGTGTTGGTCATAAAAGAACTTCAGGATTCCCCCAAAGCAACAGTTGTTTTTACTACACTGTCTGATCACAATGTAACAAAACTAGAATTAAATACATGCACACACACATACCATTTTTTAAATACTCCTGAGAAGAACTGAAATCAAAACTGCAACTAATAATATTTATAAATTAAATTAGTGTCAATGAAAGCATTGCATATAAAAAAACATACAGGATATAGAAAAATTTAACTCAGATGTCAATCTATGGTTTTAAATGATTTCATTATTAAATAGTAAATATTAAAACTTAATATCCAAAGTACTCAGTTCCAGATAGAAAGATGAAAGAGAACATAAGTAAAATAGGTCTGGTTAGACTATAGAAAGTTGAAAGAGTCCATCCTCTCACCCTAGCAACCAAAACAAACCACATAAGCTAAAAAAAAATCAAAAATTTTAAGCCAATCAGAAATCTAAGGATATAAAGATACCTAAATAAGTTAATTCAAGAAATGAAAAAGCTCTGCATAGGAGAAAGGAGACCACAGCTGCTCTTATCTCAAGCATCGTGGCAAGAATGAGGACAATTGTACCACTGATGTGTGTAAGGAGGATTTCCACATGGAACACACTAGAATGCAAAGGAACCTCTGCTACAGGGTCTCTCTAAACCCACATGCCAACATTTTCCCACAGTTCTTCTCTTGATACAAAAACAATTCCCCAGGAATTCAGAAAGCTGGTACTCAGAATTTAAAGGAGAGAAAAATCATCAAGAGTTTGGAAAACTGGTGGCTCACCCATAAAGCACTAAAGAATTTCTTGCCAGTGCTTCATCTCCAGACATTTTTGAAAGGAAAGTCTTGATCCTACTCTAAGATGTTGAAGCCACCGGTGAACTGAATCAAAAACTAAAAGAATTAATTAGTGACAGATCAGCTCAACAACAGCAAAAGACCACACTTACTTTGGTGCCACCCTAGCAATATGGCCAAAGAAGCAGCATACTCATTTAGGATGTAATATTAACTTCAGTGTCTAGTATCCTTTCATGCACAATGCTTTCTATGCAATTAAACATTCGGAGACATACACAAAAAAAGCATGAAAATGTGGCCTGCGATCAAGATAGAAAAGATCTACAGGAAACCCAGAGACTGCTCAAAGGTTGGAATTATTAGACAGAGACTTTCATATCTAATAAAAATATTAACAGATCCAAGGGAAATGTGGACAACACGCACGAAGACAGAGAATTTCAGCCTTGAGGTGCAAGCAGGAAAAAAGGGGTGCTAGAAATGTAAAATATAGTAGCAGAAATTTTGACTAGATATATATCACAGTAAACATCCTCACTTTATTCTTGATCTTAGAGGAAGGACATTCATGAAGGTAATGAAGTAACCATTAGGCATGGCAACCCACTCCAGTATTCTTGCCTGGAGAATCCCCATGGACAAAGGAGTCTGGTGGGCTACAGTCCGTGGGGTCACAAAGAGTCGACACGACTGAGTGACTCAGCACGCGCACACACAGTGAAGTTAACTGGGGCATCTCTGGCAGCTCAGCAGTAAAGAGAATGCTCGCCAGCGCAGGAGACATGGGTTCAGTCCCTAGTCAGAAGATCCCCTGGAGAAGGAATACTCCAGTATTCTTGCCTGGGAAATCCCATGGACAGAGAATCCTAATGGACTACAGTCCATGGGGTCACAAAGAGTCAGACATGACTCAGGTTCTAAACAACAACAGCATGAAGCTAATTGCAAGGTTGGAGGAGAGGAAGGACAAGGGGCTTTTTTTCTTTTTTTTTCTTTTTATTTATTTATTTTTTTTACTTTATTTTACTTTACAGTACTGTATTGGATTTGGCATACATTGACTTGAATCTGCCACGGGTTGAAGAAATATCCTTTAGGGTTTGTGGGGAGTTCATTTTATTATAAATGGAGGTTGAATTTTGTCACTTTTTTTTGCATCAGTTTAGGTAATTTAATCGGCATCAGAAGTGGGATTCTCTAGAACAATCCTGAAAAGGGTGAGGGGGCAAGGAATGATGAACCTTTAACACTGAGTTAGCTAACAAGTTACCTATAACATGAGACAGCAGTCGCACCACTGGTTACTGGAGGTAAAGAATTCCATTCAGAAATGGCAGACCCCATACCCAAGGACTTGGCTCCCTAAATACATTTAAAAAATGCAAAGTCATGACAAGCTAAATAGACACTCCTTTCGGTTATCTTTGTCTGCAATAGCTAAAATCAAAGTAAAGCACAAGTTTTGAGGTAAATTCTCGTGCTACTGATTTTAGTCTCTAGCCTTTAGGCTCTAGGCCTTAGGGCCATGATCAAAAGGAAAAATTTGTGCTGGAAAAGCAAATAGCACTTCTACAACATCTAGTTGGACTTTCCAGGTGGCACTAGGGGTAAAGAATCTGGTGCCCAAGCAGGAGACGCAAGAGGCACTGGTTTGATCCCTGGAAGATCCCCTGGAGAAGGAAATGGCAACCCACTCCAGTATTCTTGCCTGGAAAATTCCATGGACAGAGGAGCTGGGAGGGCTACAGTCTATGGNAGGTGGCACTAGGGGTAAAGAATCTGGTGCCCAAGCAGGAGACGCAAGAGGCACTGGTTTGATCCCTGGAAGATCCCCTGGAGAAGGAAATGGCAACCCACTCCAGTATTCTTGCCTGGAAAATTCCATGGACAGAGGAGCTGGGAGGGCTACAGTCTATGGAGCCTCAAGAATCGAACATGACTGAGCACACACATGCACACACACACACACACAACCTCTGGTTACCAAAAAGATAGTTGGGGGAGATGGACAAAAGACTACTGAAATCAGAAAGTGTAATATGAAGGAGCTATTGTCTCATTTTACGAATCAATGTCATCAGCTTCCTGAAAAACAGTTACTAAATTGATAATGAGAGTGAGAAACTTAGGGGCACTTTTTTGGTTTTGTATGTTGCAGAATGGAGGAGCATGTTTGAAGTGATGCAAGACCCATCTCTCTACTGAACAATCCCAGAGGACTGTAGAATTTCTCTGGGAGGAAAGGCCCCAAATAGAGCTGACAAGAAGACCACGTGAAACCACTACTGGTGATGCTGAGAGGCTATGAGCCGGGTCCTACAGGAATGGACAGTTACTCTAGACAGAGATTTGCATAGCTGGTGGGAGATGCAAATGCTCAAAATGCTGTGAAAGGACTGGCACAGAGCTTACTATACCAATGTGGATCACCAAATGACATTCCTTTAGACCAACCAGCACACTTCACAGCCAACAGCCTGAGAATATTTTAATGATAATTCATAAAATGTAGCAGTGGTTTTTAAATTTGTATTTTCAGTGTTTGAAACTTGAATTGAACTCATGCACAACTATGATAAAGGAGCAACATACTCTTTTATTAACTGGAAGACCTGCTTCATTTTAATATAATTCTTCATTTACTTGTTCTCTATATTCATTTAAAATACTCATAAGTTGCATCTTCTCCATAAACTATTTGGTTTCTACAAGAGAAGCACACGACAAATGCACAAAAATCTGTAAAGGTAATGGAAATGATAGTGTCCATGACAATGAATGATACATAGATAAAAAGTATACATAGCTAATTGAAAAAAATTCCATTTCATTATTTAAGAGTATCTAGGAACAAGGAGAATAGTTAACAGAAAAAAAAAATTATCAGATTTTTAAAAGCAAAATCCAAAAGAAAGGTGAAAAGGAACCAAAGAAAGAAATCACTTAACAAAACCATTCAGTAAAACATGTAATAAGAACCAGGAAATGCCTAAGGCACTGATACAATAGCAATTAGATCCACATTTTCCATTAACATTCTATCTGATGCCTCAGGGAGTCTCGGCTCACATTCCTGGGAGACATAATTCTTGAAGGTTGGTTTGCTTCTTGTCTTGTCCTTTTTTCTTTCAGAATTACTAAACTCTATCAATGGTATTAAAACAAATGTCTATCATGGGCAAGAAATTGCTTGTAATAAGAATTTGATTGTTTTGTGAATGGATTACTTGATTATTTTTATTTTGATTGAGTACAGGGCATGATGAATGGGCATTGCCATTTTACATTAATTCATTAATAGTAGATAATCATTCCTTTATATTCAGTAAATGCCATCTTGTACATTTTTTCCCATAATTCTTAATACCATGGTAGTGATGAAAGAAGGATCAGAGAAACCAGGCTTCTCCAAGGCCAAGATTATACAGGATGTAGTCATCAAAATTGAAACTGGAAAGGATGTTAAGAGTTAATCTATTTGAACTTTCTTATTTTGATACAGGAAAAGCTTTACGTTCATTGAGATTCATCCAGAATCACACAGGTGGGTTAGCTGCAGATCTAAAGTAAAGCCACAATCTTCTCACTACATTTTTGCTACTCCCCACTTTGTACATTTCATAATCCATCATATTCTGTAGTCAAACCAGGAATCAATTTGTCTTAATTGGGGTTTTCCCAAGAAACAGAATCAATAGGCTGTATTCATATATAGAAAGAAATTTATTATTAGGAATTGGCTCAGATCTTTGTGGATGCTGGCAAGTCCAAAATCCGCAGTGTGGGCACAGTTAAGGGAAATTCACACAAGGATCATAAAGACATATCTACCTTAGGTCACAAGTGAAGTTGAAGTGAAGTTGCTCAGTCGTGTCCGACTCTTTGCGATGCCATGGACTGTAGCCTACCGGGCTCCCCTGTTCATGGGATTTTCCAGGCAATAGTACTGGAGTGGATTGCCATTTCCTTCTCCAGTGGATCTTCCCAACCCAGGGATCGAACCTGGGTCTCCCGCATTGTAGACAGACACTTTACCGTCTGAGCCACCAGGGAAGAGGGAAGCTTTCCTTCAAGTCTCAAAGTTTATGGACAGGAGATGAATTTACAGATATCAAAATTCTACCACTATAATTCTGACCAGGTTTTGATATTTCAGAAAAATGAAATAATTTAAATGTAAAAGAACTATTTATTATCTTCCATTCCTGTCTCTGAAGCATTTGGATTTCTGATCTATACTCACAAGCAGTAAGTTTGCTTTGAGTACAATTCAAGGCAGTTGCTATTGCAAAATGACTTGAATATGAAACTAGTCTTTTTAGGGTCACCATCTGTTGTTCATGACACTTAAAATAAAGGAGATTTCAGTTGCTAAATATTCCACAGAAACATATGAAGAGAATTCAAAAGGTTTGGGTTTCTAAGAAAATATAATATCCTGTAAGCACAATGAAACCCTTTCTTCAAAGTGTTTGTAACAAAGAAGTGCTTAATTATCTTTGATATACATAGATCTTTTCTAAAAAAAAAAATAATACGTGAATTAGATCAAGCCTTCTGTAAAGCAAGTGGAATGATGGAAATCAGTGATATTCTTGTTTATAATCATGTAAGGAGAGAAACTAATGAAGGTAAAGCAATCTTCACCAAGTAAATGGCTCTGAAAAGGCTAACTGATGTGTTCCCCTTATTTTAGACATAAATATGCATCAATTGTGCAATGACAGAGTTGAGCTTTGAAGGCCACGTGGTCTAACAGTGTTTCTCTAGAGGGGTTAATCAGAGTTCCTAGGCCTTAGAGACTCATTTTTAAATGATCTGAATATGCTAGAATGTCTCATAGGAATAACTGATGAATACTAATTAAGATTCCAAATTCCTGGCAAATAAAAAGTTAAAAGACAAATGTTTAGACATAAAAGTACCGACTAGTAATGTTTTGAGCTCCTCGGATGAAGGGTTTTCAAGAACAGCTCAGTTGGACTATTACAGAAGAATAGGAGCTGCCATCTTTTGTGAACCACTCTAATCTATAATAATCTACCCTGTCAATAAACCAGTTAAACTGTGGCTTTGTCAGAGAGCCGGGGTCAGAAAGTATTATCGTAGATTGTCATTTTGCTGTCTACATGGTGCACTACACATCATTTTAAAATGATATGCTGTGTTCAATATTTTATATGACTGAAGGATAACTCTAGACTTGAATTTATTGCCACACATACCTGCAGCTAAATCATATAATATTACTTCAAACACTATTTTCAAGATATCAGCTAACATAACTGATGATAAACTATTTTATATATAAATTCATTTTGTCTCATTTTTCATTTTCCACTTTACTGCTTTATAGCTATATAAAATATCTTACACTTGGAAAATTCTTTGACATCTTTACATATAATCTAATTCTGTTGGAGTTGGATACCTAAAAAAAGAAAACTTGTTCCCTTGATGAAAAATACTTTAAGGTTTTTTTTTTTCTTTTTTATCTTGGAGTTGCTATGATTTGGGGAAGAGCTCTTTGGGGACAAAAATCAATGTCTTCTATTGCAAATGCTTGTTTTCAATATGACTGAAGAAAAAAATCAAGATACAAATGTTTTGTTACATTTGTCTCTGAATTACTGATATCTTGTGCAAATATCAATTCATCCTGAATTTCAATTGCAATTTTATTTAATTGTCCTCAACTTGCCTCACAGTGACTATTTCAACATGTAAACATCAGCAATCATCTTACATTCCAAAGTTTAAACCAGCAACCTCATTCAACAAAAATCAATGAGGTGCTTTCCAAGACATTGTATCATTTAGTATACAGAAAACTCAATAAAACAAGAGTGTTCTTACTTAAAAGAAAGAAGAAACTTGTTTAATATGGGCAGAGATCACACAGTGATTACAGAGCGCATTTATCCTTTGAAATAAAAATATTGACCAACAACCTGAAGACAGACTTGCTCACAAAGTTTTTTTTTTTTTCTTTTCTGAAAATGTTATGACAGTCTAGCAATATAATTAAGTGAAGAGAGACCAGGATGTCTAAGTACAGAGACTGACATTGTATTTGTTCTTCAGTTTTAATGGAACCTCTTAATGAGATGTGAGGCCCACAAACTAATAAATACAGTGCCTAACTTTCTTTTTTTTGTTATTAAAAATATTTTTTTCAAACTTTAAACTTTACTTGTATTGGGGTATAGCCAATTAACAATGTTGTGGTAGTTTTGGGAAAACAGCAAAGGGACTCAGCCATCCATATACATGTATCAACTCACCCCAAATCCCCCTCCCATCCAGGCTGCCACATAACACTGAGTAGAGCTCCATGTGCTATACTGCTGGTTATCCATTTTGAATATACTATGTGTACATGACCTTCTCAAACTCCCTAACTATCCCTTTCTCCTAGCAGCCATAAGTTCGTTTTCTAAGTCTGTCTCTCTGTTTTGTAAGTTCATTTGTATCATTTCTTTTTAGACTCCACATATAAGAGATGTCATATGATATTTCTTCTTCTCTCTCTGACTTACTTCACTCAATATGGCACTCTCTAGGTCCACCCATGTTGCAGCAAATGGCAGTATTTCTTTCTTTTTAGTGGCTGAGCAATATTCCATTGTATATAAGTACCATCAGGGAAGGCAACGGCACCCCACCCCAGTACTCTTGCCTGGAAAATCCAATGGACGGAGTAGCCCGGTGGACTGCAGTCCATGGGGTTGCTAACAGTTGGACAGACTGAGCGACTTCACTTTCACTTTTCTCTTTCATGCATTGGAGAAGGAAATGGCAACCCACTCCAGTGTTCTTGCCTGGAGAATCCCAGGGACGGGGGAGCCTGGTGGGCTGCCGTCTATGGGGTCACACAGAGTCGGACACGACTGAAGTGACTTGGCAGCAGCAGCAGCATAAGTCCCATATCTCCTTTATCCATTCCTCTGTCCACGGGCATTTAGGTTGCTTCCATGTCTTGGCTATTGTAAACAGTACTGCAATGATCAATGGAGTGTACAGCTCCTAATTCTCTTAAACTCAAGGCCATTTAGGCACAGTGGTTGCAGTGTTAAAGCAGAAGTCAAATTAGCCAAAGGAATTCTGCACAATTATTTTGTACAATGTACACTCAGTCTATAAGGCATTATATCTTGATATCCAGGATCACATGGCAGTAGATTGTGGTTAATAAAATAGCATAAGATTTTATAAAAATAATCTGCACAGATCAAACACATGACTGTGTAATGGGCATTTACCTATGACTAACCTCTGAAGGTCCTGGATGTACCGTTATATCTTGAGCTGAGATAAATCAAGAAGAAAGATGATACAGGGAGTAGAAGAGTCAGGTATTTGTGTCTCTCTCACTCAAGGATAGATAAAGTCTATGTAACTTCAGATAAATTAATTGGTGTCTAGTCCTCAACTCCCTTTCCCACCTCCATAAAATAAAAATGATGATAGTTGCCAAGTTTTATAGGGATGCCAAGATATGAAAAGATTATCTTTTCCAACTACACTCTAAATTCTGAGATTAACTACTCCATGTAAATTGTCTTAAAGTAGCTTTATTTTCCATTGTCAATTTTATATGTATTTATAGTCACTATGGAGATAATAAATCTCTAATAAATTGGCTGGAATGAAGTGTCCGTAAACTGACTGAAGACTACAGTGGAGAGGTGGTGGGAAGAATGCAGATCACACTGTACACCTTAGCTTACCTAACATCATTTGTCAACTATATTTCAATAAACCTACGAGAGTAAAAGGAGAAAGAAACAGTAATGCTAAATGCTAAAGGCAGTGGCCACAGGACTGGAAAAGGTCAGTTTTCATTCCAATCCCAAAGAAAGGCAATGCCAAAGAANGGAGAAGGGGACGACCGAGGATGAGATGGCTGGATGGCATCACCAACTCGATGGACGTGAGTCTGAGTGAACTCCGGGTGATGGTGATGGACAGGGAGGCCTGGCGTGCTGTGATTCATGGGGTCGCAAAGAGTCGGACACGACTGAGCGACTGAACTGAACTGATGAGACTTTAAATTAGACTACAAATGTGAAGTATTTAGCACAGTACCTGGTACATAAAAAGTGGTCATTTTTAATGTTCGTTATTAAGATGGGGACTCTCTCTCCCACTCCAAATGTTTCCACTTTTGCCTGTGAAGTAAGAATACTTCTTTTTGGCCATGCCATGCAACATGTGGGATCTTATTTCCACAGCCAGGGATGCACCCACGCCCCTTGCCGTGGAAGCCCGGAGCCTGAACCACCAGACCATCACAGAATTTCCTAGAATGACTACCTTTTAAGTTCAGAAATAATGAGAAGGCATTTTCTTCTCTCAACCTTTCTTTTCCTTTCTCTTCCCTCGCCTCATCTCCTCACTTCCTTCCATTAAATGAGAAGAGTGATTTATCTCATTGGTAACGTTTGGAAAATCAGTAGTCAGGAAGGACTCACCCTCTCGAGATCTCCCCTTTGCAATACCCTGTCATCGGGAAGGAGAAATACATTCTTTCCCCTGCTCTATAAAAAGTACAGTGAGATCATAGCTCATGGTTTGCTTTCTAGAAATTAAACCAGAAGCCTACCTCTTCCTTGGGAAAATAAGTTATGGTGATTCCCCATGCATCTACCCAAATGTCTGCTTTAAGTCTCTTCTTAAATGGCCACCCCAAATATGCTAGAAGGGCAAGTCTCAAGAAATCTGATTATAGTAGCAGACCTACAGTCCAGCTTTACCAAAAAAAAAAAAAAAA
>SJYX01000421.1:358094-400596 GCA_006410675.1 Oreotragus oreotragus | reverse complement strand
TACATCATGAGAAACGCTGGGCTGGAAGAAGCACAAGCTGGAATCAAGATTGCTGGGAGAAATATCAATAACCTCAGATATGCAGATAACACCATCCTTATGGCAGAAAGTGAAGAGGAACTAAAAAGCCTCTTGATGAGAGTGAAAGTGGAGAGTGAAAAAGTTGGCTGAAAGCTCAACATTCAGAAAACGAAGATCATGGCATCTGGTCCCATCACTTCATTGGAAATAGATGGGGAAACAGTGCAAACAGTGGCTGACTTTATTTTTGGGGGTTCCAAAATCAGTGCAGATGGTGACTGCAGCCATGAAATTAAAAGACGCTTACTCCTTGGAAGAAAAGTTATGACCAACCTAGATAGCATATTGAAAAGCAGAGACGTTACTTTGCCAACAAAGGTCCGTCTAGTCAAGGCTACGGTTTTTCCAGTGGTCATGTATGGATGCGAGAATTGGACTGTGAAGAAAGCTGAGTGCCAAAGAATTGATGTTTTTGAACTGTGGTGTTGGAGAAGACTCTTGAGAGTCTCTTGGACTGCAAGGAGGTCCAACCAGTCCATTCTGAAGGGGATCAGCCCTGGATGTTCTTTGGAAGGAATGATACTAAAACTGAAACTCCAATACTTTGGCCACCTCATGCAAAGAGTTACTCATTGGTAAAGATTCTGATGCTGGGAGGGATTGGGAGCAGGAGGAGAAGGGGACGACCGAGGATGAGATGCCTGGATGGCATCACCAATTCAATGGACGTGAGTCTGAGTCAACTCCGGGAGTTGGTGATGGACAGGGAGGCCTGGCGTGCTGCGATTCATGGGGTCACAGAGTCAGATATGACTGAGCAACTGATCTGATCTGATCTGATCTGATCTGAAAGCAATAAAACTCTCCATTTTTAGTTGAAGGCATGGCCACCCCCAAGAAAGAATACATTTCCACTTTTGACTTCCCTTTAAATATGAGCATAAAATTAATTTCTGGCTAGTGATAAGTGAGCTGAAAGGATACGTTCCTCATCTGAGCTGTGCCCTTAAGAGAATTCTCAGTGACTTCAACTCCTCCTCTTGCCCTTTCCTGATGGCCAGAGTAAGGATGTGAGTGGAGATCATAGGGGACCATATGGATGAAGCAACACATTAAAGTTGGCAAAGCAACCAGATAGAAGGAATCTAGAGCTTTGATATTATGGAACCACTATACCAGCCCTGCAATTCTGTTCCCAGAATTTCAGGTATGAGAAAAACTATTTCATTCATTTTGGGTCTTAGTATACAAACTCAGGAGCCCTTTGTGATTTCCCATAGCACCCTGTGGGGGCTTCTCTTGAGACACTTACTTCTCTGCTTTAAATAATTGTGATTTTCTTACCCACAGATTGTAACCCCTAGGCAGGCAGGATATCTTGCTAATACCTGTATCTCAGTGTCAGGTACATTGTATGTTTACAATAACTATTTGCTGGCTGGGTAAATGAATGAATGGATGGATGAATAAATGAATGGAGTAGACAACTGATAATGTGATGAGCTTGAATTCACTCACATTCAGTTATTTCTGCCTGATAAGTTAGTGGACTTTTCCAACTTGGGATCTGGGACATAAATTAAAATTGTAACAGAGAAGAAATAAATCACTTTGAGAGAAAAAATATATAAAATGTAAAATATGTAGGAATTTTCTAAAATGATCCATGTAGGCATGTACATAATTAATGAAAACACATTTTTCAAGTGGTATTCTCTTTTAATCAACAGTCTCTCTTCATAGAAAGTCCTAGTACTAATACTAATTCTGTTTTTATCTTTCTTACCATTATCAAAAACAAAGACATCACTTTGCTGACAAAGGTCCATATAGTCGAAGCTATGGTCTTTCTAGTAGTCATGTATGGATATGAGAGTTGAACCATAAAGAAGGCTGAGAGCCAAAGAATTGATGCTTTTGAATTGTGGTGTTAGAGAAGACCCTTGAGAGTGCCTTGGACTCCAAGGAAATCAAATCAGTCAATCCTAAAGGAAATCTACCCTGAATATTCATTGGAAGGACTGATGCTAATGCTGAAGCTCCAATACTTTGGCCACCTGATGCGAAATGCTGACTCATTGGAAAAGACCCTGATGCTGGGAAAGATTGAAGGCAGAAGAAGAGAGCAGCAGAGGATGAGATTGTTGGAGATTGTTGGATACCATCACCGACTCAATGGACATGAACTCGGACAAACTCTGGGGGAGATAGTGGGGGATCAGGGCAGCCTGGCATACTGCAGTCCATAGGGCTGCAAAGAGTTAGACACAAGTTAGCAACTGAAGAACAACAACTTTTGTTACGGTGGTCTTCTACTGAGAAAGGAAAACACTCTAAATAAAACAAGCTGTAAATTTTCTTGGATTCTATCTGTACTTATGTAAATACAGTTTCTAGTGAAAAGGCCTCAACTGTTGCGAATCCTACCTTGTTGTCATACATCTGTCTCCATATCCATGCATTATTCTGCACTGCTGTACAAGAGAAACTGTCTGATCAGTCACAGAAAACAAACTCTGCATTTATACGTTATAATTTGCACCTGGTACAGCATATCCAACTGGGCTGAGAGGACTGTTTGACCCGTTCTTTACTCCCTCTAGGTCTCTTCAGTTGCTGTCTGCAGACACTTCTATGGATTGCACTTTAAACTGATCCGAGAAGTAGCTCTCCTGTCTCAAGAGGGCATTTGTCTCCATGGCTTGACTGGCCATATTTTCCTGAACTTTGGGACCACCAGTAGCTCTGTCGCCCACTCAAGCTTCACAGTTTGTTGGTCTGCTCATGCTTGTGAGTTTGTTTTTCCCTTTGGAGGGGGTTTCTTGACCTTCAGTTTCTACAGATCTCTCTGTTCCTTCTCTTTTCAGCAAGCTAGAGGTTATTCAGCCTGCCTGAAGAATCTAGGCATAAAGCATAGCAGTCAAGGGAAGTACCTCTGAAAGTATTTCTTCTACTCCCTATCTTCCTAGTTTCCACCCTTCCCAAGAATTCCCACATACACACAAACACACACACACATCCTCTATTCATCACCTTTTCCTGTCCTCCTTTCAAAATTGTTTCTTCCACAACTACTATGGGACAAAGGTCAAATGCTCCTGCTTATTTTGCTAAAGCTGCAGCTGGTGTTCAAACCGCTGCTGTACTTGCAGAAAAATATTTTCAATATTTGTTTTTCTTTCAAATCATTCACAATCTGTTTTATGTGGTTTACTCTAATGACTAAACAAGACATAAAACATGATCTTGTCCTTCAGAGGTTTTATTCTAAGAACAACAAAATCAAAAAGTTCTATGTCCATGTNAAAGAATGAAAAGAACTGAGGATGGTCTCAGAGATCTCTGAGACAGTATCAAATGCACCAACATTCGAATTATAGGGGTCCCAGAAGAAGAAGAGAAAAAGAAAGAGTATGAGAAGATTTTTGAAGAGTTTTGAAGAGAACTATAAAGTTGAAAATTTTCCCAACATGGAAAAGGAAATAGTCAAGCCCAAGAGGTGAAAAGAGTCCAATACTGGCTAAACCCAAGGAGAAACACACCAAGACACATACTAATCAAACTAACAAAGACCAAACACAAAGAAAGAATATTAAAAGCAGCAAGGGAGAAGCAACAAGTAACATACAAGGGAAACCCCATACATTTAACAGCTGATCTTTCAGGCCAGCTGAAACTCTGCAGGCCAGAAGGGAATGGCAAGATATATTTAAAGTACTGAAAGGGAAAAATCTACAACCAAGATCATTGTATCCAGCAAGGACCTCATTCAAAATTGATGGAGAAATCAAAAACTTTTCAGACAAACAAAAGTTCAGAGAATTCAGTACCACCAAACCAGCTTTACAATAAATGTTAAAGGAACTTATATAGTCAAGAAATACAAGAGAAGGAAAAAGATCTGCAAAATCAACCCCAAACAATTAAGAAAATGGCAATAGGAACATATGTATCAATAATTCAGTTCAGTTCAGTTCAGTTCAGTCGCTCAGTCGTGTCCAACTCTTTGCAACCCCATGAATTGCAGCACGCCAGGCCTCCCTGTCCATCACCAACTCTCAAAGTTCACTCAGACTCGTGTTCATCGAGTCAGTGATGCCATCCAGCCATCTCATCCTCTGTCGTCCCCTTCATTACTTTAATGTAAATGGACTAAATGCTCCAACCAAAAGACACAGACTGGCTGAATGGATACAAAAACAAGACCCATATATATGCTGTCTACAAGAAACCCACTTCAGGCCTAAAGACACATATAGACTGGAAGTGAGAGGATCAGAAAATATATTCCATGCAAACGGAAAGCAAAAGAAAGCTGGAGTAGCAATTCTTATATCAGACAAAATAGATCTTAAAATAAAGAATATTACAAGAGATAAGGAAGAACACTACATAATGATCAAGGGATCAGTCCAAGAGGAAGACATAACAATTGTAAATATGTATGCACCCAACATAGGAGCACCTCAATACATAACACAAACACTAACAGACATAAAAGGAGAAATTGACAGTAACATAATAGTAGTAGGAGACTTTAACACCCCACTCACACCAATGGACAGATCATCACAACAGAAAATTAGTAAGGAAACACAAATCTTAGATGATACATTAGATGAGATGGATTTCATTGATATCTTCAGGACAGTCCATCCAAATGCAGAATACACCCTCTTCTCAAGGGTACATGGAACATTCTCCAGAATAGACCACATCTTGGATCACAAAAAAAAAAAAAGGTAGGCAATAAAAGAGAAATGATGAGAGATGGGGAAATATAAAGGAGTCCCAGGAGATCCAACATCCAAATATTAAGTTGGTGCAAAAGTAACTGTGATTTTTTGCATTTGTTGACATGTGCTGTTTGATATTGGAACACATTCTAAATAAATGTGGTTATGTTGTACATAATTTTAATACAAATTTCTCATTTTATTTGCTTTTTTGCTAATGACATTACTTGGTGTTTGTTTTATTTTTATTCTAGACTAGGGAAATGATATTAAAGTATTAATTTGAGTGATTTTCTTATTTGAGTTCAGAGTGGGTCATAAAGCATCAGAGACAACTTTCAACATCAACAATGCATTTGGTCTAGGAACTGCTAATGAATGTACAGTGCAGCAGTTGTTCAAGAAGTTTTGCCAAGGAGACCGAGAGCCTTGACCAACTGAAAGTCATCATCAAAGCTGATCCTCTTAGAACTACATGAGAAGTTGCTGAAGAACTCAGCTTTGACCACTCATGGTCAATAGGCATGTGAAGCAAATTGGAAAAGTGAAAAAAATTAATAAGTGGATGCCTCATGACCTGACAAGATATCCCCCCCTCCAAAAAAAAAAAAAAAAGTCACTTCGAAGTGTTGTCTTCCCTTATTCTATACAACCGTCTGCAATGTGGGAGACCAGGGTTCCATCCCTGGGTTGGGAAGATCCTCTGGAGGAGGGCATGGCAACCCACTCCAGTATTCTTACCTGAAGAATCCCCATGGACAGAGAATCCTGGCAGGCTGCAGTCCACGAGGTCGCAAAGAGTCAGACACAACTAAGCAACTAAGCATAGCATAGCATATTCAATGCAACAACAATGAACCATTTCTCGATCAGATTGTGACCTGAGATGAAAAGTGGATTTTATACAGCTGATAATGACAAGTTCAATGCTTGAACCAAGAAGAAGCTCCAAAACACTTCCCAAAGCCAAACTTGCACCAAAAAAAAAAAGGTCATGGTCACTGTTTGGTGGTCCACTGATCCATTATAGCTTTCTGAATTCCAGAAAAACCATTACATCTGAGACGTATGCTCAGAAAGTCGATGAGATGCACCAAAAACTGCAATGCCTGCAGCCAGCACTGGTCAACAGAAAGTGCCCAATTCTCCTCCAAAACAGCACCCAACCACACATCACACAACCCCCATCAACCTCTACCACTTCTTCAAGCACGTCAACAGCTTTTTGCAGGGAAAACACTTCCACAACCACCTGGAGGCAGAAAATAAATGCTTTTCAAGAGTTTGTCAAATCCCGAGGCAAAGATTTTTATGCTACAGGAATAAACAGACTTATTTCTTGTTGGCAAAAATGTGACTTGTTGGCTGTAATGGTTCCTATTTTAACTACTAATGATGTGTTTGAGCCTAGCTATAATGATTTAAAATTCATGGTCTGAAATGATAATTACATTTGCACCAACGTAATAATAAGAGAGAGACAGGAAGACAGAGCGAGAAGGCAAGGAAAGGAGAAGGAAGAGAGGAGAAGAGAAGAGAAGAGAAAATAGAGGAATGAAATTTATCAAAGAAATAGCAAAATTCCCCAAGGTAGTTTCTGCAGTGAATAACATTTACATATTTATTTTATGAAAGGTAATCTATGTTTATTGGTTCTTATCTCACAGAATCAACCCATGGACAGTATCAGAAGATATCATTTTAATGATAGAATTGAGCATAGATCTTATGAGCCTTGACAATACGTACATTGGGGTTTAATGGTGATGGTTTGGAGGTGAAGATAGGAAAAGAGATCTGATGGAATTATGAAAACCCTGCTGTCTTCACACTAAATGGCCTAGAGGGAAGAGAAACGGTTTTAGGGTAATAGTCCATAACATACATTTTGAGAATATTATTTAAAGTAGTTAATAGTAACTAAGAGAAACCCTAGAAATAAGTTTATATCTGACTAAATTGAGAGGCAGAAAAGACAGGGGCAGGATACTACTGTGTGCCTGACAAAATTACTGAAGCAGACAGCCTCCAAGATGGCCCCCACTGATCCCTGCCTCCTACTACAATCCTCTGTGTAATCCCATCCCAAGATGTAGGCTGGGCCTGGTGATTCACTTCTAACAAACAGAACACAACAAAGTGACAAGATATTACTCCTTAGATTAGGTTACAAGGAGATTTTGGCTCCATTGAGGGGACCCACTTTCACTTGTTCTGAGGGGAAAAGCAGTTGCCACTTGGTGGCTACTCACATTACAAGGAAGGTATGGTGGCCTCTAGCTGAGGAACTGAATCCTATCAACAACAAAGTGAGTGACCTTGGAAACAGATCATCCTTCAGTTGAGAGTTCAGGTTCCACCTGACACCTTGACTGCAATCGCATAAGAAGTCCTCCTGCTCCTTGGAAGAAAAGCTGACAAACCCAGAGAGTGTGGTAAAAAGCGGAGACATCCCTTTGCCGACAAACTGATGTAGTCAAAGCTATGGTTTTTACAGTAGGCATGTACGGATGTGAGAATTGGACCATAAAACAGCTGAGCACCAAACAATCGATGCTCCGAACTGTGGTTCGCTTGAGAGTCACTTGAACAACAAGGAGATCAAACCAGCCAATCCTAAAGCAAATCAACCCTGAATATTCATTGGAAGGACTGAGGCTGAAGCTGAAACTCCAATATTTTTGGCCACCTGATGTGAAGAGCCGACTCATTAGAAAAGACCTAGATGCTAGGAAAGATTGAGGGCAGAGAGAGAAGTGGGTGGCAGAGGATGAGATGGTTGGATGGCATCATTGACTCAGTGGACGTAAGTTTTAGCAAACTCCAGGAGATGGAAAGTACAGGGAAGCTCAGCATGCAGTAGTCCTTGGGGTGGAAAACAGTTGGACACAACTTAGCAACTGAACAACAAGTCTCTGAGCTGGAGGACTTAGATAAGTCATGCCTGAATTTCTGACCCACTGTAAGACCGTGTTGTTGTTCAGTCATCCAGTCAGGTTTGACTCTTTGTGACTCCATGGACTGCAGCATGCCAGTCCTCTCTGTCCATCACTCTCTCCCAAAGTTTGCCCAAGTTTGCGTCCATTGCATCAGTGATGCCATCAACCATCTCATCCACTGATACCCTCTTCTCCTTCTGCTCTTAGTACTTCCAAGTATCAGGAACTTTTCCAATGAGTCAGTTGTTTGCATCAGATGACCAATATACTGGAATTTCAACTTCATCATCAGTCCTTCCAACAAGTATTCAGAGTTGATTTCCCTTAAGATGGACTGGTTTGATCTCCTTGCTGTTCAAGGAACTCTCAGGAGTCTTCTCCAGCACCATGCTCACAGCCATACAAGACCAATGGGAATTCAATAGCCTTGACTATTCAGGCCTTTGTCAGCAGAGTAATGTCTCTACTTTTCAACACACTGCCTGCCTCTTGAGAAATCTGTATACAGGTTAGGAAGCAATAGTTAGAACTGGACATGGAACAGACTGGTTCCAAATTGGTGGTGAAGTCACTCAGTCGTGTCCGACTCTTTGCGACCCCGTGGACTGTATGTAACCTACTAGGCTTCTCTGTCCATGGGATTCTCCAGGCAGTAATACTGGAGTGGATTGCCATTTCCTTCTCCAGGGGATCTTCCCGACCCAGGGATCAAACCCGGGTCTCCCGCATTGGAGGCAGACGCTTTAACCTCTGAGCCACCAGGGAAGCCCCAGTTCCAAATTGGGAAAGGACTATGTCAAGGCTGTATGTTGTTATCCTACTTATTTAACTTATATACAGGGTACATCCTGAGAAATGCTGGGCTGGATGAAGCACAGACTGGAATCAAGATTTCTAGGAAAAATATCAATAACCTCAGATATGCAGGTGACACCACCCTTATGGCAGAAAGCAAAGAACTAAAGAGCCTCTTGATGAAAGTGAAAAAGTTGGCTTAAAACTCAACATTCAGAAAACTAAGATCATGGCATCTGGTCCCATCACTTCATGGCAAATAGATAGGGAAAAAGTGGAAACAGTGACAGGTTTTATTTTAGGAGGCTCCAAAGTCACTGCAGATGGTGACTGCAGCCATAAAATTAAAAGACATTTACTCCTTGGAA
Organism: Oreotragus oreotragus; assembly: GCA_006410675.1. Classification (NCBI taxonomy): domain Eukaryota; kingdom Metazoa; phylum Chordata; class Mammalia; order Artiodactyla; family Bovidae; genus Oreotragus; species Oreotragus oreotragus. The sequence continues at coordinate 391,737 of SJYX01000421.1, read as the reverse complement.
AAAAAGTTATGACCAACCTAGACAGCATATTAAAAAGCAGAGACATTACTTTGCCAACAAAGGTCNAGGAGGCTCCAAAGTCACTGCAGATGGTGACTGCAGCCATAAAATTAAAAGACATTTACTCCTTGGAAAAAAAGTTATGACCAACCTAGACAGCATATTAAAAAGCAGAGACATTACTTTGCCAACAAAGGTCTGTCTAGTCAAAGCTATGGTTTTTCCAGTTAGTCATGTATGGATGTGAGAGTTGGACTTTGAAGAAAGCTGAGCGCCAAAGAATTGATGCTTTTGAACTGTGGTGTTGGAGAAGACTCTTGAGAGTCCCTTGAACTGCAAGGAGATCCAACCAGTCCATCCTAAAGGAGATCAGTCCTGGGTGTTCATTGGATGGACTGATGGTGAAGCTGAAACTCCAGTACTTTAGCCACCTCATGTGAAGAGTTGACACGTTGGAAAAGACCCTGATGCTGGGAGGGATTGGGGGCAGAAGGAGAAGGGGACGACAGAGGATGAGATGGCTGGATGGCATCACTGACTCGATGGACATGAGTTTGGGTAAGCTCCGGGAGTTGGTGATGGACAGGGAGGCCTGGTGTGCTGCGATTCATGGGGTCGCAAAGAGTCAGACAAGACGGAGTTTTGTCATAGCTTTTCTGTCAAGAAGCAAATGTCTTCTGATTTCATGACTGCAGTCACCATCTGCTGTTATTTTAGAGCCCAAGAAGAGGAAATCGGTCACTACTTCATGTATCACTGCCTTGTCCTGGTGAAGGGGCTTGCATAACTTGATGGTGCTATGAACCAAGCCATGTAGGGCCACCCAAGACGAATGCGTCATAGCAGAGAGTTCTGACAAAATGTGATTCAGTGGAGGAGGAAATGGCAAACTACCCCCAGTATACTTGCTGTGAAAACCTCACGAACTCTTTAAAAGGACAAAAAGATATGACACCAAAGATGAGTCCCCCAGGTCTGAAGGTGTCCAATATGCTACTGGGGAAGAGCAGAGAACTACTAATAGCCACAGAAAGAAGGAAGCAGCTAGGCCAAAGCAGAAATGACACTCAGTTGAGGACGTGTCTGATGATGAAAGTAAAATCCGATGCTGCAAAGTATAGTATTGCATAGGATCTAGAATGTTTAGTCCATGAATCAAGGTAAATTGGACATGGTCAAGTAGAAAATGGTAAGAATAAACATTGACATCTTAGGAATCAGTGAACTAAAATGGGTAGGAATGGGCAAATTTAATTCAGATGACCATTATATCTACTACTGTGGGCAAGAATACCATAGAAGAAATGGAGTAGCCCTCATTATCAACAAAAGAATCCAAAATGCAGTACTTTGTGTGCAGCCTCAAAAATGACAGAATGATCTCAGTTCATTTCCAAGGCAAGCCATTCAACATCACAGTAATCCAAGTCTATGCCTCTACCAGCAGTGCCAAGAAGATGAAGTTGAGCAGTTCTATGAAGACCTAAAAGACCTCTTAGAACTAACACCAAAAAAGATATTTTATTCATCGTTGGGGATTGGAACGCAAAAATAGGAAGTCAAGAGATACCTGGAGTAACAGACAAGTTTGACCTTGGAGAACAAAATAAAACAGGGCAAAGGCTAACTGAATTCTTCCAAGAGAATGGATTGGTCATAACAAATACCCTTTTACAACAATACAGGAGATAACTTTACACCTGGACATCACCAAATGATTGTAAGATTGTAAAAATTAACTCATTGATTTAGAATGAAAACCAAAGATGTCCAGGATGAAAAGAACATGTGCAAAAGTAAGCAAAGTATTATTGCAAACACAATAGATCCAAAAAATAAAAAAATAAAAAACAAGTCCAGGTTAAGGAAATAGGTATCTTTCAGGACAAATGAGAACAAATGAAGTCAAAATAACAATTAACAAAGAGAATAACATTTTCCCAAACTATAAAAAGGGCTCAGTGTGTTGCATACAACGTTGATGAATAGAGTCTCATGCTTAGAAATCACCTGGAAACAATACTTTCAGGGAGGCAGAGGGGCAAAAGTTTTTCAGCATTCTAGGAAAGCTTATAAATTCATTCTCCTCCAAGACACTGGCCACCAGAAGCGTGAAGCTGTCTATAAGGTTTTGAAGAAACCTGATTGTGTTCTAAGGTTGTTTATTTGCAAAAGACACTGGAAGGCATCCTGAGGCATTAAAAAGCTATAACAATAACCCATCAGCTTTTCTCAAAAACCAAGATGCAGAGATAAACCCTACACAATTGAATGATCAATAAAAATATTTGTTGAGAAAACTAGGATACAAGAGGTCTATGGGAAAACACCGATATCAGTTAAATATGTGGAATAAAATCTAAATGAAAATATGATAATATGTATCTGATACTTTATTATTCATAGTAAGGTTCAAAAGTGATTTAAATTTTAATAAGTTAGATGAATACATGATACATTTTAGAACCTTTTAGGAAAGTGAAAAGCAACCAATAGAAGAGTTTATCAATTAAATTTTACTGTATAACAAGCCACCCTAATGCTTACTGGGCTAAAGCCCCCACCATTTATCTAGCTCATGATTCTGTGGGGAAGTAGTTTAGGTTGTGTTCAGTCAGGCAGTTGTTCTGTTCTCAGCTGGCCTCACTGATGCATCCAAGTTAAGCTGCCAGGTGGACTGGAAACTAACTAGTTTAGGACAGCCTCTGGTCTCTGCTGGGACAGCTCATCTTTTCCCCATGTCATCATGCTTGTGCCAGCATGAAAGCCTAGGGTTTTTCACATGAAAGCAAGAGGAAGTTTCTAAGAGAACAATTCCAAGTATGAAAGGCCCCTTGAGGTCCAGTCCCAGAACATGATTACACTTCCACTGCATTTTTCTTTAGTCAAAGAAAATTACAAGTTCAGCCTAGTCTTGAGGGATGGAAAATTTGCCTCCAACTCCTAATGGGAAATTTTGCAAAATTACACTGCTAAGAGAATGGAGATGGGAGAGAAATAATTATGACCAATTCTGCAACAGTCTACCATAGCCTGACATCTGGCCATACTTATTAACAACCCTCTCACAGGCAAAATAGACTCACTTTTCCCGACACATCCCAAAGTCTAATTACTGCATAATGCTTTAAGTTCAGAATCTTGAGATAGCCATCTGATCTGAATGCCATTCATTTTGACCTAGAGATCTCCAATCTAAAAAGCTAAATTATCTATCTCCAAAAATCCAGTCACAATAGTGAAACATACCAGGGTAACCACAACAGACATTCCCACTCAAAAAAGAGAAAGATAAAAGGTGCACACCATAGTTATGGTCCACAGAAATTCTGAAATGCAGCAAAGAAAATATTTCTAGGTGCCCCCACTCAGAGATAGCTTTCTTGATTAAGGCACAAGTCTGATCCTTGAAAGTACTTTCTCAATAAATGACCCATGACTCTAGCCTCTAGATGTCTTTTCTTTTTAATCCTGCCACATCACCATGAGTATAAGCTTCCTTGATGACATTTGGCCTAGAAGTCTCTTGTCCCCACAGGTGACAGCCAGACAATCCCCAGAAGAAGAGCTATCTTATGAATATGTGAAGGAGTCCTGTGGAGCACTGACGTTCACTCTACATTGATGACTCACTGACTGTGAGTTAAATAAATGTTGTTTTGAGCCATTTAATTTTAAGCTGCTTTGTTACACAAAAACTGTAGCCCTCCAGGCTCCTCTGTGCATGGGATTTCCCAGGCAGGAATACTGGCGTAGTTGCCATTTCCTTCGCCAGGGGATCTTCCTGACCCAGGGATCCAACCCACATCTCCTGCACTGCAGGTGGATTCTTTACCACTCAGCTGCCAGAGAAGTCCCTTATATGGGTTACTGTATTCTAAATAAATCAGTTTTATTCATAGTTCAATAATTTATAAATACCTGTTCTTTTATTTTTGTGTATTTGTAATACAATTGTTATACTGTTATATGTTGTATATTGTAATACTATTGTCTTAGTGTTAAAAAAAATAACCGTATACCTACTTCAGGAGATAAAGGGAAGAAAATCATAGTCATTATAAAGAGAGTAAATAAATTCAAAAGGAAGACAAAAACAAGATGACAGAGTATCAAGCATATCATTCATTACATAAAAAATAAATGAGTTAAATCCCTCAAATAAAAGGCAAATACTCTCATTAGGTTCAAAAGAAAATTTAACTCTATGTGGCTAACAAGAAACGTATCTAAAATGACACAATAGAGAATTGTCCAAAATAAAATAGTCAAAAAATTACTAGGTAAGTAGAAACAAAAAGAAATCAGGGATTGCATTATTTTTATGTAACGAAAGACCCAAACTTTAAGTGGTCTCTTTATTTTCTAGAGAAGATAAATCAATAATAAATATAACATTGTTGTGAATTCTTATTACATAACATCATCAAAATATATAAATAGTATTACCAATACATGAAAATAAAAGAACAGATATTTATAAATTATTGAACTATGAATAAACTGATTTATTTAGGATACAATAACCTATATAAAGGACTTCTCTGGAAGCTGAGTGCTAAAGAATCCACTTGCAATGCAGGAGACATGGGTTGGATCCCTGGGTCAGGAAGATCCCCTGGAGAAGGAAATGGCAACCACTCCAGTATTCCTGCCTGGGAAATCCCATGCACAGAGGAGCCTGGAGGGCTACAGCCAGTTCATGGGGTCCTAAAAAAGTCAGACATGACTTAGCGACTTAAGAAGAAAAAAAAAAAAAAAAAATCCCATATAAAGAAAACAAATATACGTTATTCTCAAGCATCCTTAGAACATACTAAAATTTGATCATACAGAAGATAACAAAGAAATTCCCAGAAATAAAAAATTCAAGGGCTCATTTTCTGACCATAGGGCTGAAGGCCTTAAGTCAGGAATCTATGGATGGGCTTTGGAAAATCTATACATCTCTTGACACTGTATATGTGTTTATGAGCATTTTTCTCAATATTGAGTGCATAGTTCTCATCAATTTTTCAAGTGACCCCAATCTCTCATAAAAGTGACATTGGGAACTTATAAATACAATCTGAAATAAAAAATTAAAACCCCAGGCACACAAAGTCAGTTATTTTTTAAAAGAATAAGCATTAGTATTAAATTTAATACAACAAAGATACTGTTAAAACTACTGCTTCCATTTAATTAACAAGTATGTGTAAATGGAATTGCTTTGGGTTTGAAAGTAGACATAAAGTTTCATATTTATTAATCAGTAATCCATAAATGAAAGCAGAGTGAGCGCACAATGCATTTCACAATATGCTCTTGTTCTTTGAGTATATTTTTTCTCAGTTAGAACTTTTTCCTGGCAAGGAAAAGAAAATCTAATTCAAAAGGCCTTAAGCAAAAGAGAGTTTAATGATAATGAAATTGGAACTTGTAGGGATAGGTTTATCTTGATGCAGAAGCTCAAACCATGTCACCAAGACCTTGGAAATTTCCATCTCTACTTCCTGGTCCACCTGCAGACAAGTACCTCTGTTATAAAAGCTAGAGCATGGAGGATATTAGAAATTTACATAATCTTAACTCTATCCTTCTATCTCAAGAGTCTCCAGAAATTCTCAAGAGTTTGGCCCTGATGGCATCACCTGGGCATCCCTGAACTCATCAGTGAGGGCAGGGAAAAGTGGGACCTGATCGGCCACACCTGACTCACAGCTTACCCCTAACCCTCCACCAACCCCATTTCCTGATGTGTGAATCCCAAGTTTAAAAATAGAGTATTACCTAAAACAGCTGAATAAATGGCAAAAAAAAAAAAGAATAAAGGGTGCTAGGAATATCATATGTGCATTTTACTGAATATAAGAATTTCACATTTACATGTTTAATGTCCATCCTTTTCATTGTTCCTTTTTTTAATAAAATAGGGCTATTAAAATTGATAGAACTTGCTGTCAAAATCAAATACTGGTAACATGCCTTTCCTTTTTCTTAAGTCTCTGTATTTTAAAAATTAATAAATATTATACAGTTACTGGAAACTGGTAGTTTCAGGTTATTAGGATTCATCATGAAGTAAAACTATATGCGCACATCACTAATCATCAGGGAAATGAAAATCAAAACTACAATGAGATGTTACCTCGTACTTGATATAATGGCTATTATCAAAAAGACAAGAAACCAGGTTGGCCAGCATAGAGAGAGAAAAGGGAACTTCACTGCTGCTGCTGCTGTTAAGTCGCTTCAGTTGTGTCCGACTCGCTGTGACCCCATAGATAGCAGCCCACCAGGCTCCCCCGTCCCTGGGATTCTCCATGCAAGAACACTGGAGCGGGTTGCCATTTCCTTCTCCAATGCATGAAAGTGAAGTCGCTCAGTCATGTCCGACTCTGTGCGACCCCATGGACCGCAGCCCACCAGGCTCCTCCATCCATGGGATTTTCCAAGCAAGAATACTGGAATGGGGTGCCACTGCCTTCTCCAACTTCATTGTTAATGGAAATGTAAATTCGCGCAACTACCACGGGAAATATTATGGAGGCTCCACAAAAATTGGAACTCAAACTGTCCTATGAACCAGCAATTCCACTTCTGGGCATTTAACCAAAGAAAATGAAAACACAGATTCAAGAAAGTATATGCACGCCCGTGTTCACTGCAGCATTATTTAGAATAGCCAAGACAAGGAAAGGGTCTACCAATGGATGAATGAATAAAGAAACCATGATACACACACACACACACACACACACTCTCTCTCTCTCTCTCTCTCTCTCTCTCTCTCTCTTATACGTTCACAAGAAAATACTATTCAGCCATTAAAAATTATGAAATCTTTTGTGATAACACGGATGGATCTTGATAGTGTTATGCTAAGTAAAATAAGTTAATAAGTCAAACAGATAAAGACAAATACCATATGATCTCATTGTATGCAGAGTCTTAGACAAAAAATGAACAAACGAATAAAAACAAGCTCACAGATATAGAGAACAGATTAGGGGCTGTCAGTGGTGGGAGTGGGAAGTAGACAATGGATGAAAGGGATCTATAGATAAAAAATAAATAAGTCTTAAGGATATAATGTACAGCATGTTGACTACAGTTAATAATACAGTACGGCATATTTGAAAGTTGTTAAGAGAGTAGATAGGGCTTCCCTGGTGGCTCAGATGGTAAAAGAATCCATCTGAATGCGGGAGACTTGGGTTCGATCCCTGGGATGGGAAGATCCTTCAGATGAAGGCATGGCAAACCACTCCAGTATTCTTGCCTGGAGAATTTCCAAGGACAGAGGAGCCCAGTAGGCTACAGTCCATGGAGTCACAAAGAGTCGGACAAGACTGAGTGAATAAGGCTATCACAGCAGAAGAGAGATCAATCTTAAAGGCTCCTATCACAAAAAAAAAAATGCAACCATATATGGTGACAGATGTTAACTAGACTTATTGTGTTAATCATTTTGCAATATATACAAATATCAAATCATTATGTTAAACTGCTAAGTCACTTCAGTCATGTCCGACTCTGTGCAACTCCATAGATGGCAGCCCACCAGGCTCCCCCATTCCTGGGATTCTCCAGGCAAGAACACTGGAGTGGGTTGCCATGTTCTTCTCCAATGCATGAAAGTGAAAAGTGAAAAGTCAGTCGTGTCTGACTCTTAGCGAACCCATGGACTTCAGCCCACCAGGCTCCTCCATCCGTGGGATTTTCCAGGCAAGAGTACTGAAGTGGGGTGCCATTGCCTTCTCCATTATGTTACACACTTGAAACTAATATAATGTCATATGTCAATTATTCCTTAATAAAAATTAGAATTTAAGAAAACACAGTCTGCCTCAGCAGTTCCATCTATATGAGTATACCTAAGACCTAAGAGAATTGCTAATAATAAATAAAAATGCCCATTTTTTTTAGGCAAAAAATTGAAAACAATATAAATTTCCACTAACCAGAGAATACATGGATTGTGGCATATTCATTACATAGATTTTGAAATTAAAAAATAATCTATTTGTATATCATGAATAAATCTTGAAAACACTGTTGAATGGAGATACCAAAAAAAAGAGAGCTATCTATATTTGCATTATCTCATACTTAACATGTTGAAAATAGATTCAAATAAATGCCCTATTTGTAGGGATTTAACTAAACCTTGAACTCTTTTGATGTTTATCATTAATGTTTCATACATTTCAGTAAAATCAAATCAGATTAATGCACTGTTCATACTCTCAGAACATACTGGGATTTAAAACTAATTGAATTCTTTGCTTGCAAAGATATTCTCTTATTTATAACTGGAATTACAATGTACAGAAACTCAGTATGGATAATTAATGGGAGATAAAAGACTTTTTTAAAAAAAGTTCAATGAAGTGGAAATGTCATATAAAAGAAAGGCACGATATGAAAATAAAAAAAGAAATCTAGCACACTGAGAGAAGACAAGGGACCAAAAATTGTTCAAAGAATGTCTAAGCGCTTAACTTCCCTGACCTCAGCATAGCAGAGAAAAAAATAAAACTTATTTAACATTTCTTGAGCTTCAGGATGTATTGTAGGTTGAAGGAGCACAAGATAAATTATTTAGACTGTTTCAACGGAGATTGGCAAAAATCCCAACCTGTCATAAACAGGGTTTAAAAAGCTTGATATGCCATAAATAATTTATAGTTTCTAAACCAGAAAAGTTCTAAATTTGAAGCCCTGCATTGAATAGAAGACTCTATATAACCACAGTGCATTCATCTCCTTTCAGGAGCTGACTGGAACACCTTACGAAAAGGTCACTATCATAAAGAAACGCACAATATCCCATCTCTTGTTTCCTATTTTCAGAAATGCAAACCAAGTACAGAATATTTAGAATGAATATCATAGCAATTTTTAAATAAACATGAACAGCAATCTCTTTATTTTTATAGGAGGACCAGATAAACTCCACATTTATCCCAGTTCCATATCATAAAGTATACCACAATATAATGTGTCTTTAAAGTGAACCAAGAATTATAAACCTTTTGGGAAGAGAGGTGAGTGTAGAATATTTTTAAGTTTTTATAAGATTTTTTTTTACACTTGCTTGCCCACAACTAACTTGACACAATTTTTAGCAACATGCCTTTATCAAATGTATCCAAAGCATTCAATTAGATTTGCTCAAAAGTTTCTCTTTCTTCCTACATTCATGGTTCATTGCTTTGGAAAATAACTCACTTAGATTACATGATAATAATAATCAATATAACTGAGAAACAGGTTTGAAAGCAAGACATTTCATTTTCTGGAAGCATGCAACACATCAGGACACCTGATGAGAGCTGATGTGATTTGGCATAGCCATGGAGTCTCATGATCATCAGTCAAAATGTTCTGCAAAGGAAATAGAGGGCATTGGTCAATCTGACAAATTTATTAAATGTAAGTCAGATAAGAACACTTCCACAGTACAATAAGCAAAACAGTTCCTATCTGTGGAGTGTGCACTAAGGACCTTGGCTCTATGCCAAATACTTTACCTACCCTCTATCTGATTTAAATATTTTATCAGACAGAAGTCAAAAATTGTCAACAGGGACAAAGTATTTCTTTGTGCTTAACACTGCTTCTTATGAACTATCTCATTAAATCTCCAGAAAACGATGAAGAGTGAGAGTGACTATTATTATCCTTTTTTCCATATGAAGAAAATGAAGCTTAGAGCACTTAGTAATTTGCCCAAATTCATACAGCTGGTGTCTATGGAATCAGAATTTTAACTCAATCTGATGTCAAAGTCAAAGTTTTAAACGTATGTGCTATGCTGCCAGAATTCACTGTTGAAGATCAAAAGAGGCAAGGGCTCACAAAGTGAGATCAGAGACCTTCTTGAGGTTTAAGGTTGCAAGTCCTACTGATAACGGTCCCTCCATCCCTAGTCCGAGTGTACTTGTCAGGGTTATGGGTGATTCTGTGGGGTACTGGGAGGTAAAGGACCGGTGAGTACTTGGGAAGTAATTGAAATTTGAGATTTGTACAATCCTTGGAAATGTTTTTCTCTCTGAGAGAGATCTTTTTAAGACAATGCTTGATTCTTGCAGATTGAGAAATGCCAAGAACTGTAAAAATTTCCTAACACTCTGCTAGCAAATATCCTGTACAGTAGGATATAGTGTTGGGGACAAGGATAGGAAATGGGTCCTGACTAGCTAACAATTATTAAGTTTTGATTACAATTATTACTGTGGTTTTATTATTACTATGGGCTTCCCTTGTGGCTCAGCTGGTAAAGCATCCACCTGCAATGCGGGAGACCTGGCTTCAACCCCTGTGTTGGGAAGATCCCCTGGAGAAGGGAAAGGCTATCCACTCCAATATTCTGGCTTGGAGAATTCCATGGACTGGATAGTTCATGGGATTGCAGAGTCGGACATGACTGAGCAACTTTCACTTCACTTCTATTATTATCACTACTATTGTTCCCATTAATACTCTGGGGTCTTTATTCATGCCATCTTTTCCTCACTCTCAATCCCTGACATTTCCTATTGCTTAAGGCAATTTTCCAATCCAGGGCAATCTTCCTGACCATGCTAACTCATCACAATTGCTCCTGGATGTGCATTCTTATAGCAGTTACTGTCCCATCACTTTTTACATTGCTGGCTGTTTTTTATGCACACTTGACTTATCTCTACTTATACAAAGATTATAAATTTATCTGAGAACTACACTCTGTCCTACATGTCTCATCAACCTCAGTATCTTCCTTGAGAGAGACATTCAACCAAAATATATTGATATTCTTCTTAAAGGGAACACAACCACAGCCCAGCAGAACTGAGAAATCAATTGGCTTCAGATTCCTTCTTACTCACTATTGTGACCTGCATACCAACTCGTGGCAAACAGGTAAGGAACGGGGGTGAGCTTGTTCACTGGAATGACAGGATTTCACTCTGAAGTCCTGAGAGAACAAATGTCAGTTTCCCCATTCTTAAACACAAATGACTAATCCCAAAATGAATCAACAGAAGAAACTTAGCCTTGACTGTTTTCTAATTTATTAATGCCAGAGACCTTTCAACAAATATGGATTAGGAAGTCCATAGCCTGTTTATGAGACAGCCTCTTATTACTGAAGTGCCCCTGTCTGCAAAACACAGTATCAAATATACCAAGCTTCAAACATGTTTGCTTAATTTTCTGGTTAGTATCAGAATATGGGTCTCATTTCTTGCATTCACCCTCATTGAACAACATATAAATGATTATCAAAAAAGAAAGGTGCTACTTAATTTATAAAATTTGACTCATTATGACATAAAAAAATTCTAGTGCACTGGTAATGCCAATTTCAAATTATTTAAAATAGAATTAAGCTAAGAAGTTTCTGCTATATGTCCCTTTCCCCCTTACCTAGAACCTTGATATTTAAATGAAAGAGTTTTAAGAATTACCTTTTTAAAATAAATATTTTACTACTTTGTTCTTATTCTAAACCTGATGGCACAAGATTGCTAGGCTATCTTACTTTTCGTATAACGGCAAATAAGTTTCCCCTTCTTTTAAAAACTCCAAGATACACTGAAGTTTTCTGAATAATTGGCTCAGCAATGAAATATGCTGGAAAAAGAAAACAAGAATTACACCATGGAAAGTGCAATCACCAAGAGGAAGAATAGATAAGAGCAACCCATTTTCATGTATACAGAAGATACAAATGTTTAAGACAGCCATTTTGGTGGTAAACCTGTCTTCAAAACAAATCTATTTTAAATAGTACCCTTAATTAATAAAAATTAAACTTGCCATTGAAAAATATGCACGGAGAATACTCTTGAGTTATTTCTGAGAGGTGCTGAGTAAAGACTCACACAGCCCATCTTTGAGTCAGTCTCAATAACCTCCTCACAAACCTATCAGCCAATTGTTAGCAAGCCTGCTCTCTGCCTATATCCGTATCATCAGTACCCATTCCTTCCCCTCTTCACTGCCTCTTCTCTATTTCCAGTTACTATCATCCCTTATACTGGACTAATAACAGTGCTTCTTTTCAAAATTTTTTTTTCTCCTTAGTGGTTGGTGTTTAAATTTATATCATGAACATATATTATTTAATAGATTTTATATTTATTATATAAATCTAATATATATTATGAAATATAGATTTAGCACTGGTAGAGCACTTTTATATCACCTTCACTTAACCACTTCACCAATACTGTCCTTATCAAGGTCACAACTGAGCTCCACATTGCCAGATCCAGTGGTCAGCTCTCAGGTTTCATCTTATTTGATCTCCTGTTAGCACTGACCCTCACTCTTCCTTGAAATATTTTTCTTCGTTTGATCTCCACCAAAGTCTTCCTGGTTTTCCTCTTCCTTCCCTGGCTGCCTTGTCTCACACTTCTTTGCTGTATCCTCCTCTGCTCCCTGACCTTCACAGTACCCCAGGACTCAATCCTTAACTGCTTCCTCACTCCCTAAGTCTCATAGTTTTAACACCTGATGCCTCCTAAATGTAAATCTCCTGTCCAGACCTCTCCCCTGAAAATGCCCCTCATATAGCCATCTCTCTACCCATCCTCCACACTTAGAAGTTCAGGCCTCCCAAACTTACCCCATTCAGTACTGAACCCCTTGTACTCCCTTGAAAACTAGCTCCTCTCCTTAACTCTTTGCCATCCAAATTGTCAGTTAACAGTCATTTACTTTCAAAATATATCCAGAATCTGGGACATGCTTTTTTTTTTTTTTTTTTTTACTACCTTGATTATTATCATTCAAATCCAAGCCAATATCTTTTCTTGATTACCGATGATCTTCCTAACAGTACACATTTTTAAATGTTAGGTTAGACTCACAGTAAAAAACTGCTGCTGCTGCTGCTGCTAAGTCACATCAGTCGCATCCGACTCTGTGCGACCCCACAGACGGCAGCCCACCAGGCTCCCCCGTCCCTGGGATTCTCCAGGCAAGAACACTGGAGTGGGCTGCCATTTCCTTCTCCAACAGTAAGGGTTTTTTTCTAGTATTGGAATATATTGTTCTTTCTTCAACTGAACACCTGATGAATGTATTGGCCACTACGTGGGGAATTATGATATATGAAAAATTCATAATTTTAGATATTAGAATGATACTATCAAGGCAAGATGCCTGGAGGAACTAGGTTAGAAGGAAGGAACAGCAGATTAGCAGTTCACTTAAGGTACTCACTCGGGAATAATCTCCAGCTTAGCGCATATGGTTTGTACACATGCTCAACTGTTAAGTGTCCAACTCCCTGTGACTCCATGAACTGTAGCATGCCAGGCTTCTCTGTTCATGGGATTTTCTGGGCAAGAATACTGGAGTAGGTTGCCATTCCCTTTCCCAGGGGATCTTCCTGACCCAGGGATGGAACCTGAGTCTCCCGAGTTGGCAAGTGAATTCTTTACCACTAAGCCACCTGGGAAGCCCATCACATATGGCTTTAGTTAACATTAACTAAATGTGTGTGAGACTACAATATATGAACATGGAGTAAAATCCTCTTCTCAAGGACATCCTGAGAGTTTTTCAAGATAGGTGGGAATACATTATTATTGGAAAGATTATCTGTCCTTTCTCTTAAGCACAATTATTCTAATTCTATACAATGTTTTTTCATTTGGTAGTGCTAAGTGTGACCTTGGCAAGATATTTCATCTACTGTATAGCATGGATTATAGCGCTTGCTTCATAGGATTGCTATAGCTTAAAAAGGCACCTAGCAAAGAGTAAGTACTATATAAGTACAATATATATTAAATAAATGAGTAAATAAACCTGATCCCTTTCCTGTGACTAATAAAGCATGTAAATTGAGAATAAGACATTCACAATAAAAGTTTTAAAACCTCCTCTATTTATATTAATGTCTTCTTTTTTTTTTGTATTTATTTATTTTTTTACACGAACTCAATGTCTTCTTACTACTTCAGTTCAGTTCAGTTCAGTTCAGTCACTCAGTCATGTCCGATTCTTTGCAACCCCATGAATCACAGCACGCCAGGCCTCCCTGTCCATCACCATCTCCTGGAGTTCACTCAAACTCACGTCCATCGAGTCGGTGATGCCATCCAGCCATCTCATCCTCTATCGTCTCCTTTTCCTCCTGCCCCCAATCCCTCCCAGCATCAGAGTCTTTTCCAATGAGTCAACTCTTTGCATGAGGTGCCCAAAGTACTGGAGTTTCAGCTTTAGCATCATTCCTTCCAAAGAACACCCAGGGCTGATCTCCTTTAGAATGGAGTGGTTGGATCTCTCTGCAGTCCAAGGGACTTTCAAGAGTCTTCTCCAACACCACAGTTCAAAAGCATCAACATGTCATAACAAATCTAATACAATAAGATTTATTTCCAAACACTTTACTCTTCATTCATAGTTAGCAAATATATTAAACTGCTTTAAGCATTTCCCTCTGAAACACAAGGCTTAGCACAACTCTAAGAAGTGCATCTTGTCCAAGCCCTCAAGTTGGTGACAAAGGCCTTTTTCAAGATTCATCACAATGGAGTCTCCTGCTGAGTTAATTGCTCCTGCTGGTCATCTCTGCATGGAATCATAAAGCAACAGCCACCTTATTTGTAAAGTACCACCTACCAGGCCCTTCAAAGTCTGGGGAAAATCCACGATAAATAATAAAACACACAAACAGAGTAGGCCAAAACTACCTCTCAGCAATATACATTCCCTGCTGATCTGAATAACAAAGGAGAGAAGAAAGCATCTTACAGTATTCACCAATATCACATTTATATAGAATTTTCATTTAAAAATATATGTATTGTTTCACCAAAATTGATGACTTGCATTTTATAAATGCAAAGCAAATAGAATTATTCTAAAATAGTTAAAAGGCTAGATAGTATTCTACAGTTGCTTATGATTATCTTCTTTTCCGCTTTGTATATTCTACTTTTGTGCTTTAGACTGAATTGTGTCCCCACCCTCCACCCCAACACACACACACACACACACAAATTCATATGTTGAAACCCTAACACTCAGTATAATGGTACTGGGAATGGAGTCTTTGGGAATGGTACTGGGAATTAGGTTTAGACAGAGTCATAAGGGTGGGGCTTTCATGGTGAGATTAGTGTTCCTATAAGAAGAAGACACTGAGGAGCCTGCTCACATGCCCTCTGTGTCTTTCTCTCCCTCAGCTAACCCCGTATGTAAGGATATGTTTCAAGGCAGCCATCTGCAAACCAGGAAGGGTCCTCACCAGAACCTGACCATGCTGGCGCTCTAATCTTGTATTTTGGGCCTCCAAACTGTGATAAAAAACATTTCTGTTGTTTAACTCACCCAGTCTATGGTATTTTGTATGACAGCCTGAACTAAGACATTACATATTTCTATATTGTAATGTTTCAAAACATTCCCCTTTGAGTCTCAGCTCTTTTGTTTCCTGGTTTTAGGACCATGAATAAGTCATCTTAACTTTTTTCAGATTCATTATTTTTATCTGTTTAAAACTGAGAATGCTTGTTCTGTCTTCCCCATAAACTATTTAGAAAGAAATGAAGTATAAGAAAACCATTATGAAAATTGAAAAGAATGTCTTCTAAAGCTATTTTCAACTCAGAATCAATGCAAATAGGAGTAATGTTAAAATAATTTGACTTTTAAAATTTCATTACATTTGCAGCATTTATTCTGATGTTAAATTATGTATTTAAATATTTTATAATTGATATTTCATATGTAATCCAAATAACCTTAGAGCACATCCATTGCAGATGCTGAGAAGGGTCATCTTCATAGTTTGTCTCCAAGTTGTTGGGTCATTTTTTTTATCTGTCACAAAGAAGAACTATAGCCCTCCCTCCTGGGCCTTCCTAGGAGAGCTGAAAGGGAGTTATCAATTCTTCCTGCCTCTGCAATACTGTTCATACTGCCATTCTAAACCTCTGGCAACACAGCTGCTGATGTCATACCAAGGTCACTGTCATGTGCGGAATTGCATCCCTCTCAAATTCACGAGTTGAGGTCCTAACCATGTGTACCTCAGAATGTGACTGTTTTGAAGACAGGGCCTTTAAAGAGGTAATTAAGCTAAAATGAGGCCATATGAGCAAACCCTAATATGACTGGTGTCCTTATAAAAAGTAGAGATTAGGATACAGACGCCAAAGGCACAAAGAGGAAAGACCACATAAAGACACAGGGAGAAGACAATCATCTGTGAGCCAGGAGGCAAGTCAGCTCACACCTTGATCTTGGATGCCCAACCTCCAGAATCATGAGAAATGCAGTTCAGCTGTTTATGTCAACCGGTCTGTGGGGTTTTGCTATGGCAGCCTTGAGAACTAACATAGATACCCTCAGCATGGTCCTAACCCAAGCTTGGTCTCAAGGGTCCCCTCCGCATTTTTCCTTCTCCATTTCTACTGATCTAAACCCCCACCTTCTGGAACTTCCCTGTCAGTCCAGCAGTTAAGACTCCACACTTTCACCTCAGGGGAGCGTGGGTTCAATCCCTGGTAGGGGAACTATGATCCCACATGCCAAAAAACAACAAAAAAGACCCACCTTCTTCAGCACAAAAGGGGATCCCTCTCCAACCCTCCCTTCCTAATGCCCAGCTCTTGCAGGGTACCTCCAAGAACACACTTCCCTCTTTGTGTCACCTAGCACATTCCATAGGATACTTAGAGGCTTTCAATAGGCAATCACAGGGGAATGGGGTCAGAGAAACCACAAGAGCAGCTTCACAATTTACCCTGAATTAGAGCTGCTTCTTAACCCTCAGAATTTATAAGGCTTGAGCAGGCTCCTTAGACCCAGGTGTAAGATTTTTCTTTCAGAGTTTCCTTTGCCCTCCTCTGCAATCTGTCTTCTGTTCTCTTAGCCTCTTTCATTGGACATGTCTGTGGATTACTGGATCTCTTTCTTAATCAGTATCTAGGTTTGTTCATATAAAGCTCCTGAACCCCTATGAAAATCAGGAATGAGACTAGTTGTCTATTTCAGGGTCTTCAAACATCCTCATATTCAAGATTTCTGGTCCAGAAAATCCTGAAAACCTCTGGGATACAATCCTCATAAGGCTCTATGAGAGACTCAGCTTGGTCTCAGCTGGTAAATGCTATCACATAAATATTCCATACTAGTGTTTTATTATTTGTCATAAGAATTATATGTATATATGGAAGGACACAGAAAAATATATCTAGAAAATTACTAGTAAAGCTTGAAATTTCATAGAACTATATTTTATATCTTTTGTGTTTGTGTGCATGAAAGTCTGGTTATAGGAAAGATTACCAAAAAAAAAAAAAAATGTATTGACAGTTAATGCTATTTGAAGAGAACTACATTGTAAAAATAAAAAAAATTTGCCTCACAAGTTCTAATTTACAGTTACCTTGCAAACCTTTTAAAATGTATCTAACATCTCCCAGGAAAAATCTCACAGGGAACAAACATACCGTTCAAGGAAACTATATTTTTAAAATAATTCAAAACATTCTTTGTAATATAAGAGCTCATTCCACCCTTTCATGGAATCTGAGCACCCACAGGATTTATTTTAAGGGAACAGCAAACTTAAGACCTGAACTTTAGAGAGAGGCACCGAGAGCAGTGATGGTTTTACACCTCCCATAGTAGAAGCCAGTCTTCTGGGGATGTAGGATCCATAATCATCTGTTAATCAGAAGGGAATCTTGTATGCAGAGGTTAATGTCTTTACCCAGGCTTTATGAATTAATTCTATATCAGCATAAAACTTCCTTTTTAATTTCTTCCTTGGCAGCATCATTCCAGTGCAGCCCACTGAGGATGACAGAGAGCTGAGAGATCAGTGGAAAGAAAGAAAATTGAAACCCCTGGGTTCTTTTTATTCACAAACACAAAATTTTCCTCAAAAACAGTGATACAGAAGAAAAAGCACCAGTTTGCACAAGAATGAGATTTGGGATGGGGGGAGGAAAAGAGGGGCAAAGCAAGAAGAGGAGAGGAATTTCTTAAGAATGTTTGACCCAATGTCTTAGGGAAATTTTAAAGTAGGCAGTGCACAATACACCCCATAGGTACCAGATGTTATATATATATGATATATGCCTTATGGAATATTATCATATCATGCAAATGTCCAGAGTAACCTCTTTCTCGAGCCTTGCCCTTTCTGCTTAACATGGCCTATTTCCAGAAATCAAAGTCATATACAAAAGTTTACATATTTCCAATAATAAGTTATACACTTCCAGCTTTGTATCCCTTGACATGTCAATTAATAATGCTTTTAGAAGATCAGCTAATTGCCGTTAGTTGCCAGTGAAAGCACCTACTTTTAGCTGAACTACAAAATAAATCTATAATTAAAGTATGTGCCTAACCAAAACACAGAACTCCAGAGAAAGGGACTTGTTACACAAAAGTCTTGGGTTGTCCAAAGATTACCACTGATCTGTATGGGTTGTAAGTGGCAGGTCCCAGAAAGGACCTAAAACAAAGCCTAAGGACCAGTAAACTGGAAAGAAGGAGGAAGGGATAGAGAATGAGGGTGTGCACACACAGGCATGCACAGGGCGACAGAAATGGAGAGACGGGGAGAAGATCCATGTGTGCCTGCAACAAAGGCAGCAAAAGCCAAATGTCTGTTTTACAGACGGGAAACCCTGACTCTCAATTTCAGAAATAACTTAGTCTGTGCATCTGTCATGAATATTCTGGAGAAAAGCCCTACACCATAATTTTTACAGAGTTAAATTCCAGTGGTTGGAGATATTTGTGAAAACTAAAAGAGCATCACGTTAATCAATGAAAGGAAAGAGGGAATTTCACATAAATTTTTTTAAAGATGATTCATGTTGATGTGTGGCAAAACCAATGCACTATTGTAAAGTAAAAAACAATAATAATAATCTAAAAAACTAATAATAAAAAAATAAAAAATTTTCAACTTATGTTCCATGGAAAGCCATGAAACATAAAACTTGACATAAAAAAAAATAAAAATAAAGAATAATCTTTTATTTTTTAGCATCTTGGGTGGAAGCCTGGAACAGAAAGAAGACATGGAGGAAAAATACAAGAAGCCTGAATAAAGTATAGACTTATATTAATGACAATTAATTTTCAACTTATGTTCCATGGAAAGCCATGAAACATAAAACTTGACATAAAAAAAAATAAAAATAAAGAATAATCTTTTATTTTTTAGCATCTTGGGTGGAAGCCTGGAACAGAAAGAAGACATGGAGGAAAAATACAAGAAGCCTGAATAAAGTATAGACTTATATTAATGACAATGTATCAGTGTTGGTTCCTTAGCTGTGATGAAAGGACCATGTTAATGTAAGATCTTAACAACAGTGGATATATGGGAATTCTCTGTATTATCCTTGCAACTTTATGTCTAAAAGCTCTCCTGAAATAAAAAGCACATTGACGAACAAAAATAAATAAATAAATGAAAGATGGTTCTTTTTGTTAAACTCTCTGTACTGGAAGATGCGGCATGAATTGGTCCTTGGCATTAGAATACGTTACAGCTCATCTCTTCCTAGGAGAACTGTATTCCTGTCCACTGTGCTCAGCGAGGGTAAACTGGGAGCAGCTTATCAGATTACACAGCATTACAAACTGCATACTGCTCTCATCTGATTGCTTTTCAATCAGAATCTCACATCTTTGCCAGATATAAATTATCTTACATAAAAGAGCTTTTGAATACAAAGTGAATGAGTTCCCCCCCCGCCTCACCCCGGAGGTCTTAATGCAATCCTTATTTGCTTATGAAACCCAACGTCTCACTGTAGTCCACATGGATGCCATGTTTCTGTAATACAAACGACGCAAGTACAAAATATATGACCTTCCCACTAAACTGCAAAATAATCCAATGTACTTTCACTGTAAATTAGAAAAATAAGCAATAGTATACTTTTTTGCATATTCTTAATCATAGTGTAATTACAAATATAGTTTCTATTCCCAAAGAGTAATGAAGAAAATATAATGCTGATATATGTATGAGTACATACAGGGAGAATTGTGCTGAGGAGAGAAAAGGAGAGAGAATGGCTAATGGACAACAGAAAATAAGACTTTGCTTCTCTAATCTCTAAGCTGTGGTTGGGAAATATATCTAAGAGTTTTGAAGTTGACTCAATAGTCAATTAGCCTCAGTTCAAAATCATCTCAAGGACTAATTCACTCTGAGGTCTCTGGAAAAATAATTTCACATCTTTGAGACACAAGATTCTCAGCTATAAAAAATAATAATATGGTTGAGTTTTGTCATATCCAGGAATTTTATTATTATTTTCAGATAAACTGAATATATTGTGTACAAGACACAAATATTTTGTTTGACATATTTTTAAATATTGGGGAAAATGTAAATTACAATGAAAAGGACAAATTTAATAAAATTAGATGCCTCAAATCATTTTTTTTAAGTTTCTTATTAAACAGATATTCACAGAGTACCTACCATATGCCAAGCACAGTACAGGGCACTAAATTGTAAATAAATGGATAAATGGATGGTCAAATGAACAGCAAAAGGGAAAAAGGGAGGAAGTCAGCTAGTTGCTTGGTTGAATCCTCAAGCCTATAACAAATCACAGAATGGAGAGTGTGTGCATTGCACGCATTAGAACAGAGCTTTCTCATATAAGTATTATTGTTGTTTAGTTGCTAAGTCTGTTCCACTCTTCGAGACCCCATGGACTGTAGCCCTCCAGGCTTCCCTGTCCATGGGATTCTCCAGGCAAGAGTGCTGGAGTGGGTTGCCATTTCCTTCTCTAGAGGATCTTCCCAACCTGGGGATCTTCATGATCCAGAGATCAAACCCACATCTCCTGCATTGGCAGGTGGATTCCTTACTGCTAAGATACTAGTTCAGTTCAGTCACTCAGTCATGTCTGACTNGGATTCTCCAGGCAAGAGTGCTGGAGTGGGTTGCCATTTCCTTCTCTAGAGGATCTTCCCAACCTGGGGATCTTCATGATCCAGAGATCAAACCCACATCTCCTGCATTGGCAGGTGGATTCCTTACTGCTAAGATACTAGTTCAGTTCAGTCACTCAGTCATGTCTGACTTTTTGCGACCCCTTTTTCTGCTGCATGCCAGGCTTCCCTGTCAATCACCAACTCTGGAAGCTTGCTCAAGCTCATGTGCATCAAGTCAGTGATGCCATCCAACCATCTCATCCTCTGTCTTCCCCTTCTTCCCCTGCCTTCAGTCTCCTTCTGAGCTCTCAGGGAAGTCCCAGATAAGTATAGTGTGGATCAAATATGCTGCAGTGTGATTTTAGTTGATATACAAAGGAATCATTTATTAACAATTATAATATATAACAGCTATTAAAATAAAAAGTATTTTCTATTATTGACTATATTACTATGTAAGTTATAATTGATTATATATACCATATCTTATCTCCTTCTGACATAAAANAGATCAAATATGCTGCAGTGTGATTTTAGTTGATATACAAAGGAATCATTTATTAACAATTATAATATATAACAGCTATTAAAATAAAAAGTATTTTCTATTATTGACTATATTACTATGTAATTTATAATTGGTTATATATACCATATCTTATCTCCTTCTGACATAAAATAAGTGAGAAAAATTAAAGTCAATTTTTAAAATTACTACATAATAATATAACTGTTAGGTGGGTATAGAAAGCAAAAATCATGAAGATGGCATTAAAATGACTGATAATGAAAAGAAATAAGACAAACCTTTGATATTTTGCTGTCCTTCTCTTGAATTCATAGTCCATCTTATGATTCAATGATTTTTTTTTTTAATTCTCAGGCTATAGAAGAGCAGCTCATCTCTAAACCAAGGGACTAAAAATTATATACACATATATACATGCTTCATAGGCCAGTGTTCTTTCAACAAATGGACTCTCGAAGAGTTACCTGAGGGTGAACAGTAGAGAACCCTAAGAACTTCATGGAAGCAAAATGGTGCTAGAAAAAGGAAAATGATTCTAAAAAGCAGCATTTATTGAACATCTGCTCTGTGTCATGCTTTGTACTTAACATTATTTCTAATCTTTATAGCAACCCTGAGAGCTAGGGTTTNGCTTCATAGGCCAGTGTTCTTTCAACAAATGGACTCTCGAAGAGTTACCTGAGGGTGAACAGTAGAGAACCCTAAGAACTTCATGGAAGCAAAATGGTGCTAGAAAAAGGAAAATGATTTTAAAAAGCAGCATTTATTGAACATCTGCTCTGTGTCATGCTTTGTACTTAACATTATTTCTAATCTTTATAGCAACCCTGAGAGCTAGGGTTTGTTGTTTTTTGTTTGTTTGCTTTCCAGCTTTACCTATAAGAAAACTAAGCATGATAGATTTTGATATGTTTTCTAAGATAGTATTGAAGACACAGGCGTAAATGATTTGAGCTCTTATCATATTGTTAATAAAATAACTTTTAGCTTCTATTACTGGTGTAGTTTTCTACTTTAAATCAATTGTTTACAAAGGACGTTTCTCTCACAACAAAATTGTGTAAAGCAATTATCCTTCAACTAATAAATAAATTTTAAAAAGGAAGAACATTGAAAAAAAACATTCTCTCTAAAATGTGTGCCTCTCTATGAAATAAGGCAAATTTATCAGAGGATATAGAAATATGAGGGCTATTGGCATTTACAAATGTGAATGAAAGACTGTATGTTCTATTAAATAGAATATTCTCCACAGAGATTCCTGAGAGGAAAACAGGAGGCTGGAGCAGTGAGGCACTAATTTTAAGTAACTGGGAAAAGTTCAAATGCCTGCTTCATCCTGCAGGATCTCATCCATGAAGGACATTAATTCACTAGGGTACCTCAAGCTCAGAAATGACTACCGAGAACTTTGTTTTGGATTTCAGGCTGCTTGTCTATTTTACTTATCCTTCTAAAATTACTTGCAATACATGTTCCTAGCCTAGTGAAAATGATTCTTTAAGCATAATACAAATAGAATTATTTATAATCTGGTCTATAATAATAGCTGATCTTAACCTTAGTAATAGTAAGTAGGAGAGAAAACAGGAAAGGGTAAGTGCTTGTATTTTTCTTAAAATTCATTTTAGACTGTTAGAAGATTATCAGCTTACGCATTGATCTTATGTATATGAAGAAAATTTAGGATAACTTCCATAAGAAAACAAATGTAGCAAGTAACTTTCAAATAGCTAGAGGAAACTTTTCTACAAGTGGTAATTAAAACACAATTAATCCACAAAAGGCAGACAGAAATAAAAAGGAAAAAAGAAAATCAAATACATAAAATAAGATAACATTAATAAGTCCTAGAGGAAAGAACTCAATTCCTTAGAAAAAGAGAGAGATACCATGTGGGGAGGCCCGCATAAACGGGAACAGACTCTGCACCAGTCTATAGTCGACATCAACTGGCAGACACGTGAACGAAAAAGCCTGCACATGTTTCCAGCATCTAGTCTTTGAGTCTTCCTGACACCATGAGCAGATGCAAGCATGTCCACTGTGCCCTATCCAAATTCCTGATCCAGAGAACCCATTTGTGCTGGGAGCCAGCGTGAGGAATCCCACCCATGACAAGGTCATGCGGCAGAGGCCTGATGGGCAAGGCGAATCAGGCCTCAGGTTTTCCCCCTGGTATTTCCTGAGCATGTACCCCCCAAAAAATAAGAAAATGCCAGTCTTATTGTATTGTGCTTTTCTACTTTTCTGACACTCTCTGGAAAAAGTTAATTCAGGGCTTCAGTCTCCTGCAAAAGAATGTCTCAGCTTAAAACCCCCTCTGATAACTCTCTAGCTTGCCTAACAGGTTCCCCCGGACTTTTTACAGCTTGTGAATTGTTTACAGTCTCCCAACCACGAGAGGCACAAGAAGCTTAAAACATCCTAGGAATGCAGGGGCTTCCAAGGTGTCAAGATCATTAGAATAAAACTGATTAAGCATTTCATTGTTGAGCCAATACTTGCTGCCAAATTTTCATATCTTTTATTTGTTGATATAGTTGGTATATAGAAAAAAACAAGTAGCAACATTAGATCTTTGAGTTAAGTACCTTCTTTGTTATAACCCACTGCGCCTTTGTTCTATAGAGATGTAACTTTAGTGCTTTAAGGAGATGCAGATTAAAGAAAAACACTTCAGGGGAAATGAGATTAACATTCATTAAGGAAGAGAGCCAAAAAGTGTTAACAAGCCTCTTGACCAGAAGATAATGTAAATCACCTGAGACCTTTTGTAAACAAAAAGATATACAGAAAGGGTCAGGACTGCTGCCCATGCATGACTGTATCTTCCATTATGTAAAATTTAGGTTATATAAACACTTTTTAAATAATAAAGTTGGAGGGGTTTTGCACAAGCCTGGCCTCCCCGTGTCGATTCTTTCTCTTGCTCCCTCTCTCTCCCTCTCCTTTTCAGGCTGATCCCTTGGAACGTGGAGGCTCACCGAGTCTACTTACTTGCCCGGGCTTTTGGGACCCACGCGAGAGGGAGCCCAAGGCAGGGCACCCTCCACTATTCAAGCGGGAGCCTGTGGCCCAACGTAGACGGGGCAAGTTCCTTGTCCGGAATTTTATTGGTTTTCCACGTAAACCAAGTTAATCAGCCTCTTTCCTCCACTCATTTTCCTACTACACTATTTTTTCCTAATCTAATCTTATATTTCTAATTAAATAAATAAGTTTTCCTCGCCTATCCATCTCCCCTTCAAATCACCCTGGATCCACCAGGGCTGGACCCTGGCACATTTGTATAATAAATCGTGTTTTATTATACAATCATGTTTTAAATTGCGGGGGGGAATGTATTATGTAGCATATATGGGAGTGATTTTTACTGTTTGTGCAACTTTCTAGAAATTTGAATTTATATCAGAATTTAAAGTTATTGAGAGATAAAAAGCAACAGAGAGAGATAAAAGAGGCACAGGGAGAAGAAGCAGAGGCATAAACAATAGAAAGAAAAGATGTAGCTCAGGTCAGGATTTTTTTTTTTTAATGCAGAAGATACTGATGGAAGAAGGACAATGTATGCAAGATAAATTAAAAGAAATCCACTTGACATATTAGAGGAAAACAGCAGAATACTAAAGACAAAAGTCTTAAAAGCAGCCAGAAAGGAAAGCAATTATAGAGAAAGGAATGGCAACTAAACTGACAGAGGTTACTAAACAATGGCAATCGAAGTCAGAGATAATGAAGTCATATCTTCAAAGTGTTGGAGGAAAAAAAAAAGCCATAGAACGCTGCTGCTGCTGCTGCTGCTAAGTCACTTCAGTCGTGTCCGACTCTGTGCGACCCCAGACGGCAGCCCACCNCAATGTATGCAAGATAAATTAAAAGAAATCCACTTGACATATTAGAGGAAAACAGCAGAATACTAAAGACAAAAGTCTTAAAAGCAGCCAGAAAGGAAAGCAATTATAGAGAAAGGAATGTCAATTAAACTGACAGAGGTTACTAAACAGTGGCAATCAAAGTCAGAGATAATGAAGTCATATCTTCAAAGTGTTGGAGGAAAAAAGAAAAAAGCCATAGAACGCTGCTGCTGCTGCTGCTAGGTCACTTCAGTCGTGTCCGACTCTGTGCGACCCCACAGACGGCAGCCCACCAGGTCCCCCCATCCCTGGGATTCTCCAGGCACAAACGCTAGACCGGGTTGCCATTTCCTTCTCTAATGCATGAAAGCGAAAAGTGAAAGTGAAGTCACTCAGTCGTGTCTTAGCAATCCCATGGACTGCAGCCCACCAGGCTCCTCCATCCATGGGATTTTCCAGGCGAAAGTACTGAAGTGGGGTGCCATTGCCTTCTCCGAGAAATTAGCATACCTTTACTAAAGAAAATTATAAAAACATGGACTTCCAGAAGAAAAATGCTCCCTGAAGAAGGTACAAAAGAAACGGTGAGCCGAGAAAGTGCTGAGTGTGTGGAGGATGTGATGAACATGGTGAAGAACCACACAGAGTCTCTTTCAGAAAAGGGCTGGTTGCTCCATTAGCTGGAGAGCTGTCAGCAGATATCCTTCATCTATTGGCCCCTCCAAGGAGGGCCCCAAGTTAAGAGAAGCACCTTAATGAAAGTGAAAGTGAAAGGCACTCAGTCATGTCTGACTCTTTGCGACCCCATGGACTATACAGTCCATGGAATTCTTCAGGCCAGAATACTAGAGTGGGCAGCCTATCCCTTCTCCAGGAGGTCTTCCCAACCCAGGAATCAAACCAGGGTCTCCTGCATAGCAGGCAGATTCTTTACCAACTGAGCTATGGGGGAAGCCCAGAAGCACCTTATTCAAGGTCAAAGAGCAGCCCACATCTGATGGCAAGCCTAGACAGGGATTAGAGGCTTAGCCATTTGGGACAAACCTGGGACAATCCTAGCAAGCCATTGAGCTTCCAGTCCCTCTAGGCCTTCCTGTTTCCTTTCCCTCCCTCCCCTCTAGGTGATGGACCCAAGGGTGCTTGCTAATGAGCAACCTTCACTCTAAGGGAAGAAGGAGGGAACAAAGGATGAAAGGAAGGGAGGGAGGGAAGAGGAAGAGAGGAAAAGAAAGAAAGAGACAGAGAAAGGGAGGGAGTAAGGAGAGAGGAAGGAAGGAAATAGAAATCATAAATTATTTAGAAATGAAGGAAAATAAGAGCACTGCATATCGAAATCTGTGAGATGTAAAGAAAAGTAATAATACAAGGAGATAATTAATTGTGCTTATTGGAATTCAAGAAAATAAAAACTGTGAATTAAGATTAAAATTCCAATAGCTAACTGGAAGTGGTTAAACAGGAAATGGCAAGGATAAACAATGACATTTTAGGAATCAGTGAACTAAAATGGACTGGAATGGACAAATTTACAGATGACCATTATATATACTACTGTGGGTAAGAATCTCTTGAGTAGCTCACACAGTCAATAAAAGAGTCTGAAATGCAGTATTTGGGTACAGCTTAAAAGCAACAGAATGATCTCAATTTGTTTCCAAAGCAAAACCATTCACTATCACAATAATCCAAGTCTATGCCCCAACCACTAATGCCAAAGAAACTGATATTGAACAGTTCTATGAAGACCTACCGGAGAAGGCAATGGCACCCCACTCCAGTACTCTTGCCTGGAAAATCCCATGGATGGAGGAGCCTGGTAGGCTGCAGTCCATGGGGTCGCTAAGAGTTGGACACGACTGAGCAACTTCACTTTCACTTTTCACTTTCATGCACTGGAGAAGGAAATGGCAACCCACTCCGGTGTTCTTGCCTGAAGAATCCCATGGATGGGGGAGCCTGGTGGGCTTCCGTCTATGGAGTCACACAGAGTCGGACACGACTGAAGTGACTTAGCAGCAGCAGCATGAAGACCTACAAGACCTTCTAGAGCTAACACCAAAAAAAAAATGTTTTTTTCATCACAGGGGACTGAAACAGAAAAGTAGGAAGTCGAGAGACACCTGGAGTAACAGGCAAGTCTGGCCTTAGAATAGAAAATGAAGCAGGGCAAACGTTAACAGAGTTTTGCCAAGAGAACGCACTGGTCATAGCAAATACCCTCCTCCAACAACACAAAAGACGATTCTACACATGGGCATCACCAGATGATCAATACCAACATCAGATTGATTATGTTCTTTGCAGCTGAAGATGAAGGAGCTCTACACGGTCAGCAAAAAAAAAAAGACTGGGAGCTGACTGTGGCTCAAACATTGAACTCCTTGTTGCAAAATTCAGATTTAAATTGAAGAATGTAGGGGAAACCACTAGACCATTCAGGTATGATCTAAATCAAATCCCTTACTATTATACAGTGGAAGTGACAAATAGGTTCAAGGGATTAGATCTGATAGAGAGGGTGCCTGAAGAACTATGGACAGAGGTTCATGACATTGTATAGGAGGTGGTGATCAAAACCATCTTCAAGAAAAAGAAATGTAAAAAGGCAAAATGGTTGTAAGATGCCTTACAAATAGCTGAGAAAAGAAGAGAAGTGAAAGGCAAGGAGAAAAGGAAAGATATACCCATCTGAACGCAGAGTTCCAAAGAAGAGCAAGGAGAAATAAGAAAGATTTCCTAACCCGTGGCGGATTCATGTTGATGTATGGCAAAATCAGTACAATATTATAAAGTAATTAGCCTCCAATTGAAATAAATATATTTATATTTTAAAAAAAGAAAGCCTTCCTAAATAACAATGCAAAGAAATAGAGGAAAACAATAGAATGGGAAAGACTAGAGATCTCTTCAGGAAAATTAGAGATACCAAGGGAACATGCAAAGATGGGCACAATAAAGCACAGAAATGGTATGGACCTAACAGAAGCAGAAGATACTAAGAAGAGGTGGCAAGAATACACAGAAGAACTGTACAAAAAAGA
This sequence comes from Oreotragus oreotragus, assembly GCA_006410675.1. NCBI lineage: Eukaryota > Metazoa > Chordata > Mammalia > Artiodactyla > Bovidae > Oreotragus > Oreotragus oreotragus. Next base: position 363,394 of record SJYX01000421.1, on the reverse strand, counting down.
TCTTCACAATCTAGATAGCCATAGTGATGTGATCACTCACCTAAAGCCAGCCATCTTGGAGTGGGAAGTCAAGTGGGCTTTAGGAAGCATCACTATGAACAAAGTTAGTGGAGATGATGGAATTCCAGTTGAGCTATTTCAAATCCTAAAAGATGATGCTGTGAAAGTGCTGCACTCAATATGCCAGCAAATTTGGAAAATTCGGCAGTGGTCACAGGACTGGAAAAGGGCAGTTTTCATTCCAATCACAAAGAAAGACAATGCCAAAGAATGCTCAAACTACCACACAATTGCACACATTTAACATGCTAGAAAGATCATGCTCAAAATTCTCCAAGCTAGGCTTCAACAGCATGTGAACCAAGAACTCCCAGATGTTCAAGCTGGATTTAGAAAAGACAGAGGAACCAGAGATCAAATTGCCAACATATGCTGGATCATAGAAAAAGCATGAGAATTCCAGAAAAACATATACTTCTGTTTCATTGACTATGCTAAAGCTTTTGACTGTGTGAATCACAACAAACTGTGGAAAATTCTTCAAGAAATGGAAATACCAGACCTCCTTACTTGCCTCCTGAGAAACTTGTATACAGGTCAAGAAGCAACAGTTAGAACCAGACATGGAACAATGGACTGGTTCCAAATTGGGAAAGGAGTACGCCAAGACTGTATATTGTCACCCTGCTTATTTCACTTATATGCACAGTACCATGCAAAACACAAGAATGAAGCAAAAGCTGGAATCAAGATTGTCAGAAGAACTATCAATAACTTCAGATATCCAGATGACACCACCCTACAGCAGAAAGCAAAGAGGAAGAAAAGAGCCTCTTGATGAAGAGTGAAAAGGCTGGGTTAAAACTCAACATTAAAAAAACTAAGATTATGGCATCCGATTCCATCACTTTGTGGCAAATAGATGGGGAAACAATGAAAACAGTGACAGACTTTTTTTCTCTTGAGCTCTGAAATCACTGCAGATGGTGTTTGCAGCCATGAAATTAAAAGACACTGGCTCCTTGGAAGAAAAGCTAAGACCAACCAAGACAGCATATTAAAAAACAGAGACATTACTTTCCCAACAAAGGTCTATCTAGTCAAATCTATAGTCTTTCCAGTAGTCACGTATGGATGTGAGAGTTGGACTTTAAAGAAAGCTGACTGCAGAAGAATTGATGCTTTTGAACTGTGGTGTTGGAGGAGACACTTGATAGTCCTTTGGACTGCAAGGAGATACAACCGGTCCATCCTAAAGGAGATCAGTCCTGGGTGTTCATTAGAAGGACTGATGTTGAAGCTGAAACTCCAATACTTTGGCCACCTGATGCAAAGAGCTGACTCATTGGGAAAGACCCTGATGCTGGGAAAGATTGAGGGCAGGAGAAGGAGACAACAGAGGATAAGGTGGTTGGATGGCATCACTGATTCAATGGACATCAGTTTGAACAACTCCAGGAGATTGTGAAGGACAGGGAAGCCTGGCATGCTGCAGTCTGTGGGGTTGCAAAGGGTCAGTCACAACCGAGAGACTGAACGACAACAAAGGAACAATTACTATGATGCTAAGATTGAACAAGATAGAAAGAGAGAAACTGCTTTAACTGACCTCACTGCAAATGTGATAAATTATTAGCAAATTAAAACCAAAAGTATAGATTAAAAAAATTTAATCTTGATCATTTGGGTTTTATCCCTTAATGCTAGGGTGATTCGACTTAACAAGTATATTACGGTAATCCTTTATGTTATCATATTATAGGATCCAAAATACAATCATGAATCTTGTAATCATCTCAAGGAAAGACCTAAACAAAAAGTCTCAGAAAAACTCTTGCTGTTGCTTAGTCTCTAATTCATGTCCAACTCTTTTGAGACCCCATGGACTTAGCCCATCAGGCTCCTCTGTCCATGGAATTTTCCCAGCAAGGATACTGGAGTGACTTGCCATTTCCTTTTCCAGGAGATCTTCCTGACCCTGGGATCGAATCTGAGTCTCTTGCATTGGCAGGCAGCTTCATTACCACTAGGTAACCAGGGAAGCCTATAAAAACTCTTAGTAAAATATAAATTAAAAGTCCTTAACAAGGTGAATTACATATGAATATATTATATATAATATATATATACATGGAAATGTAATGATAATCATTAGAAGCATTCTTATTAAAGTCAAGAATAATGCATGAATGTCATCTAGCAATCCTGCTTTATAGACTGCAGTGGAAGTTGTCAGTGCAATAATATTTTTTTAAAAAGACATTGTGAAAAAGAGACAAACATCATTGTTTATGGAAGAAATAATTGATTCTCAGAAGATCAACTGAGAAATAATTAGCACTAATAAGAGGTCTGTAGGGGGCCAATATAAGATCAAAATACAAACACTAATGATCTCTAAACACAAAAATGATCAGTTTTAAAATTCCACTAATAAGACAAATACAAAAATAAGATACCTAAAAAGATTCTAAGAAACACAACGACATATTACATCACATTTATATTTACTTCTCTATTTATCTAAAACTTAATTTTTAGTGTGATATGAGGTTAACATCTAACATTTCTTTACAATTGGATATTCAGTTACATCAGAAACATAAATGGATTGATATATGCAAAATTTTTAAATGGAACACCTCATAATGTCTTAAATATGTGGTCTCACCAAATTACATAACGATTGACACAATAGTAGTAAACTTTCAATAAGGTTTTTTTTTTCTTTTTATTTATTTTTTTAAATTTTACTTTACAGTACTCTATTGGTTTTGGCATACATTGACATGAATCTGCCATGGGTGTACACGAACTCCCAAACATGAACCCCCCCCCCCACATCATCCCTCCGGATCATCCCCACACACCAGCCCCAAGCATCCTGCANCAGGTCAAGAAGCAACAGTTAGAACCAGACATGGAACAATGGACTGGTTCCAAATTGGGAAAGGAGTACGCCAAGACTGTATATTGTCACCCTGCTTATTTCACTTATATGCAGAGTACCATGCAAAACACAAGAATGAAGCAAAAGCTGGAATCAAGATTGTCAGAAGAACTATCAATAACTTCAGATATCCAGATGACACCACCCTACAGCAGAAAGCAAAGAGGAAGAAAAGAGCCTCTTGATGAAGAGTGAAAAGGCTGGGTTAAAACTCAACATTAAAAAAACTAAGATTATGGCATCCGATTCCATCACTTTGTGGCAAATAGATGGGGAAACAATGAAAACAGTGACAGACTTTTTTTCTCTTGAGCTCTGAAATCACTGCAGATGGTGTTTGCAGCCATGAAATTAAAAGACACTGGCTCCTTGGAAGAAAAGCTAAGACCAACCAAGACAGCATATTAAAAAACAGAGACATTACTTTCCCAACAAAGGTCTATCTAGTCAAATCTATAGTCTTTCCAGTAGTCACGTATGGATGTGAGAGTTGGACTTTAAAGAAAGCTGACTGCAGAAGAATTGATGCTTTTGAACTGTGGTGTTGGAGGAGACACTTGATAGTCCTTTGGACTGCAAGGAGATACAACCGGTCCATCCTAAAGGAGATCAGTCCTGGGTGTTCATTAGAAGGACTGATGTTGAAGCTGAAACTCCAATACTTTGGCCACCTGATGCAAAGAGCTGACTCATTGGGAAAGACCCTGATGCTGGGAAAGATTGAGGGCAGGAGAAGGAGACAACAGAGGATAAGGTGGTTGGATGGCATCACTGATTCAATGGACATCAGTTTGAACAACTCCAGGAGATTGTGAAGGACAGGGAAGCCTGGCATGCTGCAGTCTGTGGGGTTGCAAAGGGTCAGTCACAACCGAGAGACTGAACGACAACAAAGGAACAATTACTATGATGCTAAGATTGAACAAGATAGAAAGAGAGAAACTGCTTTAACTGACCTCACTGCAAATGTGATAAATTATTAGCAAATTAAAACCAAAAGTATAGATTAAAAAAATTTAATCTTGATCATTTGGGTTTTATCCCTTAATGCTAGGGTGATTCGACTTAACAAGTATATTACGGTAATCCTTTATGTTATCATATTATAGGATCCAAAATACAATCATGAATCTTGTAATCATCTCAAGGAAAGACCTAAACAAAAAGTCTCAGAAAAACTCTTGCTGTTGCTTAGTCTCTAATTCATGTCCAACTCTTTTGAGACCCCATGGACTTAGCCCATCAGGCTCCTCTGTCCATGGAATTTTCCCAGCAAGGATACTGGAGTGGCTTGCCATTTCCTTTTCCAGGAGATCTTCCTGACCCTGGGATCGAATCTGAGTCTCTTGCATTGGCAGGCAGCTTCATTACCACTAGGTAACCAGGGAAGCCTATAAAAACTCTTAGTAAAATATAAATTAAAAGTCCTTAACAAGGTGAATTACATATGAATATATTATATATAATATATATATACATGGAAATGTAATGATAATCATTAGAAGCATTCTTATTAAAGTCAAGAATAATGCATGAATGTCATCTAGCAATCCTGCTTTATAGACTGCAGTGGAAGTTGTCAGTGCAATAATATTTTTTTAAAAAGACATTGTGAAAAAGAGACAAACATCATTGTTTATGGAAGAAATAATTGATTCTCAGAAGATCAACTGAGAAATAATTAGCACTAATAAGAGGTCTGTAGGGGGCCAATATAAGATCAAAATACAAACACTAATGATCTCTAAACACAAAAATGATCAGTTTTAAAATTCCACTAATAAGACAAATACAAAAATAAGATACCTAAAAAGATTCTAAGAAACACAACGACATATTACATCACATTTATATTTACTTCTCTATTTATCTAAAACTTAATTTTTAGTGTGATATGAGGTTAACATCTAACATTTCTTTACAATTGGATATTCAGTTACATCAGAAACATAAATGGATTGATATATGCAAAATTTTTAAATGGAACACCTCATAATGTCTTAAATATGTGGTCTCACCAAATTACATAACGATTGACACAATAGTAGTAAACTTTCAATAAGGTTTTTTTTTTCTTTTTATTTATTTTTTTAAATTTTACTTTACAGTACTCTATTGGTTTTGGCATACATTGACATGAATCTGCCATGGGTGTACACGAACTCCCAAACATGAACCCCCCCCCCCACATCATCCCTCCGGATCATCCCCACACACCAGCCCCAAGCATCCTGCATCCTGCATTGAACATAGACTGGTGATTCGTTTCTTACATGATAGTATACATATTTCAATGCTATTCTCCAAATCATTCCACCCTATCCCTCTCCCTCTCCCTCTCCCTCCTCTT
>SJYX01000421.1:303106-357974 GCA_006410675.1 Oreotragus oreotragus | reverse complement strand
TCTATGCTATTCTCCCAAATCATCCCACCCTCTTCCTATCCCGCTCCCTCTCCCTCTCCCTCCTCTCCCTCTCCCTCTCCCTCTCCCTCAGAGTCCAAAAGTCCACTCTATAAAACCAAATAGTCTAAATGCAAGATTCATGTTGAAAGAAAAAGGTAATAAGCTTTTGAAAATACAATAAACTTTTGAAAAAGAAAAGATAATACAGATGTGCCAGATATAAAAATCAATTTTAAAACTACGATAATTTAGATCTTGAGATAATGGTACCATATTCAAGTCAGTGTGGGAAAGGTAAGCTATTTAGCAAATATTTGGCCCATTAGCCTGTCATTAGAGGGGAGAGGAAGCAAATAAAACCATAAAATATAAAAACACGGGATAATAATTCTATAGCAAGGGAATGGGGAGGACTTCTTTGAGGAAGACAGCTTTAATAAAAGGAAAGATTAACATTTTTAAATATAAAAATGTGTGAAAATGAAGTCTCTCAGTTGTGTCTGACTCTTTGCAACCCCATGGACTGTAGCCTACCGGTTCCTCGGTCCATGGGATTTTCCAGGCAATAGTACTGGGGTGGATTGCCATTTCCTTCTCCAGGGGATCTTCCCAACCCAGGGATTGAACCCGGGTCTCCCGCATTGTAGACAGACACTTTACCGTCTGAGCCACCAGGGAAGTCCCTAAAACTCATTCAATTGTGTTTGACTCTGTAACCCCACGAGCTATACAGTGGATGAAAGTCTCCATGTCAGAATAAAGGAGTGGGTAGCCTTTTCCCTTCTCCAGGGGATCTTCCCAGTCCAGGAATCGAACCCAGGTCTCCAGCATTGCAGGCAGTCCAATAAAGACCACAAAAAACCTTTTTAAGTAGACAAAGAAAATATTTACTACGTATAAAACACACACACAAAAATATTTAAGTATAAAAAGAATTCAAAATCAAAAGTAAAAGACAAGAAAGCTCAATATATAAAGGGACAAAGCTATAGGAATAAGCAATTTGTAGAAGAAAAGATAATTAGATGTGAAGTTTCTGGACCTCTCCAGTAATCAGGAAAATATAAATTAAAACTACAAGGAAATAAAATTTTTCATCCAACAAATTGGCATAAAGTATAATATTAATACGGAGAAGGCAATGACACCCCACTCCAGTACTCTTGCCTGGAAAATTCCATGGATTGAGGAGCCTGGTAGGCTGTAGTCCATGGGATTGCGAAGAGTCGGACACGATTGAGCGACTTCACTTTCACTTTTCACTTTCATGCATTGGAGAGGGAAATGGCAACCCACTCCAGTGTTCTTGCCTGGAGAATCCCAGGGATGGGGGAGCCTGGTAGGCTTCCATCTATGGGATAGCACAGAGTCGGACACGACTGAAGCTACTTAGCAGCAGCAGCAGCAGCATAATATTAATATGAGTTGACTTTGAGGAGAGTATTGGGAATGGACATGCTTTGTCAAAATACAAACATGTAACAGCTTTTAGGTGGAGAAGGTGATGGCACCCTCCTCCAGTATTCTTGCCTGGAAAATCTCATGGACGGAGGAGCCTGGTAGGCTGCAGTCCGTGGGGTCGCTAAGAGTCGGACACGACTGAGCGACTTCACTTTCACTTTTCACTTTCATGCATTGGAGAAGGAAATGGTAACCCACTCCAGTGTTCTTGCCTGGAGAATCCCAGGGACGGGGGAGCCTGGTAGGCTGCCGTCTAAGGGGTCGCACAGAGTCGAACACGACTGAAGTGACTTAGTAGCAGCAGCAGCAACAGCTTTTAGGAGGTGATGTAAATTGCATCTATCAATGTATATATATGCATACCTTTTCATACAGTGGTTCCAAATTTTAGGCACCTATCTTAAACAAAATAGTCATGAATGTGCTATAAGATTTATGTAGAAATAAATCATCCTAGTATCCATTGTAACAGTGAAAAAGAAGAAGTATCCTAAAGGAACACCAATAATGCAAGAATTAATCATAGTATTAAATAATATCATGAGTGGCTTTGCAACAACTAAAAAGATGTAAGGCAAATCTATACACACTTGTCTGGAAAGATTTCCAATATACTTTTAAGTGAAAAAAAGCAGTCAACAGAATACTTATAAATCTATTGGTCAATATGCATACAAATATGTGTAAATTGATAGAAAATAGAATAAAAATGTGTATATAACACACTGTTAACTGTTTATTTCTGGGGAGAAAATGGGATTTGATCTGGGGGAAATACCTCTAACCTCTTAATTTCTCATACTGTTGAAAAATTTAATGATGGAAATTTATTTACTGCTCAAGTTTAAAAAAAAGATTTTAATTATGTAACACTTGATTTGTGTCACATTTAGCATACTTTATATTACATTTCCCTCTGAGTAACTTCTTCAGCTCATGTACTTCCAAGTACAGAGTGCAAGAAAACTCATTTGACTTTTTTCTTTTTGGGGACTCTTGCACAATGCTTCCCAGGTGACCCTAGTGGTAAAGAACCCACCTGCCACTGCAGGAGATGTAAGAGACTTGGGTTTGATCCCTAAGTTGGGAAGATCCCCTGAAGGAGAGCATGGCAACCCACTCCAGTATTCTTGCCTGGAAAATCCCATGAACAGAGGAGCCTGGAGGTCTACAGTCCATAGGGTCACAAAGAGTTGGATACAACTGAAGCAACTTAGCGCGCATGCACAATTCTAACTCACAAATTAAATTTACCAACCTAAATGAATATCAGTCTAATGTGTTTCATGGGGAAATAGATGGGGAAACAGTGGAAACAGTGTCAGACTTTATTTGGGGGGCTCCAAAATCTACAGATGGTGATTGCAGCCATGAAATTAAAAGACACTTACTCCTTGGAAGGAAAGTTATGACCAACCTAGATAGCATATTAAAAGAGCAGAGACATTACTTTGCCAACAAAGGTCTAACTAGTCAAGGCTATGGTTTTTCCAGTGGTCATGTATGGATGTGACAGTTGGACTGTGAAGAAAGCTGAGTGCCGAAGAACTGATGCTTTTGAACTGTGGTGTTGGAGAAGACTCTTGAGAGTCCCTTGGACTGCAAGGAGATCCAACCAGTCCATCCTAGAGGAGATCAGTCCTGGATGTTCATTGGAAGGACTGATGTTGAAGTTGAAACTCCAGTACTTTGGCCACCTGATGCAAAGAGCTGACTCATTTGAAAAGACCCTGATGCTGGGAAAGATTGAGGGCAGGAGGAGAAGGGGACGACAGAGGATGAGATGGCTTGATGGCATCACCGACTCGATGGACACGAGTTGGGTGGACTCCGGGAGTTGGTGATGGACAGGGAGGCCTGGCGTGCTGCGATTGATGGGGTTGCAAAGAGTCAGACACGACTGAGTGACTAAACTGAACTGAACGTGTTTCATAAAACAAAGATATAAGTATAGAATATGGAGCTATGAAGTTGCCATAAAGCCCAGTTTGATTACTGATTTGAAAATTCTAGTTCTACAATTTTGGTAGTGTGACTGCTGTACTGACTTTTGAGCATCTTACTAGTCAGTACTATATAGTAGAAAGGGCTCAGCGTTAAAGCTCAGAAGAGCTTAATTGTGTGAGTTTTTGTGTACATTACTTAGCTTTCTTTATGTTCTTACCAATTGTACTTTCTAATTGTATTAACTTGGGTAAGTTATTCAATATTTCTTACATTCCTTTTTTTTTTTTCTTCTATAAAATGGGAAGAATAACAGTAATACGTCTTCTTACACAGTTAATCTGAGGACTGACTGAAGTCCCACGGTCATCTTTAAAGCACTACCATGGATCTATTAATATTATAGCAGCATTTCTTCCAGGTAAATGGTGTGCAAAGACCAAAACAAAGACACAAAGAACTTTTTAATAAAGACAGACTAAAAGCTTTCTAAAATGCAACATTTGTGTTGCTCCTTGTAACACTAGATGAAAGAAACAGTAATACTGTCTTTTTTTTGTTAACACTTGCTAATGTGTAAAGAAAAGTATTATACAGAATCTACTATTTTGTGTTGTCTCTAAAAAGGATCTGTTATGTTTAAAGAGAGTTCAGAGAATTTACAAGCATTTCTTCCTAAAATTACTGTTGTAAAATTACTAAAATTTACTTCTTAAAATTACTGTTATACCACATTACAACACAAGGGGGCAGTATTTCTTTTTTAAAAATCCCTTTGTCAAATGCATACTTTATAATTCACTGAGGTGGTGCAATGGAATATCTTGTAGTAATACATCAAGATTAAAATAATTTAGCATCCATGTCAATTGTAACTCATAGCCATTGGGGAAAACATCACAGTATTACATTTCTGGAAATACTTGAATAATTCCTAAATCAATAAGCTCGTGGGTTAACAGATGTAGAGATAAAGTGTCTGCCAGCCAGAGCAGAAAGAACAGATACTGCCTTCCAATCCCAGCCACTCAAGCTGCCTTCATACTAGAAGCAGATCAGGGATCACACTGCTGTTCTGGCAGTAGCAACAATTAGTAGGTGCAAGAGAAACAAAGTAAAGTTACTTTTCCCCTCCAATAAGGTACATTTGGGAAATATTTACAAGCATTTCTTCCTAAAATTACTGTTGTAAAATTACTAAAATTTACTTCTTAAAATTACTGTTGTACCACATTACAACACAAGGGGGCAGTATTTCTTTTTTAAAAATCCCTTTGTCAAATGTATACTTTATAATTCACTGAGGAGGTGCAATGGAATATCTTGTAACAATACGTCAAGATTAAAATAATTTAGCATCCATGTCAATTGTAACTCACAGCCATTAGGGAAAACATCACAGTATTACATTTCTGGAAATACTTGAATAATTCCTAAATCAATAAGCTCGTGGGTTAACAGATGTAGAGATGAAGTGTCTGCCAACCAGAGTAGAAAGAACAGATACTGCGTTTCAATCCCAGTCACTCAAGCTGCCTTCATACTAGAAGCAAATCAGGGATCACACTGCTGTTCTGGCAGTAGCAACATTAGTAGGTGCAAGAGAAACAAAGTAAAGTTACTTTTCCCCTCCAATAAAGTACATTTGGGNCAGATGTAGAGATGAAGTGTCTGCCAACCAGAGTAGAAAGAACAGATACTGCGTTTCAATCCCAGTCACTCAAGCTGCCTTCATACTAGAAGCAAATCAGGGATCACACTGCTGTTCTGGCAGTAGCAACATTAGTAGGTGCAAGAGAAACAAAGTAAAGTTACTTTTCCCCTCCAATAAAGTACATTTGGGAAAGATCAAATAAATGAAATGGCTGTTTCCCTGGAAACAGACAGCAAGTATCATCCCAAAGAATTCTCTACCCTGTGCTTAAAGGATTGACTTATATGAACTTCAGTTTAATACACACAAACTACCAGAGATATATAGGCCAGTGCTTCTTTTTACTGTGGGTCTAATGGCGTTTTACTCATGGGTCAAGTCAAAGGTCAACAGGAATAACCTCCCTAATAGTCTGAAAAAGTAAAATATAACACTACAACATGGGCTGAAACTCCTAATGGCCGCAATAATTCTAAATATAGGTCAGGTGGCAGAGGAGACCAGCCTCCTCAAGGCCAGAGGTGTTAATAATATCTGTGGAGTATTAACAAGCCAGGCTATCTTAAACTTCATTTAATTTATTTAATCTTCTAATCAACACTGTTTGAGATGGGTACTGGTACAGAGGTTAAGTAAATAGCAAGGGCTGGGTTGAAGCCAAGATTAAAGCCAGAAGGACTAACTCCAGAGCCTGTGCACTTAATCAACACGTGATAGACTGCTTTTCACCAGGCTGAGTTCTGGACTAGCGTTCAGGCAGCCTGGACTTCAATCTTCCACTGACACTGCACCTGGGATGCTGGGAAAACGGCATCATGTCTGGGCCTCACTTCATCCCTGCCCACCAACCACCCACTACCATCACATCCATAAATAAAGGAACTGGGCTAGGTAATGTACAAGGTTTTTCTTCGACTCATAATTCATGATGATATTATGAAAGCAGCTATTAAGTTGATGCAAAATGTGAGATCTTATATTTTTAGAGACCTATGCGCAGGTCAAGAAGCATCAGAACTGGACATGAAACAATGAACTGGCTGCAAATTGGAAAAGGAGGACGTCAAGGCTGTATANTTCTTCGACTCATAATTCATGATGATATTATGAAAGCAGCTATTAAGTTGATGCAAAATGTGAGATCTTATATTTTTAGAGACCTATGCGCAGGTCAAGAAGCATCAGAACTGGACATGGAACAATGAACTGGCTGCAAATTGGAAAAGGAGGACGTCAAGGCTGTATACTGTCACTCTGCTTATGTAACTTCTATGCACGGTGTTGGGTGTGTGTGCGCTCAGTCATGTCTGACTCTGCAACCCCAAGGACTGCAGCCCACCGGGCTCCTCTGTCCATGGAATTTTCCAGGCAATAATACTGGAATGGGTTGCCATTTCCTACTCCGGGGGACCTACCCCACCCGAGAATCAAACCCATGTTTCTTGCATCTCCTGCATTGGCCTGCCTTCTGTGACCTTTGATAGCAGCAAAGAAAATTTGTTTTCCTAACTTTTCATTCAAAAGCATACAGGCAGTCAGTCATCAGTTTACTTGTCTAGAAAAACTTATGGCTATCTCTTATCTACTCTTTTTCTATAAGCAAGTTTTGACACAAAAGGCTATATATGAACAGTTTACACTGTTCATATGAACACTGTATATCTATAATTAAATGACAACTGAGGGGTACTCACCTCAAGAATATAAAAAGGACACTGAATATGGAAGTTCTAGACAACAAATATGAATTTCACCCACTATACTTCAAAACACCAACTATACCTGGCTATAACCTTTCCACTGAGAATTAAACAACGGGACAGCTTTGAGAAGCTAAGCACAACATAACAGAAATTATATGAGCTTTAAAGATCCTCTGACCACAATTGCTGAACTTTTCATTAATATTCCCAGAAATTTAATGCAAGACCCCAAGGTCCTATTAGGTAATCTTACAATCATTTTAAAAGGTCTTTAGATATTCTGATAGAATATCAATTCAGCATTCAATTATACTGTTTCACATTCATCATGAATATTAAAATCATTTATTAAAAGCATAATTTCAAACTGGCCATTCTTATAAACTGAAGNACAATTGCTGAACTTTTCATTAATATTCCCAGAAATTTAATGCAAGACCCCAAGGTCCTATTAGGTAATCTTACAATCATTTTAAAAGGTCTTTAGATATTCTGATAGAATATCAATTCAGCATTCAATTATACTGTTTCACATTCATCATGAATATTAAAATCATTTATTAAAAGCATAATTTCAAACTGGCCATTCTTATAAACTGAAGGAAATATTTCTTTTAAAGCATTTTGGCTGTGAGTATTTTAAATACTTTGAAATTTTCAGACATGAAGTCAATTTATTTCTGCTGTATTCTCAGGCTGATGTCGCCAGAGACTTATTGGGGAAAAAAAGTTATTATTTTTAAACATAAAAAAATTAGAACCAAATATCAAAACTGCTAAATTTTCAGATTTGAAAAAAAAAAATGCCAGAAGCTAAAAAATTCAGAGAATAGTTTTACAATCAAATTTAAAATGCATGGTCCTTAGTACTCTTTATTAAATAGCAATATCATCCTTGGAGATTTTCTAATTCATGATTTATGCATTAATTCTGGCCTTTTCTCCCATAAGGTAAGTGATACGGAGACATCTATGAATCTGAGAATAAGCTTCATTAAAGCTGACTGTGTGGATCACAACAAACTGTGGGAAACTCTTAAAGAGATGGAAATACCAGATCACCTTACCTGCCTCCTGAGAAACCTGTATGCAGGTCAAGAAGTAACAGACTGAACATGGAGCAAGGAGCTGGTTCCAAATAGGAAAAGGAGTACGTCAAGGCAGTGTATTGTCACCCTGCCTATTTAACTTCCATGCAGGGTGTTGGGTGTGTGTGTGTGCTCAGCTATGTCTGACTCTTTGCAACCCCATGGACTGTAGCCCACCAGACTCCTCTGTCCATGGAATTTTCCAAGCAATAATACTGGAGTGGGTTGCCATTTCCTACCCCAGGTAGATCCGGGGTGGATCTACCCCACCCAGGAATCAAATCCATGTCTTTTGCATCTTCTTGACTGACTTGCAGCTCTTGCATTGGTTGTCTGACTCTTCGCAACCCCATGGACTGTAGCCCACCAGACTCCTCTGTCCATGGAATTTTCCAAGCAATAATACTGGAGTGGGTTGCCATTTCCTACCCCAGGTAGATCCGGGGTGGATCTACCCCACCCAGGAATCAAATCCATGTCTTTTGCATCTTCTTGACTGACTTGCAGCTCTTGCATTGGCTGACAGATTCTTTACCACTGTGCCACTTAGGAAGACCTTTATGCAAAGTACATCATGCGAAATGCTGAGCTGGATGAATCACAAGCTAGAATCAAGACTGCTGGGAGAAATATCAATATTCTCAGATATGCAGATGATACCATCCCAATGGTCGAAAGTGAAGAAGCTCTCGATGATGGTGAAAGAGGAGAGTGAAAGAGCTGGCTTAAAATTCAACATTCGAAAAACTAAGATCATGGCAAATAGATGGGGAAAAAGTGGAAGCAGTGACAGATTTTATTTTCTTGGGCTCCAAAATCACTGTGGACAGAGACTGCAGCCATGAAATTATAAAATGCTTGCTCCTTGGAAGAAAAGCTATGACCAACCTAGACAGCATATTAAAAAGCAGAGACGTCACTTTGCCAACAAAGATCCAACTAGTCAAAGTGAGGTTTTTCAGTAGTCATGTACAGATGTGAGAGTTGGGTCATAAAGACTAAGCATCACTGCACTGAGACTTTCAAATTGTGGTGCTGGAGAAGACTCTTTAGGGCACCTTGTACTGCAAGGAAATCAAGCCAGTGAAGCCTGAAGGAAATCAACCCTGAATAGTTATTGGAGGGACTGATGCTGAAACTGAAACTCCAATACTTTGGCCACCTGATGTGAACAGCCACTCACTGGAAAAGACCCCACTGCTGGGAAAGATTGAGGGCAGGAGGAGAAGCAGATGGCAGAGGATGAGCCACTTGGATGACATCATTGACTCTGGACATGAGTTTGAGCAGACTCCAGGAGATGGTGAATGACAGGGAAGCCTGGTGTGCTGCAGTCCCTAGGACCTCAAAGAGTCAGACACGACTTAGTTAGTGACGGAACAGCAAAAGCTAAAGAACACTTCTTTTCTTAATAATTCATTTCTTGTTATCTAGCACCTGCACAAACAGGAACTCAGTTCCTGATAATTTGAAGGATAAAATTATTATTTCAGAGGCTACGCATTGCTGATAGAAATTCGCCATTCACATTAGTTATTATAATCAAAAAATACTTTTTTCTAATCAGATAGATGAGAAATGATATTTAACTCTCATATTACTTTTATTTCTTGCCTACCACCAACATTTTGCTCATAACATTTTTCATATATAGTTTGCCCATCTTGCTGTTTTAATTTTTTTTTAGAATTTTGTCATAATACTTTACAGTTGTATGCATTAAATCTACTTGATATTAAAAAAAAAACAAAAAAAACAGTTTTGCCATTCAGCCTACTTTGTATTTTCCTACCTGGAAGTAAGCAAGTTAGCATGGTATCTATAGCATAAAAACTGATCATTATATCTTATATATCATTACCATTATAATCATGTGGTAATCCTACAAATGTTAGGGATAGTGAACATAATTCTAATTAGCTTAAAGACTTACATATATATCAGTGTATTTTTCAGAGTAATAGAGAACTATAATAATAGTCCAAACTTTCATAGAATTTTTCCTTGAAATCCACTCAAACCTAATAATTCTCAAAGGGCACATTAGATCAAACCAAAAAACTTCTTGCAGAGTCATAAGCAGACTAAACTAGAAAACAGGAATCCAGACAGTAATAACATAATGAGCAAACCAGCTCTACCTATGCCAAAGTTAATTTTAAAAGTTGTTTGGATTGATTATTAACTTGATTTAAGCTACGCTTAAACAACAAAAAAAAAAACCACCCAAAACTATATCCAGTCAAGAGTACTCAACTGTAATAAACTTCAAAAGCGATTTTGAAGTTTAATATCTTATTCTCAATCTGCAGATTATTATTATATTTNTGATTATTAACTTGATTTAACCTACGCTTAAACAACAACAAAAAAACCACCCAAAACTATATCCAGTCAAGAGTACTCAACTGTAATAAACTTCAAAAGCGATTTTGAAGTTTATTATCTTATTCTCAATTTGCAGATTATTATTATATTTTTTCTTAAGTTGCCATGTTTGAAAGGAGAAAAGGAAACTACCATTTATTATGTTATAGTAAAATGCCTTTAGAAACTGTGAATTATCTAATTTAACCTTCATAACTTCTCTGGAAGGAATATGTTATTTTCCAGAGAATTCAGCTGAGGGCCTTCAGACTTGAAAATAATGATACTCTGCTATTTATCAATGTGCACAAAATGACTGCCTTGGGAGCAACAGTCTTTCTGCAGCATGCTTCTAATCTCTTTATGTGGAAAAATACTTGAACTCAGTGATTAATTTGAAGTTTAGAAGACACAGGATTGGCAGGCAAGAGCTGACCATTCAACAGATGTATAGTGAGGGCCTACGGAGGCCACGGCTGGGAACTGAGAGCCCCTGTCTTTCTGCTGCTGCTAAGTCACTTCAGTCGTGTCCGACTCTGTGTGACCCCATAGACGGCAGCCCACCAGGCTCCCCCATCCCTGGGATTCTCCAAGCAAGAATACTGGAGTGGGTTGCCATTTCCTTCTCCACTGCGTGAAAGAGAAAAGTGAAAGTGAAGTCGCTCAGTCTGTCCAGCTGTTAGCGACCCCATGGACTGCAGCCTACCAGGCTCCTCCGTCCATTGGATTTTCCAGGCAAGAGTACTGGGGTGGGGTGCCATTGCCTTCCCCACCCCTGTCTTTAAAGGGCTGAAAACTTAGGGCATCTATAGAGTTACTTAAGAGCCAAACACTTACTTGGGTTTCCATAAACATCTGTTCCCGTTCTCTTTCTAACCCAAACTTTTCCCAAGTGTCTTGTAAATATAGGTAACTCAGACAAATCCCTGCCATGCTTCTGGTCTTTGATGACAATAACTAGCTGTCTTACATTCCCACATGAAGCAGCTTCTCTTTGAGCATGGTACTATTCTTTAATAGCACATTTTGGACCTCTTCCCCAATTACATGTTGGCAGGATCCAGTTATAAGAAACCTAGACTTTCCAGACTAACTGCAAGAAGGCTTGTGCTGCTGCTGGCACTACACACAATGTAGAGATTACATGTGATTTTGACTCTCTGGTACCATTTGAAGGTTCCCTAAAGAGCTCCTTTATTTGCTTTTAACAGTGCTTGCAACTGCAGTCATAATCATTCTTTCACCAGATACAGAGCAGAGATACCCCAAGATGTGTGCCTGCTTGTTTCTCTTATGTGATGTGTTGCACTTGGTCACTCAGCCATGTCTGACTCTTTGTGACCCCACGGACTGTAGCCTGCCGGGCTCCTCTATCCATGCAGATTCTTCAGGCAAGAATACCAGAGTGGGTTGCCATGCCCTCCACCAGGGGACCTCCCTGGCCCGGGGATCGAATCCAGGTCTCCTGCATTGCAGGAGGATTCTTTACTATTTGAGCCACCAGGCCTCAATTGTCAATCAGAATATCTCTCCAGCACCTTTGGGTGTTTCCCAAAAACAGCATTACGGCCCATGTACTGAAGGAAGCTGGCAGGCACAGCCCTCTTCTAGAGACTCTCTCTGGGTACCACCTACTTACTGGTCCTGGATGAAAAAGTTCTCTTAAAATTCAAATATCTAAATTCAAAAGGGAATTGCTGTGGTAGATTCCAATCAATTCTGTTGCCAAATAAGAGTAAGAAGTCTCCGATGTGAAAACAATGTGAAAACTGATCCTGGGGCAACGTTGGATGGGTGGAGGCAAAGATCAACCTTAGAACAAATTCCAGTGAGCACATTGGGAGCCATTACAAGAAGCAGTGGCCCCACTTGTGGAAAGCAAAGAAAAATCTCATTTGCCATAAAAAATAGGCAATGCGTTGTAAACAGTTACCACCTACCCCAATTCCATCCTACTTTACAGGCAAGATGCACTTTAATCCATCAATACAAAAATGTTAAAAATGTAAAATTTCTTCTTTGGGACTAAAATGTTGATTAGAAAGCCATGATATTTTTGCAGAACCAATTGCAATTCCCGCTAATAGAAATCTCCACATAAGGATAAGCAAAGAACAAAATAGCATATGAAAATCTTCAGTAAATGAAAATTCAAGTTGCCGTTTTGATCATCTCTCTTAATCTTTCCTCCATACTGTTTGCTCCAGCAACATTGTTCTCCTTGTTGTTCTTTGAAAATAATAGAAGCCTTCCTGCCAGGGGCCTTTGCACTCTGAGTGTTCCTCTTAAGCCAACTCTCTCTCCAGCTATTCAAATGGCCCACTACCTCATCTCCTTTCTGCCTTTGCTCAAATATACCACCTTCTCAAAGAAGAAGCTATTTAAAATCATAATCTATTTGCCAATTGCTTCCCCACCTGGCACCCACAATCCCCCTTACACTACTCTATTTGTTGATGGCATTTATCATGTTATATTAAACTATGAGATTTATTTGTTTACTCTTGTACAAGAAATTGTTCACATAGAAGGTCTGATGTTGGTCTTTAAAGGGGCCTGCTTAGGGGGCAGTCCTTGGCTGGGCCTAATATGTTTAGAATCTTCCCTATTTTACTTACTAATAAGGTTGGTTGCCAAGGCTACAGGCAAACCTCAGAGATATTGCCAATTCATTTCCAGACCACAAC
This sequence comes from Oreotragus oreotragus, assembly GCA_006410675.1. Taxonomy (NCBI): domain Eukaryota; kingdom Metazoa; phylum Chordata; class Mammalia; order Artiodactyla; family Bovidae; genus Oreotragus; species Oreotragus oreotragus. The sequence continues at coordinate 345,070 of SJYX01000421.1, read as the reverse complement.
AATAAAGTATTATCAAAACAGTGAGTTACAAGAACTTTTTGGTTTCTCAGTGAATATAAAAGTTGTGTCTACACTATACTGTGGTCAAATTATGTGTGTAACAGCATTCTCTAAAGAAAAGTACATACTTTAAAAATTCCTTATTGCTAAAAATGCTAACCATTCCCTAAGCCTTCAAACAAGTTATAATCTTTTTTGTGATAAAAGCATCAAAGATTATTGACCACAGGTCACCATAATAAATATAATAATGAAAAAGTTTGATATATTGGATAATTACCAAAATGTGACACATAGGCATGAACCAAGCAAATCACTATTGGGAAAATGAGGCTAACAGTCTTATTCCACACATGGTGGCCACAGATCTTCAATCTGTAAAACATGATATCTGCAAAGAGCAATAAAGTGAAGCGCAATTAAACAAGGTCTGCCTGTATTTGTGAAAAACAGTGTGATTTACAATGAACACCTGCTTTCCTTCTGGGAGTATGGAATTTGGTAATATGATGCTGGTTTCACAGGCACAGAATGCCTATATGACTGGCCCTTAGTTATAACTCTGGATGAAGTCTCGAGTGGACTTCCCTGGGCAGAATCCATGGCATTGCACACATGTCGCTTCATTTGACGACTGGAAAAAACAGCAAGTTCTCTGCAACGTGCCAATCCCTGGGATGAGAAAACTTCAAAGGCTGTGCCTGGAGCCCTTGAGACTCTGCCTGAGGGGTCTTTTCCCTGCAGATCCTGATGTGTGGCCAGACCTGGGAGTACAAACTCCTCTGAGTCCCATGAGTATTCCCAGCAAGTCACCAAACATGAATGATCATGTGACCTTCAAAATATTATGTTTGTTGTTGATCATAGTTCCTCCCCCTAGAATGTAAGCTCCCCAAGGCAAGGGATTTAAAAGTCCCTTTAGCTCACTGATGTATCATTTATATATATACAACCTCTTTAGCTCACTAACATATGCCCAGTGCCCAGAACAAGTCCTGTTGCATAATGGACATTCAGTTAATACTTGTTGAATGAATGAGGGATAAAGCAAATGTCCTGAGAGATACATTTTTTTTAATAACTAAAATATCAACCTATATTGTCAAAGATCTTTAAGAGAACATTGTATTTATAAAGAGGGAAAACTACCTGCTAGCAGGAAATACTGCCTTTATGTGAAAGGAAGGAGATGAATTACAAACTTTAAGTTGATAATAAATAGACTGCATACTGTAGAAATAGCACAAATGTGAATGAGAACAGCTCAAGAAATTGTCCTCAAATTCAGAAGAAAAGGATAAAGAGGTAAGCGTAGTAAGTGAAAATGAGTTGAAATTTCAACAGTCAAAATTATAAACACTCAAGCAGGAGAAATCAAGTTACCTACATTGCATATAGGATGCTTCCTGTAATTGTTGAATGAATTGAACGAATAGAAATCATATTGGTATCAATATATCCTCTTCAAGTTTTCAGTGTTTGTCCTCCTTCTCTTTTGCTCCATGTCTAGCACTTTTTCCTGACTGCTAACCATGCTAACCAACATTGGTTCTAGCCCATTACCAGACACCCAGATCCTCCCCTCCCTGGGTGTACATGTTGTCCCTTCCATCAAAAGATGGAATATGTTTCTCCTCCCCTTGACACTAGGCTAGACTTGTGAACTGACTAACGGAATGCAGCGGAGGTGGCTTCCACCTCTACAGTCTTGGAAGCAGGCTTCCATGCTGGAAAGAAGGCCAAGCTTTCTACCTGGAGAGAAAGGCAATGTGGAGAAGAGCTGAGGCATCCAGACAACAGTGAGCACTAAGGTCTCAAACATATGAAAGACCTTCTCAGACTTTCTAGCCCAGTTGCCACAGAACTCCCAGTTGAATAGGATGACATAAGCAACCTCCACCAATACTACATGGAGCAGGAAAACAGTCCAACTCAACCTAATTGACCTACCGAATTGTGAGAAATAATTAACTGTTTCTGTTTCAAACATCAAGTTTTATGGAAGCTTGTTGCACAGCAGTGGGATTCCCAGGTGGCTCAGTGGTAAAGAATCCACCAGCCAAGGCAGGAGATTCAGGAGATACGTGTCTGATCCCTGGGTCAGGAAGATCCCCTGGAGGAGGATATGGCAACCCACTCAGTATTCTTGCTGGAAAAATCCCAGGGACAGGGGAGCCTGGCAGGCTACAGTCCATGGGGTCCCAAAGAGTCAGACACCACTGAGTGACTGGGCACACAAGTTGCACAGCAACAGGTAACTGAGACAGAGCGGTGACTTATACTGTAAGGATGATAGTGTTATTCTCTTTTTCTCATCCCCTTCGGGCCTTAACAAAAGCATATTAAGGTCATCTTCATGAATATTCAGGGCTAATAGATAATTTTAAAAAATTGTTTTTAAATGAGGGGCTATTTGGCCTACCAAACACTAAAGCATCTCTAGACTTTAATAATCAGAAAAAGAATAGCAGTTATCATTTATTGAATGCTTACGGTGTCTTGCTGCTGCTGCTGCTAAGTCGCTTCAGTCGTGTCCGACTCTGTGCGACCCCATAGATGGCAGCCCACCAGGCTCCCCTGTCACTGGGACTCTCCAGGCAAGAACACCTGAGTGGGCTTACAGTGTCTTAGGCGTCATTTAAAGTATTGCCATGACAAATAAATAACGCTATTATTCTTCACATTTCCAGATGAAAATCCGAAAGTAACTTTCTAAGCTTTTACAGTAATAATTATAGGGCATCAGTGCTAAACCAGAGTAACAGGAAAGATAGCCAACAAAGCCACACATGTATCAAGATAGGGCTGGACAGACTGTCTGAGGTTATTAAGATGAATTACATATGGAAAAACATTGGGCCTGCCCATGCATTGTACTGAATAAATAATCATTGGAACTGAAAAGCCTTCGGCCTTCTGAAAAGTCTCCTAAGAGATCTGAGACAACCATGACTCTCACCTATGGGGAAGAAAGGTTATGAGAAAAGAATGAATGCTCCATGATTTCAATCACTCTGTCATCTTGCTCTGTACAACTAGGTGTGGCAGGAAGAGAATTATCAGGGGAGGGTCAAGTAAGACCTCTGCTTGGCACAGAAACTTTGTTTGGGGAGGAAAATTCAACCCTTAGGGAAAAGAGCAGATCTCCTTCATTTACAAATTAAAGCTGGAAAAAACAAAACTTTGCAATCAGAGAGCAATACCTTCGTTCCACAGAAGAAAATGATGCCCGGTGGCTCATATGATTTGCTCAGGGTCGTGTTTTGGTGCCAGAGCTGTTCCCTTTTCCCCTTAAAGTAATTCTTTTTGTATATCCTTTCCACTCCAAACCCACCTGAGAAGCACCCTCTCCAGCCCCAAACCCTTCACTTTCATGAACTGATAGCAACTTAAAGAAGCAATAGCGCCAAGGCAGTGTCTGTCTCGCTCACCTGTGTCTCAGCACCCAGCACTAGCCCTCTCCAGGAGCATTGATCTAGGGAAGAATGGGAAACGCATCAGTCAACAGTTATCTCCACCTCTCCTCAGCAAAGGCAAACTACAGCATTTATAAAAGTAATTTTGTTGAATATATCAATCATCCATTAACACACAAGTATTCATTTCTACCTATGATTTCTTCCTGTAAGCTCTGTGACAAAATATTATCCTTTGAAACCAAAGATTTGTTCTTCCAGCATAATTATGTTTTGCTTTCACAATGAATATAGTCATTAAATAGGAAGAGTTGATTCTTTTCATTCCTCACCAAGAGGGCAAGATGTTTCCTTATAATTGATGTTCTGAAGTGGGCAGCCTGCACTTTGCCTGAAGTGCCATTTCATCTGCAGTAATGAGACTCTCGATCCATGAAGCCACATAAAAACCATATGTTTCTTTATTTAAAGACAACTGTTCACCAAAGGCTATGCCAGGATAATGCTGAAATTCAAAAGAGATCAGAATGTATAACTAATGAAAAGATTCTTCAGGATCATGAGTTTTTACAACATCCTAAACAAAGAAAACTCTCCCTGAAGCCTTCAGAGAGGTTGAAATACATACCATGTCATAATACTTTCTTTCCCAAATAATCCTTTAACTAAAGAATTAATTGAAATAAATAAATAAAAATGTAAAATGTTACCAAAAAAAAAAAAAAGAATTGACTGTATGCTGCTCATGTTTTCAGGAACTGTTGTATCATCAGCATTCCAGTGTCCTTCCAGTAGAGAGTCATGAATATTCCCTCACCCATTCTTGGCAGAGATCATCCACCAGTATTTCTCCTCAGTGCCACTTGTACAAATGGACGGGGAAGCTTCTTTGTTCGTCAGGAATTTCTCCTCAACTGCTGTCCTTTAGATTTCTACAGCATCCTTGTCATTTGTTGTTGATTGGTCACTAAATCGTGTCCAACTCTATTAGGACCCCATGGTCTGTAGCCCACCAGGTTCCTCTGTCCATGGAATTTTTCAGGCAAAAATACTGGGGTAGGTTGCTATTTCCTTTTCCAGGGGATCTGCCCAACCCAGGGATTTAACCTGCATCTCCTGCATTGCAGGTAGATTCTTCACCACTGAGCCACTAGGAAAGCCCATAGGGACAATAAAAACATCCTCATTTTTCTCAGCTTAGACAGTCCACCAGCCTACTGTTGGGTTCCCCCTGCCAGGACACCACGGTCTGGGAGCTCTCTCAGTATAGTCAGCTGAGGCCATAGCGGGGCTCATCTCATTTAGTCCCTGTTTCTTGAGGATTCGTGTCCTTCATTGTCTGATATTTTGAAAATTATTGTTTCATGTATTTTGTCCACTTTTTTGTTTGTTTCAGGCAAAGCAAAAGTCAATATTCAGGGTTTTTTTTTTTTTAAGTTTAGTGTAGAGGTATGATTCTGACCTTTTTAAAATCAACATACAGACTTTGATGGGTTTAAGAAAGAAAAGTGACCTGAGGGAATGTCTGAAGGGAAGAGGGCATTAGGGGTGGAAACCGAGAACAGGAAGGCATCAGGCACTATATCTACTCTACCTTCCAATGTGTCCTAGGGATGACCTGAGAAAAGAGTTCAAGAAACTCTAGATTCCAGTGCTCTGTCTAGGCTTATATTTATGATTCAGCATTTACAACAATAAAGAGGCAATTCTTGACTCTTTAAGGTGGCCTAGCCTATGATACTTATAATTCTTGAGAAACCTATATGCAGGTCAGGAAGCAACAGTTAGAACTGGACATGGAACGGTTCCAAATAGGAAAAGGAGTATGTCAAGGCTGTATATTGTCATCCTGCTTATTTAACTTATATGTAGAATACATCATGAGAAATGCTGGGCTGGAAGAAGCGCAAGCTGGAATCAAGATTGCTGGGAGAAATATCAATTACCTCAGATATGCAGATGATACCACCCTTATGGCAGAAAGTGAAGAGGAACTCAAAAGCCTCTTGATGAAAGTGAAAGTGGAGAGTGAAAAAGTTGGCTTAAAGCTCAACATTCAGAAAACGAAGATCATGGCGTCTGGTCCCATCACTTCATGGAAAATAGATGGGGAAACAGTGGAAACAGTGGCTGACTTTATTTTGGGGGGCTCCAAAATCACTGCACATGGTGACTGCAGCCATGAAATTAAAAGACGCTTACTCTTTGGAAGAAAAGTTATGACCAACCTAGATAGCATATTGAAAAGTAGAGACATTACTTTGCCGACTAAGGTCCATCTAGTCAAGGCTATGGTTTTTCCAGTGGTCATGTATGGATGTGAGAGTTGGACTGTGAAGAAAGCTGAGTGCTGAAGAATTGATGGTTTTGAAATATGGTGTTGGAGAAGACTCTTGAGAGCCCCTTGGACTGCAAGGAGATCCAACCAGTCCATTCTGAAAGAGATCAGCCCTGGGATTTCTCTGGAGGAAATGATGCTGAAGCTGAAACTCCAGTACTTTGGCCACCTCATGCGAAGAGTTGACTCACTGGAAAAGACTCTGATGCTGGGAGGGATTGAAGGCAGGAGGAGAAGAGGACGACCGAGGATGAGATGGCTGGATGGCATCACTGACTCGATGGACGTGAATCTGAGTGAACTCCAGGAGTTGGTGATAGACAGGGAGGCCTGGAGTGCTGCGATTCATGGGGTCGCAAAGAGTAGGACACGACTGAGCAATTGAACTGAACTGAAGTGAGCCTATGATACACAAATAAGAAGTTTACATAATGCCATCTTCTTACAACTTGTGTTCTATAAATTATCCTTAAGTCTATACTTGCTGATGGGCAGCTCGTTGCAAAGCATTAGGACTCCAACACCTAAGGAGTTGGAGATAAGGGCATCAGCTCCGACAACAGACGGAATCTGTAGGAACACCTGTGTTGGATATCCCAATTCCCCACCACTCCTCCCATCATCCTCTTCAGTCTCATTCAAGTCACAGAGCACCTAATAGTTATCTGAGTGACCAGAGTTAATCCCTGAAGGATGTCTGTCATTCTAACCTACACAATCTTTTACATTCTTGAGCAGTGAAGCAAGAGATGTAAAATGTGGATGAATTTGGGCAAACTTCACAATTTTCAAAGAGATTTTCCCAGTGCAGAGAGCAGAGGAGACACTTACTAAAGTTTTGCATTATTATCCCAATAATAAGAAACAGTATAATTTGCATGTCCAGTGATGTTTTCCTTATAAAGGTAGCAGGATGCTGGCCTCAACATGTGGTAGGTTAGATGGAAAACCTTTGGTAAAATAAGTCACTGATTCATTTCAGTGAGATGTGAATCTTCTTTAGTGCCTGCTCATGATTAGATCTGCTGTTGCTCAGTCACCAAGTCATGTCAGACTTTTTGCAACCCCATGAACTGCAGCACACCAGGCTTCCCTGTCTCTCACTAACTCATTGAGTCTGCCCAAACTCATGTTCATCGAGTCAGTGATATCATCTAACCATCTCATCCTCTGTCGCCCTCTTCTTCTCTTGCCCTCAATTTTCCCCAGCATCAGAGTCTTTTCCAATGAGTCAGCTCTTCACATCAAGTGGCCAAAGTATTGGAGCTTAAGCATCAGTCCTTTGAGTGAATATTCAGGGTTGATTTCCTTTAGGACTGACTGGTTTGATCTCCTTGCTATCTAAGGGACTCTCAAGAGTCTTCTCCATTACCACAATTTGAAAGCATTAATTCTTTGGTGCTCAGCCTCAATAAACCAATCCTATCTCTTTATTTGAATAAGAATTAGAATTCTGTCCTCTAAATGTTAATCCATGCAAATCTCACAGTTATTATTTGAATGAATGGAAACTGTCAGCATGGCTCCATTTAAACAGCATGTTGCTTGGATTTTTACGCATGACAGAGCAGGGCTGAAATGTGGCAGGTGTGAATAGGCCAGATGACACACTGAGTCAGACTGTGCTCAGGGGGATGAGTCTGATGATGCAAACTATTTAGAGGGAGGAAGAAATACCAAATAATAAATATGTTCTCCTTAAAGCAGAACCTCATTTACTGATTTAGAAGGGAAAAAATAAAATAATGCTTAAGAACTGGGTTGACACAGAAAGTCCACTAGGAAACAGCATAATATAATGAGATCTAACCTGCCCTTCACTGAAGGAGAACAGCAGTGCTTAAGGTATCATTTCTATACGAAGAGGCTTTTGTGTGGTCTCCTGTATAAAGGGTAATTGCTATTGCCATACCTTCTGCATACTTCTGTCCAAATTCATGTCCAGAAATAAAATGTACAAGCACAGATAACTCTTCACATTTTTAGCCATACCTAACTACAGTCTCTTTATACACAAGTTTGTGTTCAGAAGTTTCTAAGACAGTTATAGCCAGGGTATTAACTACAAAAAAGAATCTCCTTGATGGTTATAAATTTAGTCTGATGCTAAAGGTATGGTGTTTGACAAGCATGAGCTCTTAGCTCCAGTAGGCCCTCCAAGTAGCATATACTCTCCAAACCCCTACTGGGATAGCTAGCCCAGGCTAGAAGTTGTTGTTCAGTTGCTGAGTCTTAGCAGCCCATTAAACTGCAGCACACCAGGCTTCCTTGTCCTTCATTATCTCCTGAAGTTTGCTCAAACTCATGTCCACTGAATTAATGATGCCATCTAATCATCCCCAATCTGTCGCCCCCTTCTTTGCATCAGGTGGCCAAAGTATTGGAGCTTCAACTTCAGCATCAATCCTTCCAATGAATATTCAGGGTTGATTTGCTTTAGAATTGACTAGTTTGATCTCCTGTTATCCAAGGGACTCTCAAGAGTCTTCTCCAGATGTGCCTCAATTTCTTGTTCAGTACTCTAGTCTGAAATTGTGGCTGTTTTGTTTAAGAAGGATTGTGATCCTTGTAATTATTTGAAACTGCTCATTTATAGAGAGATGGAGCCCTCTCTCCTGTAGTCTCAGTTATGGTCTGGAGTCTGATTTGGAGTAATGTGATGATCTGGAGAATTTGTTACCCCTAGCTTTGCATGTCAGTCTTGCCTAAATTACCTTACTTCTACCTACCATCTTCCAGACTGGGCCACCCTCAGGCCAAGTTGGTGCTGGGCATTACTGCTAATTACCCAGCTTGAAGGAAAACCTTAGCGACAAGGCTCTTATCTCTATGTCCACAGAACTCTGGGTAACACATGGATGAGGTTCTGACAGTCTATGAACCCTCAACACTAGTTTTATGTATAGATAGTTTGGGATATATGCAAATGAATTTTCTTCAAAGTTTCAAAGGATCCATAGCCCAGAAGTTTAATATCCACCATCCAGAAGAGAAGCCCATTCTTCCTGTTCTGGTCCCTCATAGTTTTAGTTTCTTTCTGCTCCCTACTAATGAATGTCATCAAATTCCTGAAAAGTACAATGAATGAGCCAGGCAGAATTATAACTACTTCAGAGCAGTTTTATAAGTCAACTACAGCATTACAAAATGTCCTCTTTACTCCAGTTTCTTCTTCACATATCCCATTTGTGGTTAAGCAAAATCAGCAACTTCTATTACTTAATAATACAACATTATAAGACAACTTCTTAATGGATATTTAATTGATTTTCATCCAATTAAAACATTTGTTCAGATTGCACAGGATGCCAGTGGAGGGTATCAATTTCCAAGAATATTCTCTGCCACGAGTTTTATGGGTTTTTTTTTTTTCCTTTGCTTGACTGTTCCTGCTGTTTTGATTAAGCTATCATGGTCTAAAGGAGTAAAATCCAAACTTACTCACAGTTGACACTGAAGAACTTAAACGCATACTAATTAGCTTCTTCATTTGAATATCCTCTCATATTGACTTTGTGATCTTCTGAAATTAAAACTCTTATCAAATCACAATTCCTGGCTTGTCTCATTTTTTTACTGATTCCTTTTTTTTCTTCCACTATTTTTTTGTTGCAGTAAATACAATAATGTAAAATTTACTATTTTGACCATTTTTCAGTTCTTACTGGTGGCTTCTTACAGTTCTTACTATGGTTTTCCAGGTGGTGCAGTGGTAAAAAATCCATTATAGGACGTCACTCACAGGTATTAAAAAATACACTGTTTTTCCATTAGATTTCATTTTCACCTCAAATAAAAAACCTGTTGATATATTTTTATCTGACATTTTTCTTCACACTGTGTCCAGCTCTTCCCCACTCCTCCCTGGAGGTGAAGTTAAGACAGCTCCCTGGTTGGTTGATTCTGCAGGGAAATTACAAAGAAAGAAGAAAGTCTTTTTAAACTTTTCTAAGTTCTTTTTTTTTCCTTTCAGTTTTTGATTCTTCATAGCCAGAGAGTCAAACTACCCACAGAACCTACCAGTAAAAACCAGCAGTAAAAAGAAAATGGATTTCATTCCCAGTTACAAGAATGAGGTCAAGGTTTGAAATTCCTTACAATAATACTTTTCTATTTCATTATATGAAAAATTATTGGCTATGCATTAAGATAAGCCATATGTATCTGATTCCTAATTAATAAATATTATCTTTTCATTTAAATTTAAAACAATAACTTTCAACAAATGAATTTCTTCTCAATTGAGCTATTTTTGCTGGAGAGAAAAATTACTAAAGTCAAGGGTGTATGGGTACATGTATCAGAATTTTGCTCTATTTTGTTGTTATTGATTTGTCAAAACAACAATGAATATATACACATACATTTATATTGCTGTAGGGAACTGTTTAGTATTTCAGCATGAACACTGTCAGTACAGAGCAGAATGGAGGTTTATGTGTGAAAGAAGGTAAACGGTGGTAGGAAAGGCAAGTCTATGGGGCTAGCTTTAAAAGCAAAGTTTAAAAAAATTAAAAACAAAACAAATAAACAAAACCATTACAGAGCTTCAGAGCAACCCAAGATCTGGCCATAAAAGACCTTAAGAAGGCCCTAAGTCCTGGGAAGAAGTAAGAACACATTTCTGCATGCTCCATTTCCAGCTATGGAATTGTAATCAGGATCATAAATGACTTCAAGCTTAAGTAGCCATGTGAATAACTGAAATTGTGTGCATTCAGTAACCAGGAGTGGTGGCAACAGTGGCAAACTGAAGATCCCCATCCGAAAGCCTTCCAGCGTAAAGGCAAAGGTAAAACACTGAAACACTCAGTTATAGAGATGAAGACAGACAGCACAGGATGTCACTTACATGTAGAGTCTAAAACACGACACCAGTGAACTTACCTACGACACAGAAACAGACACACAGACACAGGGAACAGACTTGTGGTTGCCAAGGTCAGGGTGGCAGGGAGGAATGGACCAAGATTTTGGGATAAGCAGTTGCAAAATATTGTATATAGAAGGGATAAACAAAGTCCTACTATATCGCACAGGGAACTCTATTCAACACGCTGTTATAAACCATAGTAAAAAAGAACATGAGAAAAAAGTGTGTGTGTGTACACGCATAGCTGAATCACTTTGCTGTACAGCAGAAATTAATACAACACTGTAAAGCAACCATACTTCAATAAAATAAATTTTAAAAAGAAAGAAGAAAAGATAAAGATGATATAAGTGATAGAGGCAGATTTACGTTGTAAAATTTGCCTTGTATTCAAAAGAACTCTGAAGCATTTCATAACAGCCTATGGGGCACAGTCTTTTGGTAGGAAGCTGAACAGAAAAAGGGGTATGTTTGGGGAAATGGTGGGAAATATTCAAACAATCTGAGATAAGCCCTGAGGCTGAGAGATGACAAGGGTGAGAAGGAGAAGAGGAGCTGCCTCTGAAGCATATAGCCTTACTCTCTCCACCTCTCTTCAATCGTTACCCTCCTGTTCCCATAGGATCTGTATTAAAAGATGGTGAAAGAATGAGCAATGGATGAGAAGGTTTTGAGGAAGCAAGAGTAAAGGAAGCACACTGGTGAGAAGATCCTGGGCTGGAATAGATAAAAGGAAGAGTGCAGCCTGAGGCCAGGGATCTATGTCCGCATGATCATTCGAATGAAAGGGAGATCCATTACCTGTTGGGGCCAAGTGTCAGCCAAGCAACTCCATGGTCTATCACCTGTATTCATGGAGGTTACTCTGTAAATATCATAGCAGTGATGTGAACTAAGAATTTCCAAAGAAATAGCCATGGTTAGCCACTATTTTAATGATGGTTTCATCCTACTTCCTGCCTATGTAGCATAATTTCAGTGTCATGTAATACTAGACTCAAACAACTGAGAAAATATTTTAAATACTCACTTGGTTTCAAACACAAGGTTGTGTGTGTGTGTGTGTGTGTGTGTGTGTGTGATTTCTGCTTGGTTTATTTTACTGAAATCAAGAGGAGAACTTTTCTGTGTTCTTTAAGAAAAAACAACAACAACTAAAAGGCAAACTCTGTTAACCAATAAACAAATGAATCCAGAAAAAAAAAGAAGAGAAAGAGAGGGTAGAAGTTGGTTGCTAGCATCCATTTTTGTAAAACAACAAAATCATATTAACTGGAACCTGTGACCTTCACTATTTCAACACAGAAAAAAGAAGTCAGCATCACTAATTGACAATCCTGCTTGGAAGTCTCTCTTACGATGTTTAACTTGGTTGGTACAAATGTTTTTTGCCAATTAAAGTTGTGCAATATTCTCAGAGATTAAAATATTCTCAGCAACTACATCTTCCTGGGAAAAAAAAAATAGTTGGGTTTTTTAAGTTCTTCATTTAAGAATGTTTTAAGAAGGGCTTGCCACTAAACATTCATTTTTTAAATATCACAATTATTTTCTAAATTACTATTTGGGGATGTTGAGAATGAAGACCCAGAAATTTCTCCATTATCAAAGCATGAAACGTATTAAAGAGTTAGTAATGTTTTGTTGCATAATACTTTCATAAGCCTGAGAATTTCTGAGTCATTAAAGCTATTCCTGTTGCTGTACTACAAGCTGGTCTTTTGATCCGCTGCAAGTCCAAGTCAGTAGAAATAATCAAGAAACACCCATCTGATTTAAATTAAATAAAACTGCATCAAGTAGCTATGTAAATAAAAGAAACAAAAAGAACTGTGTAGATTACTCACATAAGAAGAAGTGCAAATGGACAATAAACATATGGGAAAAAGACAGCTTAACCCATAGCCCTTAAGAGCATGGGGCTCTAGACTAACGTTATCTACATTTAAGTCTAGACTGTTATTCCTAGCTGTGACCTTGGGAAGTCACGGATCTATGCCTTAGTTTCATCTGTAAATATAATCAGATAACCTCACAGGGATACTGTCAGGAGTACAGAAGAAAATTCACTTAAGGGATTTAGCAAATAATTACCATGGTATATATACGTCATAAGTACTGGCTATTATTACTATTATCAAGAAATAAACTCACACTGTTAGTAAACCAGAAGCCACAAATTGAAATAAGATTTTATTTTGCCTTATTAGGATGGCAAAATTTTGTAAAGGACTTGGTGGTACACAGTGTTGGCAAGAGAGTAAAGAAAGTGGTACACACACACCCAATTAATGGGAATATTTATTGGTTCTGCTTCTCTGGAAAGCAACTGTCAGTGAAGGCAGAAGTGAGTTGTAGGAGTAAAGAGAGGCAAAATACACAGGTGCAATGTACCAAAACCACCTCACTAAGGACCTTTTAAATCATCACCTTCATTTCTTACACTCTGCTCTTTGCAAAGGCTTCCCTGGCAGCTCAGATGGTAAAGCATCTGCCTACAATGCAGGACACCCGGGTTCGATCCCTGGGTTGGGAAGATCCCCTGGAGAAGGAAATGGCAACCCACTCCAGTATTCTTGCCTGGAAAATCCCATGGATGGAGGAATGCGGTAGGCGACAGTCCATGGGGTCACAAAGAGTTGGACACGACAGAGTGACTCTTTGCAAGGCATTTACAGGAAGTTGTTCATTTAGGTGTTATACTTGACAAACCAAGATAAGATCAAAATAAACTGAATATAAAATTTCACTGCATATTTGTGGGAGTGCTCTTTTCTAATCCAATGATAGCACCTTTCTTTTAGTAAATCCCTATAGATCTTTAAGTTGAACCTGTATTTAAGAATGGGAGAAAATAATAGCAAATGAAGCAACTGACAAACAACTAATCTCAAAAATATACAAGCAACTTATACAGCTCAATTCCAGAAAAATAAATGACCCAATCAAAAAATGGGCCAAAGAACTAAATAGACATTTCTCCAAAGAAGACATACAGATGGCTAACAAACACATGAAAAGATGCTCAACGTCACTCATTATCAGAGAAATGCAAATCAAGACCACAATGATATACCACTTCACACCAGTCAGAATGGCTGCGATCCAAAAGTCTGCAAGCAATAAATGCTGGAGAGGGTGTGGAGAAAGGGGAACCCTCTTACACTGTTGGTGGGAATGCAAACTAGTACAGCCACTATGGAGAACAGTGTGGAGATTCCTTAAGAAATTGCAAATAGAACTGCCTTATGACCCAGCAATCCCACTGCTGGGCATACACACCGAGGAAACCAGAATAGAAAGAGACACATGTACCCCAATGTTCATCGCAGCACTGTTTATAATAGCCAGGACATGGAAACAACCTAGATGTCCATCAGCGGATGAATGGATAAGAAAGCTGTGGTATATATACACAATGGAGTATTACTCAGCCATTAAAAAGAATACATTTGAATCAGTTCTAATAAGATGGATGAAACTGGAACCGATTATACAGAGTGAAGTAAGCCAGAAAGAAAAACACCAATACAGTATACTAACACATATATATGGAATTTAGAAAGATGATAATGAGGACCCTGTATGCAAGACAGCAAAAGAGACACAGATGTGTAGAGCAGACTTTTGGACTCTGAGGAAGAGGGAGAGGGAGAGGGTGGGATGATTTGGGAGAATAGCATTGAAATATGTATACTGTCATGTAAGAAACGAATCTCCAGTCTATGTTCGATGCAGGATGCAGGATGTTTGGGGCTGGTATATGGGGATAATCCGGAGGGATGATGTGGGGTGGGAGGTGGGAGGGGGGTTCATGTTTGGGAGTTCATGTACACCCGTGGCAGATTCATGTCAATGTATGCCAAAACCAATAGAGTACTGTAAAGTAAAATAAAGTAAAATGGAAGCTCTAAAAAAATAAATAAATAAAATAAAAACAACCATGTGGCATCTTTTGAATACAGTAAACAGTAAACAGTCTTTGATATATAATATTTAATCTACACTTTTTTTCCTTTCTCTGTTTCTTTTTCTGTTGAGAAATGTTTCCAAGACTTCATATATTTAACCTGAACCAAGCTAACTTCATAAATTATGGTGGGAAAATTCTCTTAGTCACAACCTTTTGAAAAAATAAATAAGGCATAAAATAATAAACTGCTAAGTAGCAGCCATGGCATAGTGGAAAGCGAACTAATCCAGTCAGGAAGCCTGAGCTTTGCCATTTTGAGACCTCAAGCAAGTCTTTTAACGTGGCCAAGACTCCAATTTTCTCATCTGTAAAGCATAAGACTACTATGACTTGCTGAAATCATAATTCAGGGAAAATGTATCACCCCAAAATTGCTGTTTCAATTTCTGAAACAGTTTTCTCCTCCCAGTATCTATGGTAGTAGAGATATGGCCTTGCTGAGGCTTGTTTCGACTTCTTCTTAGTCTAAGATGGGAAAGACCATGTATGGATCAGTGCCAAAATCAAATCCTCCAATATTCAACATTGCCATCACTGTGGGGAAGGGCTGGGAGGGAAAAGAGGGTTGAGAAAGGGGAAAAGGTATGATTTTTAAAGGGCACCCAAGTTCTATCCCCTCCATTTGAACTTTACAAGGAGAAGGAGAAACAAAGGATTATAAATCAAGCCAGATGAATCAGGTCTCTCTTTACTGCCCCTGGAGGAACAAAATCAAGAATGACAATGGGAAGTCTGAGGGTGGGAGATGGAGGAATGCTCAGGTTCAATCCTTCATCTTAATGTAGCACAAAAGTGACCCTCTGATCTTGGGTTCGGTGAAATAGGAATGAAGGACAATCACGTGCAGTGGTAGAAAATTTGCCATGACTTGTTCTTGATGTCCTAAGCATGATCCCAAGTGACTCAAAGGCATGTGGGAAATACAGGTTGAAGATCTGGCTCTAACTTGCTTTAAAAAAAAAAGATTCAAGCTCTGAAGTCATTCAAGACATAGAAAATTTTCCATTTTCTTCCCTCCTTGCTTCTTGCTTCCAAAACATACACACATATAGTACTACATTTCCACATATATTTCCTGTGCTAATCTTTAACTCCTTCAGTCTTAACGTAAGTTCGGACTTTGGGGGCAATGTTCAGGAACATGGTCTTTCACTCTTTGGGGCCATATGACAACCTGATCCAGTTAGAGTTTGGGGCTTCAGGAACAGAGCTCTAAGGATGATGTTTACCTCCATGATCAATATCACTTCTCTGATGCACTTAGAGTCCCCAGAAGGATACTACCTCCAGGAATTATTGTTTCAGATGGAGCACTGAAATTGTTTTATAAAGATCCTATATTTCTAAAGACTTATTTCTCAAACCAAGATGTCCTATGAGCAACTTAAAGTGAGGGTTCCTTAGAATATCTCATTCCCAAGCACTTATTCTGAATAACTCTGGGGACCGGTATGGGAGGTACAGGGAGTGCTCATTTGGATCATTAAAAGTGATAAATGTGCACCATTTCTTGCTGTAATGGATTGATGCAATCTGAGAAAGTCCCAAAATAATAAATGGTGTTATTTAAAAATTAATTAGCTAATATATAACATTTTGACTTTTATATGTTTTAAGATTCAGAAATTGGTGATGCCCAGTTTGATGTCAACAGGGCAGAGTTAGCTGCAGGCAAATTTATGAAAAAGGGAAAGTTTCCTTTGGCACCCTCCAAATATCATTTTTCACTCTGCACTCTGTCTCTTATGAAGGCCTCTCAGAGCTCAGATTGCTCTCAGTGTCTCCCAGTGGGCTGGGTATCCCCATGCAGTGTCCCCCTCTGACCGGCCCACCCCAAGCAGGGCCTCATTAATGAGGTCCTTACTTCACACTAGCTTCTAATCAAAACTTAGCTTGTCATATATTCTACTCTTAGTACATTCTTTTAGCTTTAAAAACTGTTTATTACTAAGAAGTTAAAGTTCATTAGGTATTATTAGTCATTAGATCTGGTTACTTTATTAAGTATTATTATATTAAAAGTAAAGTCATAAAATCCACATTATTTTTTCACAAAATGCTTTGCAAGAATTTGGAATAGAAAATGGCAACCCACTCCAGGATTCTTGCCTGGAAAATTTCATGGACAAAGGAGTCTGGCAGGCTATGGTCCATGGGGTCACAAAGAGTCAGACACGACTAAGCATATGTCTTTCCTTTGCAAGAATTAGTGTCAAAGCAGTCTTCAGCAGTATCCCGACTTCAGATGCCTCAAAGCTTCTGTTATGAGTCAAGACATGATGCCATGATAAGAGTAAACAGTAAGGCCACCACAAAATGATCCTCTGAATTCACCTGTTTTTTGTCAGTATAAACAGATAGAACATTTTATGGATGAAATTAAAGGATCATAGAAAAATAATATTACATCCTGCGTTTTTTTCTTCTCTTTTGGGAAACTTTTGGTGATCCAGGCCTTTATTTCAGGGTACCTCTACCATTAGCTAAGGGGACCAGGGTTCTACCCCAAAGACAGAGCAGACTAATCTGGATGCCAAGACCCAGTTCTTGTGGTAATTTTAAAGGATTTTCATAAAAGAGATACCTAGATCTCTCATCCTAGGAGAAAAGTGGAAGAAGATTTCAGATGGAAGCCTTGGCTAGGAATAAAGGTTGCATTCAACCAGAACTGTCTTCATTATTGTATCTCTTGAGAATCTAATTACAGCAATGCTGCTGCTACTGCTGCTAAATCGCTTCAGTCCTGTCCGACTCTGTGCGACCCCATAGACGGCAGCCTACCAGGCTCCTCTGTCCCTGGGATTCTGCAGGCAAGAACACTGGAGTGGGGTGCCATTTCCTTCTGCAATGCATGAAAGTGAAAAGTGAAAGTGAAGTCGCCCAGTCATGTCCAACTCTTAGCGACCTCATGGACTGCAGCTTACCAGGCTCCTCCGTCCATGGGATTTTCCAGGCAAGAGTACTGGAGTGGGATGCCATTGCCTTCTCCGAATTACAGCAATAGTGACTAGAAATTATGTGAGTCTGATGGAAGCAAATTAGGTTTTTGAGTGAATTACCCAGTTTTTTCCCTAACAATAAATCACATCGTTCCATAACTATTTCTTACTCCTTTCTTATTTTGTTGCTTTCACATGGAATACCTAAGCAAGAAATCAGCCTCTCTTTGAACCCCCAGTTCACAAATTAAATTTCTTCTTATTTTAGCTTTTTAGATAAGCTAAAAAAACCTTTCTACTTCTCTTCTTTTTCCAACCAAAATTCAGCTCTCCCAATTTTTGACCATTGGAAATCAGATCACTGGAAATCCAGAGGTTTTGGTCCCAAATAATCTTCACAAAAATAAATTTATAACTGTTGAGATGGTCAGACCTTATCAGTGAAGATCTTTCAGCTTGTGCCATTTCACATAATGGTAAAAGACTAGATCCTTCCCCCTAAGATCAGGAATTAGACAAAATGGCCTAACATTCAAGATTATAGTAGAGGTTTAAGCCCAGATGATTAGGCAAAAAATAAATAAAGAAAAGACATCCGGATTGAAAAGGAAGTAACTCAGCTCATCTCCTGTTTTTCCCTGAAAGGGATTTACTCATATAACTTAAAAGCAGATGCCTGAGAGTCAGGCTTCTAACTTTAGTACTGATCTTAGGCTTGGCTGCATCATCCTCAGAAACTGAGGAAACTGGCAGACATCTCTAGCCTTCTCCCTCCATTCTGCTTAGACAATAAAACCAAGCTGCTAGTATTGCTCTGGAAAGAGCTTATATACACATAAGAAACCCAAGCTTTTGCATCTGCCACCAGGGAGACAGGCCTCCAGATTGCTTGGGTCTCATAGCCAGTGGAGCTTATATTCACAAGTCCCACACTAGCAAACAAAGAAATAGTTCTTAATGGGCACAGAACTACCCCTTGTCTTCTTGAATATATATGCAATTGTCTCAATAAATGCAGAAAACTCATTTGATAAAATTCAAATACTTTTCTGATTAAAATTCTCAATAAACTGGATATAGAGGGGTCATACTCCAGTATTCTTGCCTAGAGAATCACGTGGACAGAGGAGCCTGGTGAGCTGCTGTCCATAGGGTCGCACAGGGTTGGACACGACTGAAGTGACTTAGCATGCACACATGCATTGGAGGAGGAAATGGCAACCCATTCCAGTATTCCTGCCTGGAGAATCCCAAGGACAGAGGAGCCTGGTGGGCTGCCGTCTGTGGGGTCACACAGAGTCGGACATGACTGAAGTAACTTAGCAGCAGCNGGTGAGCTGCTGTCCATAGGGTCGCACAGGGTTGGACACGACTGAAGTGACTTAGCATGCACACATGCATTGGAGGAGGAAATGGCAACCCATTCCAGTATTCCTGCCTGGAGAATCCCAAGGACAGAGGAGCCTGGTGGGCTGCCGTCTGTGGGGTCACACAGAGTCGGACATGACTGAAGTAACTTAGCAGCAGCAGCAGAGGGATCATATGTCAGTATAATAAAAAGCCTATATGACAAGCCCACAGTTAACATTCTATTCAACAGAGAAAGGCTGAAGCTTTTTCTCTAAGATCAGGAAAAAAACAAGGATGTCCACTTCCACCATTTTTATTCAACAGTAGTGGAAGTACTAGCCAGAACAACTTAAGCAAGGAAAAAACAAAAGCAAATTGGAAAGGAAGATATAAAATTATCTCTATTTGCAGATGATATCATATTATGTATAGAAAATCCTAAAGACTCCAGAGAAAATTTTAAAAATTCAATAAAATTTCAGGCTACAAAATCAATATAAAAATAAGGGTTTTTTTTCTGTACACCAATAATGAACTATCAAAGAGAAAAAAATTTTTTTAATCCCATTAATAATAGCATCAAAAAGAGTAAAATATTTAGGAACAAATTTAATTAAGGAGGTAAAAGATCTATACACCGAAAACTCTAAGACTTTGATGAAAGATACTGAAGAAATCATACAAAATTGGAAAGATATTTTATATCTCTGATTGGAAGAATTAAGAGTGTTAAATTGTTGATACTACTCAAAGCAATCTAGAGGATCAATGCAATCCCTATAAAAATTTTAATGACATTTTTTCATAGCAGTAGAAAAAAACAATCTTAAAATTTGTTTTGGAAAAACAAAATCCCTGAATAGACAAAGTACCTTTGGAAAAAAAAAATGCCTCCAGCATCACACGTACCAATTTCAAACTATATTACAAAACTGTAGTAATCAAAACAGGATGGTACTGACATAAAAACCAATATATAGATCAATGGAACAGAACAGGGAATCTAAAAATAAACCTCACATATATAGTCAATTAATTTAGGAGAAAGTCAAGAATATACAATGGAAAAAAAAGATATTTTCTTCAATAAAGATATTTTCTTCAATGTTTGGTAAACTGGACTGCCACATAGAAATGATAAAGTGGATCCCTCTCTTACATCATACTCCAAAATCAACTCAAAATAGGTAAGACCTAAAATCATAAAGCTTCTAGAAGAAAATGTTAAGATAAACTCCTTGACTTTGCACTTGGCAAAGGTTTTTTGGCTTTGACACCAAAAGCAAAGGTGACAAGAGGAAAAATAAGCTAATGAGACTACATGAAACTAAAAAACTTCTACACAGCGAAGGAGACCATTAACCAATTAAAAGGCAATCTATGGAATGGAAGAAAATATCTATAAACCATATATCTGATAAATAATTGATATCCAAAATATACAAGGAAGTCAGACAACCTAACAGCAAAATAAATAAACAAAAAAACAAACAAACAATTTAAAAGCAGGCAGATGACCTGAATAGACGTATTTGTTTTTCAAAAAACACACACAAATGCCCAACAGGTACATACAAATGGGCTGCACACCACTAATCATCAGGGAAATGCAAATCAAAACTACAGTGACCTATCACTTCATACCTGTCATGGTGGCTATTATCAAAAAGATAAGAGATAACAAATGCAAGTGGGGATATGATGAAAAGGGAAACCCTGTACATTGTTGGTGGGAAAATATTGCCACTGTGGGAACAGTGTGGAATTTCCTCAATAAGTTAAAAATAGAATTACCATATGACCCAGTAATTCCATTCCTGGGTATACATCCAAAGGAAAAACAACATTATCTCAAAAATCTTTACTCCAGTGTTCATTACAGCATTATTTACAATACCCAAGGTATGAAACAACCAAACTATCCATTGATGGATGAATGGATAAGGAAAATGTGGCATAGGTATACAATGGAATATAATATAGCCTTAAAAGTAGATCCTGTCACTTGCAATAACATACATGAACTTGAAGATGAAATATTGCAGAGAAAGACATAGTATCACTTACAAGTGGAAATTAAAAAAAAAAAAAAAGGTCATCAAAACAAAGTAGAAAAGTTACTGAAAGATGAAGAAATAGAGGTTGGCAAAAAGTACAAACTTTGATTTACAAGGTGAATAAAATCTGAGGTTCTAGAAAAACAAACAGAAATAATCTGAGGTCCTAAACTAAAAAAATGGTGCCTATGTTTAACACTATATTATACAACTGAAATTTTCTATGAAAGTCTAATTTAAATGATGTCACCAAAAAATGAGGTGATGGTTATGTTAATAAATTTGATGGGAGAAATCCTTTGATGACTATATATTTATATCAAATTATTAAATAGTATATTCTAAATATCTTATAATTTTGTCAAGTATAACTCAATAAAGTTGAAAAAAAATTAGAATAAAAGCAATTCTTCCTTACCAAATACTGAGCAACCCTTCATCCAGTGACAAAAACAACATACGAAGCTAATTTTAGTAACAGGCAACCAAGTAAGCATCATCTCTTTTTTTCTCTCAGGTTTTGAATAAAAATTTCTCTACCTGGATAACTATCTTAATCTCCATTCTATAATTTAATATATACTATCACTATCCCTTACCACTCAAGAATCTCTCTGCTTCTCTTCTTGCTGAGGAAGGATGAGTATAGCTTAGAGCTGGTGGAGAGCACTAGTTAATTCCTCAAGAAACTGGTCATCCCCTATGAGGTTTAGACATGAGGCATGGTGGAACAGAGATGGAAGAAGCAGGATGAAATTGAACTGAAAAGGAATAAAACGTGCTGCTGGACCGGGCTTCCTGGTAGGAGGTAGCTCTCCTGTTCAGTCGCTAATTCATGTCCAACCCCCTGTAACCCCATGGACTGCATAACGCCAGGCTTCCCTGTCCTTCTCTATCTCCCAGAGTTTGCTCAAACTCATGTCCTTTGAGTTGGTGATGCCAGCCCTCCTGCTTGAGGCCAAATCCCAGTACTCAGAGGAGTTGACAAGCTCTCAGTAAGTCAAGGATGGCATCATTACTCAAGGGAGCTCTACTGGTGGTTTGGCATAGCTACAGCAATGTCTTCTGTGAACATTTTTGAGAGACAGTCAAAATGCAGTACTCATGAGAGGCCTAGTCAAAACAGTTCTCCAATTATTGGCTTCCTGTCGGTAAGTGGCCTTCAGTTTCTGGGAAGAAGGTATTGCCATGCGGACTTAGGAAGAGCCTGGGATTCCCAGCCAAAGGGGTAGAGTTCAAGGCAGAAAGAAGAGAAGCTAGAGTAATGAACCCAAAAAATCAAGATAAAAGTCTCCTCTTGTGGGCCTTGCAGATACAATTAGGAGATGGAGACATTGAAAAGTGCTGTAGTTCAGCAGAAAGTCTCACTCCAGACTTAGTGCAGAGAATTCTGGGTCAAGTAGCAAGGGTAATATGAAAAACATTTAATGGCTAGGAAGGAACGAGCCCTGACACTCAAAACAGATGTAGTTATAAACACACTGACTAGAGGTACCCGTGCATATCCCTTAATAGCACCCTTTCAAGGCAGAATATCTTCAGTTCAAAATAAGTAAACATTTCAATCCAAACCTAAAATACTGAAAATGTTTCTCAGTTGGAGAGATGGCACTGTTATTGGCATTTTGGCTGGGACAATTCCTCATTATTATTATTACCAATTATTCTTTATCTCACAAAATGTTTATCATCCTTGGCTTTAGGAAATGCTAGTTGTCATAGCCTACTAAGAATATCATCTCTTACACCCTAATGACAATATCATCTGTTTCTTCCCACAGTGGATGTACAAATCTCGGTGTAGAACTGCAGCTACACAGCTCAAAAGTAAATGTCAGGTCAGGCTTAATCTAGACATTTATAAAGTCAATAGTGTACCTGTTCCCTTCAGTTTGTTCCACTGTTTCCTCCACCAGCCAGCTCTGGTCTCAGATTGGCCCCCATAGAACCAATGGCTCCAGCAGTTCCAGATTTCACATTCCCAGAACATTTTCCAGAAGGAAATAGAATCCTTACCCTAGTAGTCCCATCAAAAGTCCCCAGATGCCACTGTAATTAGACTGTTTTGGTCACATCCCATCCTGAAACAATACTGAATCCAGAGAGATGCAATGCTTTTATTGGCTTAACACTGATCACATGTTGCTCTGGTAGAGGGAGGGGCTGAAGTTGATTTCCCCAGGTTGAGGTGCAACCTTAAAGTGAAGATTAAAGGCTGCTGTGAAGGGGACAAGTTGAGAAATGAACACCGGGAATATAGTCAACAAATGTACACTGTAAGTTTGCTACTGAAAGTGTCAGTGCATGAATTGTTATCAACTAATGACAATATAAAAATATACTTATACCATAATATAAACCAACTGTATCCCTGAGTAGACTGCTGAGTTCAGCTGATATTTGTTTCATGACACTTTCTCAATGAAATTGACATCCTGTGTCTCCTGAAAAGATACCTTGAGAAAACAGCACATCACCACTTTTGTGGTATTCCTACCAAATGCACATACGATATGAATCTAATCAGGACAAAACATCAAATCCAAATTGAAGAGCAGTCTACAAAATAACTGACCCATACTCTTCAAAAACGTCAATATTATAAAAGACCAAACAACCAAAAAATTGAGGAACCGTTTCAGAGTAAAGGAAAAAAAAGAGACACGACAACTGAAAACCACGTGTGATCTCGGATTTCATCTTGCCACTGAGGACTCGTAAATTGGCAAAATTTGCATAAGGTCTATAGATTAGGTCACAGTATTCTGTCAATGATAATTTCCTGATTTTTAACTGTGTTGTGGTTATGTAAGAGAATGTCTTTGTTTTTAGAAAATAAGTGCTAAAATGTTTAAAGGTAAAGAGACATTTTTACAACTTCCTTTACAAACTTGTATGTATGTGTGTGTATATGAGAGTGTATGTGGGAGGGGAATGGAGGGAGAAGAAGAGAGACAGAGACAAAGAGAGAAAGAGAGAAAATGATAAAGCAGATGTGGTGAAACATTAAGTTCAGGAAATCTTGCTTAAAGGTATAAAATTCATTGTGCTATTCTTATAATTTTTCTGTAAGCCTGAAAGTATATTTACTTAAACTAAAATAAAATTTCAGAATCCATAAATAACAGCAAAAATGAGGATGTTTCTATTAAAATATTCACTCAATTTGGTTACAATACATATGCCATTCTTTTGGCTACTGTCTCAAGGCTTAATTCTTATTTTTGGAATGCATGATCATAAAATCAACTATTTACGACATAAATGTTCTTTGTTTTGCCAGGAAGCCAGAAAAACAGATACATAAACACAATCCTCCAGTGTGAAAAGTGAAAATTTTGTGCTCATTTCATGAAATCTGAAATTTTTTAAAAAGTCCACCCATTCTTCCAGAAAATCAGCTGAAAACTCTTTAGAGATAATGTTGACACTTTTAAGAAATCAACCAAAAAAACAAAACAAAACAAAAAACACCCTGCAAATTTGCTAGAAGCCTGGGCCCTGCAAAAATGGAAGAGTCTCACCCAGAGCGTATCTCCAGGGAGGCCCCATCAAATCCTTGGTCCACACTAATCACTGCCAAGATGCCCATTGGAACATGACTTACAATGACCACCACTTCCACGCCAGGCTTCAAGTCTAAGAAATTTTGGCTAAACTTTTTCTGGGGTCCCATCACCTTGGGTAGTCATTTTTGCCATTTTACCACCCCCACCCCATGCTAAGGTACTGCCACTGAATGAGGCCCAAGTTGCGCCTACTTGTAGACTTACCCAGCTCTGTTAGTCTCTCTCACCGAATGATTCTTTCTTCCCCTCCGCTACAATATACCCCACTCCAGAGGTGCCTGACTGCAGAAGACAAAAGCCAGGGAAGGCTGCGGGTAAGTTGTTTCTATTTTCAGACTTATCACAAATCTTCCCTGAGGCAAGAGTGGTCTCTATCTACCACTGCAGGCTTGAAGTAGAGGAAATATCAATAGAAGATATAGGGGGAAAAAAACAAATGAGACATAATTTCACATTCACAAGAGAAGAATCTCTTTTGAGGAGAAAAAAAAGGAACATTCGTTTAGTAATTTTCCTAGTACAATACCCTAATTTCATAACTAGTTGGTCATTGTTATTTAGCTCTGGAATGGAACAGCACCAGCTACTGCTTTAGGTGGTTGTAGTGGGCACTGTGGGCTTTGCTGGTAGCTCAGCTGGTACAGAATCCCCCCTGCAATGCAGGAGACCCCAGTTCAATTCCTGGGTTAGGAATTCCCCTGGAGAAGGATAGGCTACCTACTCCAGTATCCGCGGGCTTCCCTGGTGGCTCAGACAGTAAAGAATCCCCCTGCTACGTGTGAGACCTGGGTTTGATTCTCCCGTAGCCTCTGCAGAGGTCACCTGCAGCTTGATGGGCAGCTGCCCTAATGGTTCTTCAGCATAGAATTCTTTGCCTGAACACTTTCTCTGGCTGTGAGAGCACGAGGCGCCACTGTCCTGTTAGGGGCCATTCTGAGGTATGTTCTCCATGCAGTTCAATATGATTACTAGCAGAGGTAACTATTGACCACTTGAAAGTAGCTGTCCCAAACAGATATGCAACCTACATGTAAAATACGCACTGGACTTCAAAAACAGTATGAAAAAAAGATACACTATCTCATTAACGTATTTATTGATTATATATTACTATAATATTTTGGGCATATTTTGCTAAGTAAAATATAACATCAAAATTAATTTTACCTAACTTTTAAAACTTTACTTATTAGAAAATTTAAAATTACATATGTGGTTTGCATTACATTTCTGTTGGACAACATTGTATACAGTTTATTAAAGGTTCTCCAGCAGAAATGAGCTACAGTTGCCCACCCTAACAACCTGATCATTTTGATTCAATATTTTCCCCTTTCCTGAAAACATTAAATCAGAAATTGTGGGATTCTAAACAGTTTTTTGGATGGAGTTTGGTGTAGGTGAAATCATATTGAAATTTGTGCCTTTTGTTCTAGGGGTGGCAGAAAATTTGTATTTGGGAAAAGGCAGGTCTTCAGTTACATGCATTTTTATAGACTTGGGGTTTTACAAAGCAAAGGAGAAAATGAGAAGGGACATACTCAAGACATCGAGAAGAATCAACTCTTTTTTTTTTTTTTTGGTGAGCATGTGTTCTCTCTGAACNTGTAGGTGAAATCATATTGAAATTTGTGCCTTTTGTTCTAGGGGTGGCAGAAAATTTGTATTTGGGAAAAGGCAGGTCTTCAGTTACATGCATTTTTATAGACTTGGGGTTTTACAAAGCAAAGGAGAAAATGAGAAGGGACATACTCAAGACATCGAGAAGAATCAACTCTTTTTTTTTTTTTTTGGTGAGCATGTGTTCTCTCTGAACAGATTATGATGGTGTAGCCGGTTTTTGCTTTCTTTTGAGACAACTAGAGATAAAGTGGGGTGTGGGCCCCGGACCCTGAGAAGAAGGACAGGAGGGAGGGGATATCCACCTGGAGAACATGAGTCAAACCTCACATTATGATATCGAGTCAGAAAAGGACAGAGTTGACCTGCCAAAGATCTCCTCTGGAAGGGCATGACTAATGGATTCCAGGAGAAATGGCACCTAATGTTTTGTCTTAGGTTTTCCTTTAGATAATCCTATTCATGTATGCATTAGTAAAGTATTACAAAATGCCACAGCAGTGCTTTGAGTAATTAAGGATTAGGAGCCATGTCTAATGTCTTTGGGGCATAACTAGAAGGGGAAGAAAATAGCAACTAGACGAAGTGCTTGTAAGGTGGCAATAGCCGGTGAGCAGAAAAACCTGAAGCAGTTATTTCAAGGAAAAACGTAATCAACAATCAGCTATTAATAGTAAGAATATGCTCATGTTTATTGAGCCAGACACACCTGAACTAACACGTTCTAAGTATTTTTGTGGAATATCTCATTTTGTTCTCATGATAACCATATGACATGAGTCATATTATCACTGCTTTATGAGTAGGAAAACTGAGATACAGAGATGCTTAAGTAACTTGATCAAGATCAAACAGCTACCAAGTGGCAGAGCCAAGGTACAAATCCTGGCAGTCACTTTTGCTTCAGGGCCAGTCACCTTAACCACTATAATATCCTGTCTCTGTGACAGGTTTGTGGATCAACGACCTGTTCCCTGGAGATTTTCAGAAGTCAGATGGGAAACCTGATAAAAGACACTGTATGTAAGGCTGTTGGCAGAGGCTCTCACTTAGATTTTTAAAAATCAGCTTTGACAAAAGCTCTCAACTAGATAGAAAGTTTGAAAGTAGAGAACATATTTCATAAACTTCATATTCCTCATATACCTCTTATTATGACCTGTGCTTGGTAATATTTCCTATTTATTGATCAAACACATAAATATGAGAAATGTCCTTCATTTCTTTTTATGTCTCAATATGTTGATCACTGACTTTTAAGCCATCCAGTCAGCAATTTTCTTAGCACAGCTTTGATTGTATGATAGAATACTAATAGTATTCAAAGACAATGTTAACTAATTTGCTGATTTCAGATACACAACTTTTAAAATACTACCAAATGACATTAAATACTAACGAAATCTAAACCTAAACTCTAAGCAGTGAAATCCCCTTTATTGCTTTTTCAAGATACTGTCATTTTACTTACTCCAAGAATTACAGAACACAAGCTCCAGGGTTCAATAAGACTGTAGAGATCTTCCCTCTGCATAATGTAGTCTGGTCATTTTCCTTCACTGAATTGCTTATTCAAATGTCCTTAATTCTCATCAAATTGCTTATTCAGAAGAAATAGAAAACAAAGATATTTCTAATATGTGGTGCTCAGCACTGGATCCACTATTCCTCCCCAAGACCTGCTCTTTCCCTAGTGATTGCCCCATTTATTTGATATCCATTCCTAAACTTTCTGTTCCAAGAGGTTCTAGGCTTCTGGAAACCGAACTGGGAAGACCAGCAGGCCTTCAACTTCCCATTCAGCCATATATCCCCCCTGAGGAATAAGCAAAGGAAACTTTCTCTTATATGGGAGAAAAGGAAGGGAAATTCCCTGGGAGGAAAAAAAAAAAGGTCACTATTTCAAAAGTAAGTGTGTAAGGCACCATGTTTGCCATTTTACATAGATTATTTTAGTTCATCCTCAAACAACATGGACCAAAAAGAGTCTTTATTTTATTGTTTAATGTTGTAAATGCTAGTATTCATCCTCATTTTAGAGTGAAGGAATGGGAAGGCAGATTGGGTCACTTAGTGGGTATGAGAAACAAGCTTCTCAGATGACCTTCTGGTCTTCACACCATCATTCCGTATCCTAGTAATTTGATTCTAACAATCAAATAGACAAGATGATGCGATGTCATCTTCAAGATTAGATGTGCCCTCTCTGATGCTTTCCCAGTTGTTTGCTCTGATGGAAGCCAACAGTCATAATGTGAGCTGCCCAGTGGAGAGCCCATATCAGTGGCAAGGAACTAATGTCTCCACAAGGGGCAGCAAGGACCTGAGGCTGCCAACAGCCATGTGAGGAATCGTGGAAGTGCGTCTTCTCTCAGTGGACTCTGAGATGACTGCAGCCCCAGCTAGCACCTTGACTGCAGCGTTGTGAGGGGCCCTGAACCTGGGACAAGGCTAAGCTGCACTTGAGTCCTGACTTCCAGAAAATGTGAGATAATAAATGTAGTTTTAAGCATTAGCATTAGAGTAATTTGTTATGTGACAAATTATATATGTGGTAAATGTAAACTTAGACAGGCTGGCTCTGGGCATCGTGGTCCAGCCAGTGTGCTCTACCGCTCCCTGGTACTTGGCGTCATCATCTCAGCCTCTCTCTCAAAGGCCAGCATTTGCAACCAAGCTCAGCGCTCTCCCTCCTGCTTCCCAATGGCCCAGGTAGTGCTGAGATTCCAGAAGAGAGCACAGACCATCTCCTTCTCTTGTACTAAAGGAAGAGTTCCTGTCTGCTCGCTTATACCACAAGGTCATTATCGATCCCTCCTGTTGGATTATGACTCGGAAATACCTGCTTTTGTGATCATTTCATTTATTCTCTCTGTGTCTCTACTTTGCATTTTTTTAAGCGCTTTTGTGCTTCTTTTTTACTATCCTTTGCTATTAGACCCCATTTTTCTTTTCATCTCCACTTTCTCCTGTAAACGGTTTTCTCCTGCCTCTGCTTTCATTTACAGAAAAAGCCACTATGTAACTTCTGGAAACTTTAACATTTGTCTGAAAAGGACAGCTTTCTGGAAATATCATCAGGAAAAAAAAAAACACAGGTGGAGGGGGTGTGCCAACCCTCTTGGGCAAACCCTTTTCTTCAGTGGGTTTCTGCTCCTCCCCACTTTCCATATCAAAACATCCCTGATGGCAGTTAAAAGCTATTGGCCACCCCAATTAAAATGTTTTCATAGAAACTGTCAGAAATAGTTCCAAGAGCACTTTTAACTTATTACATGTGGGTTACATAAGCACAGGCAGCTTTTTAAAGTGTTCAAAATATGATATGAATTGAGTCACACAACAGTCGGTCAAAGCTTTGGCTTTCCAGTGTGACTAACAGGATCATCTGAGAATCAGGCATTCTGGACAAAAACATATCTTAAAGAAAATCAATTAAAGAATATCTTTTGTTCCTGCCAAGAATTTGTACTCCCAGCTTTTCAAAATATTGCTATAATTACTTTGCATTTAGATTAACTGTTTTTAGGGATAGCTGTAACAGTACCAATCACATTACAGACTGGTTAGGGGAAGAAAAAGTAATTCTTTATTTGATTTAAATTAATCTTACCTTCCTCAAGAGTCCTCCCCACTGGGTTGTGTGGGGAAACAAAACAAAACAAAAAAACCTATTAAGATACTTCTGTAAACCCAAACAGATGGATTTGAATACCCCCATTTCTGTATTTCTCACGATAATTCAAATGATATGCTAAGGAGATAGTGCTAGAGCTCTGCAGACATTTAGCACCCCTGCCCCTCCTCACCCCTGCCTCTGTAAAATGCCAAGAGTCGCTTTAATTAACATGATGACAATCTTCACTGCCCTTACATAGTTCTAAACAGCCCCTTGAAGGTTAGTACTTCCCACTCCCCAAAAAAAAAAAAAAGCAACCTAAGTATGCTCAGGTACTTAGGTAAACCTTCCCTGGTAAAGAGTTTGCCTGCAATGCAGGGGGACCAGAGTTTGATCCCTGGGTCAGGAAGATCCCCTGGAGGAGGGCATGGCAACCCATTTCAGTATTCTTTCCTGGAGAATCCCATGGACCGAGGAGCCCGGAGGACTACAATCCATGTAGTCACAAACAGTCGGACATGACTGAGTGACTAAAACTTTTAACTTACCTTTTTAACATGCTAGATCTATCCCTCCCCAACCTCCTCTCCAAGATGGCACCTGGGCTTTACAGAAAAAGGGATTAGCAAGGATCCTCAGATCAGTACAGTGTTCCCAGGTCCTCTGGTCTCCATGGCCATGGTTATTACTCAGCTGGTTGGCCTTCACTGCTTTTAAAGTCAATAGCTAGTGTCATTCATGAGTTGATCTTGACATATAAAGTTAACCCTGGTAACCTTAACCCTGGTAAAGTTAACCCTGACACACAATTGAAAGAGAATTATTCTCAAACATAACACTTTTCAAGCATGACATAGTTGCACAGTTGATTTGCCCAATTATACTCAGGTAAAAAGGAGGAAATACTCTTTTTGAAAAAGAAAGAAAAACTGAAAGTAAGGAGCCTCAGTAAAAATACCTCTTTCTCAATGCTTATGTATCAGTGGGAATCAAATCACAAAGGCAGAGTTTACTATACTGAAGATTTGAAATAGCTTCAGAAGAAAAGGAAACGGCTCTTTCATATATCTACAAAAAATAAAATGCTAAAATAATGCTAAAATATTGTGAATAAATTACTAAATTAATATTTCCCTCAATAATTTACTAAGTATTCTGAAATAACTCGTACTTTGTTGGGCCTTGGATCAAGTAGTTAGCTTTGATGAAATATGTCTGCTTTTGGACAGAAAAGAGTCCTGGGAATCCTGACTTGGTACACTGGTACAGTCCAAAAGTTTCTTAAGCCATTTAACCTTGGAAGAGTGTGCCCAAGACTCTTCTTTGGAATACCTGTAGTTCAGACTACTTAGTGCAATGTTTTTCTCTGAGATTACATTTTGTTAAGGACATAATCACTAGCCCATTGTCTAAAACAGAGTTTCAGGCAAACTTCAGAGAGAAGCAGAAACCTGTTTAATAATGAGACTAAATTGCTGTGGAATTTACTATAGTACCAATAACATCAAAAAGAAAGAGAGAAAAATTCACTATTATGTATTTCATAAGAGTTTAGTCAATGTTTCCCATGAATCTATTATGGATGTGAGGGCAATTACAAATGTCCAGGTTTTTCCTTACAATCTCTGAAATTCTTGTATGAACTTAACCCAGGGAAGGATGAAACCTCTTCTGATCTGCCAGTTCTTCCCATGGAATACTTACAATGCTGTGCTCAGTTGCTCAGATGTGTCGAACTCTGCAACCCCTGGACCGTAGCCCACCAGGCCCCCCTGTCCAAGGGGTTTTTTTAACCAAGAATACTAGAATAGGTTGCCATTTCCTCCTCCAGGGGGTCTTCCCGACCCAGAGATCAAACCTGTGTCTCCTGCATCTCCTATTTTGGTAGGCAGATTCTTTACCACCAAGCCATCTGGGAAGCCCCAGTTTTTGCAATAGCAGTGACCTAATTAAGAAATACAGAACACACCAAACAAGCTTAATGATTTCTAGTGTTAGTACTTAATGTAGCAGATATAGGATTGCATCTTTAAGATGTTCAGATCCCTCTTCAAGAAAGGACTCATCGCCTCTAGCTATTAACTCCTTCAGGTTTGGCCTCAGCTTTGGGGCTCAGGTCATGCCCTTCTTTGGATGGCCTCAGCCAATGACCAAGCAAAATGTGTTATAAAGGCCTAGACTTTCACCCAATGCAACACTCTTCTAAGAGCTAATCTTCACTTTGGCCCTTCCTGTTGGGCTTCCAGAGACTTTGTTAGATCTGTACTGTGATCTGTTGACTCTCCCGCTCATTCTTTTTTCCTGCCGTCTCTTTTCACAGGCGTTACTCCCCCAACACACCTTTTATTCTCCTTCCCACTTCTTAGAGGACCCAACTGGCACATCAGTAGCAGGAAGGACCCAAAAAAGCAAGTGATAAGTTGAGAATTTGAAACCAGACCCCTCACCTCCTGACTGGCAAAAAAAAAAAAAAAAAAAAAAAGAGTCCATTCCAGGTGGTATATGGGGAACAATTAGTACTTGGCACAATACGGCAGGGTGAGAGCTAAAACTTTTCACTGGTAGAGAGCACTGGAATATTATACTAGATGGCGAGGGTTTGTGGACTTTGGGACATCCTCTTGAAATATAGAATTAAACACTCTCTATTCTGAATGGGTGAAGCAAATGTGCTGCTAGGATGACTCCCAGACAGCTGGAGAAAGTAATGGCTCATGGCGAGAAAAGGAAATGCCGGACCTGCCGGATCTGACTCTGGAGAAAAGACATAAAAAAACTCAGGGAAGTGGAAATGCTGGAGTGAATATATTATGTGAGGCCAGAAAACCTGCCAGAAAATTATTTTGCACAGGAGGACCCGCAGGACACATCAATCCAAAATGCCAACAGGACTNTAATGGCTCATGGCGAGAAAAGGAAATGCCGGACCTGCCGGATCTGACTCTGGAGAAAAGACATAAAAAAACTCAGGGAAGTGGAAATGCTGGAGTGAATATATTATGTGAGGCCAGAAAACCTGCCAGAAAATTATTTTGCACAGGAGGACCCGCAGGACACATCAATCCAAAATGCCAACAGGACTGTGCTAGTAAGAGAAACACCAGCATCACAAAGAAAGACATCCGAAGCTGACTTCTATTTACAGTGCAGGGTTGCCTATAGGAGAGCCTTCCATGGAACTTGGTTAATTAGTAGCAGTAAGAATAATGGGGCCCTGAAGCAATAGAAAATGAGCAACACTTAACCCTTAGAAGCTAGGAAGTCACAATTATAGTGACAAGAATGTGAAGGCAGCAGCCAAGAGGGAATTGTGAATATGGTTAATAGAATATGGTGATAGTAAGGGCAAAATGTGGGCTTGCCTGGTGACTCAGTGGTAAAGAATCTGGCTGCAATGCAGGAGAAGTGGGTTTGAGATGGTGGGTTCAATTTCTGGGTTGGGAATATCCCCTAGAGAAGGAAATGGCAACCCAGTCCAGTATTCTTGCCTGGGAAATCCCATGGATAGAGGAGCCTGGTGGGCTACAGTCCAGGGGGTCAAAACAGTCAGACACAATTTAGCAACCAAACCACCACCATAAGGGGCAAAATATTTTGGCAGCCAATGCAAGTGTTGCTCACATACATGATTAAAAGAAGGAATGGATGAGCAGCAGGCTGAGGGTGGTTGTCCCAATAAACAGTCACACTTTCTTGCCAAATTCCTGTACCTGTACCAGTTTTGAAACCACTGGCTGAAGACTTAGCTGGGTCTCATGAAGAAGCACCCTGCAATACCATCAGTTCATTTCAGTTGCTCAGTCGTGTCTGACTCTTTGCAACCCCATAAATCGCAGCATGCCAGGCCTCCCTGTTCATCACCATCTCTCGGAGTTCACTCAGACTCACGTCCATCGAGCCCGTGATGCCATCCAGCTATCTCATCCTAGGTCGTCCCCTTCTCCTCCTGCCCCCAATCCCTCCCAGCATCAGAGTCTTTTCCAATGAGTCAATTCTTCGCATGAGGTGGCCAAAGGACTGGAGTTTCAGCTTTAGCATCATTCCCTCCAAAGAAATCCCAGGGTTGATCTCCTTCAGAATGGACTGGTTGGATCTCCTTGCAGTCCAAGGGACCCTCAAGAGTCTTCTCCAACACCATATTTCAAAAGCATCAATTCTTCGGCGCTCTGCCTTCTTCACAGCCCAACTCTCAAATCCAT
Organism: Oreotragus oreotragus; assembly: GCA_006410675.1. Taxonomy (NCBI): domain Eukaryota; kingdom Metazoa; phylum Chordata; class Mammalia; order Artiodactyla; family Bovidae; genus Oreotragus; species Oreotragus oreotragus. The sequence continues at coordinate 311,117 of SJYX01000421.1, read as the reverse complement.
ACATGACCACAGGAAAAACCATAGCCTTGACTAGATGGACCTTTGTTGGCAAAGTAATGTCTCTACTTTTGAATATACTATCTAGGTTGGTCATAACTTCTCTTCCAAGGAGTAAGCATCTTCTAATTTCATGGCTGCAGTCACCATCTGCACTGATTTTGGAGCCCCAAAACATAAAGTCTGACACTGTTTCCACTGTTTCCCCATCTATTTCCCATGAAGTGATGGGACCAGATGCCATGATCTTCGTTTTCTGAATGTTGAGCTGTAAGCCAACTTTTTCGCTCTCCTCTTTCACTTTCATCAAGAGGCTTTTTAGCTCCTCTTCACTTCAGGTATATATTGTAGAGACTCCTTTGACCTTTTCTCAAAGGGACTCACTTGCACTTATTTGAATGACTGTACACAGGTAAAGGGAAGTACGCATATATTTTGAGGACTATTAGATACAGGTGAGAGTTGACACTGATACCTGAAGATTTGAAGCAACATCATGTCTCTTCAACCCCAATTATATACTTTGGAGTAATTTTCACATATTGTTCTTGGCCTGTGGAGTAAGAGCTATCATATTTGGGGAAAGTCAAGTATAAGTGTTCGAAACTGCCTCTTCTGCCCAAGAGAGTAAATCTAAAACAATAAATCACAATGCTAGGGTATGGTGGCAATAAAAGATACAGGCACAATAGCTTCCATCACATCTCCATTTCACTTGACAATCTGGCACCTTCAGAAACCAGAGGAACTAGCAGAAAAACTGTAGACTACCACAAGTTCAACCAAGGAGCAGCCAGTTGCAACCGCCATGCCAAGAACGGTAGTACTGCTAAAGCAGGATAATTAGGTAGACTTCACATGGTATGTGGGCCTCCCTTGTGGCTCAGCTGCTGAAGAATTCGCCTGCAATGCAGGAGCCCTGGGTTTCATCTCTGGGTTGGGAAGATACCCTGGAGAAAGGGAAAGGCTACCCACTCAGTTTTCTGGCCTGGAGAATTCCATGGACTTTACAGTTCATGGGCTCACACAGAGACACAATTGAGAGACTTTCACTTTCACATGGTATGCGGCCATTTGCCTCCCTTGTGGCTCAGCTGCTGAAGAATTCGCCTGCAATGCAGGAGCCCTGGGTTTCATCTCTGGGTTGGGAAGATACCCTGGAGAAAGGGAAAGGCTACCCACTCAGTTTTCTGGCCTGGAGAATTCCATGGACTTTACAGTTCATGGGCTCACACAGAGACACAATTGAGAGACTTTCACTTTCACATGGTATGTGGCTATTGATTTGGAGAAGGCTTTCTTTTCTACCTTGGTCAAGAAAGACAACTAGAAATAATTGTCCATATGAAATTGTTAATTATTAATGTCCACATGAAATAAACTGACAATAGCATGTACAGACAGTCTAGCCTTATTAGCTCTCCTCTTTCATACACAGTCCAAAGAGATCTAGGTCATCTGGAGATTCTGGCTAAGTCCTTAAGATCCATTATAACAATGAAATCATGCTGATAGACTGAGCAAGAGGTGGCTAGTGTGCTGGAGGTTTGTGCTATAGAGAGTAGGAAATGAACCCTATGAAGAATGAGGGCCCTGTCCTTACTTATTTATTTAAACCTCTTATTTATTAGAGGTTTTAAGAGTGCAGTATTCTGGGAAGTGCTAGAACATCCTTTTCAAAGTAAAAGACAAACTAACATCTCTTGCATCCCCTACAATAAAGAGGAAGGCACAAGACCTAGGAGGCTGCTTTGGGTTCTGCAAACAATGTACTCCAGACCTCGGACTACATTCCTGGCCCATAATACCTGGTGCAACTTGGCACAAGAAAGGGCTTTGCAGCAGTTATGAGTTCTAGTGCAGGTAGCCTAAATTTGACCAGAGGAACTGGCAGATCCTATGGCATTAGAATTGTCAGTTTCCAGAAAAGATGCAGTGTGAAGTTTATAGGAACCTTAGTAGGAAAGTCGTGGTTCAGGTTTCTGGGGTTCTGGATCAAGCTTGTATAACTTTTGAAAAATAGGTCCTGGGATGCTGTGCTAAAGACGGAGTACTTGACCGTGACACCTGCACTGTGCTTAATCACTCAGTCGTGTTCAACTCTTTGTGACCCCTGCATCTCCTGTTGTCTCCTGCATTGCAGGCAGATTCTTTACGCACTGAGCCATTGGGGAACCTCACTGAGATACTTAGTGGGACAAAGTGAAATATATCTTGCTGAACATACTATGTCATAAATTCTGGAGACCCAGTCACAGTTCGTCATCAGATGAAAGTATTATGTTTGGTGTACGAGGGTGCCTGAGACCATGGCTCCACTGGTTGCACCACACGCTGCATGTCCCAGAAGCTGGCGGCCTAATAAAACACTGGAATGGCCTGCTGAGAGTGAAGTTCAAGCAGTTGCTAAGAGACAATACTCTGGAAAGATGAGATGCTGGCCCGCAGGATGCAGTAGACCTTGATATGTCTCAGGGTCCCAAAAAGAAACAATACATGGGGCCAGAAAACAATGGATTAAAAGAGGAAAAGCCCCATTTATCATCTTCCCAATTATCCACTGATGGACAGAGTGTTTCCCATTTCTGTAGTTCTAAATTTGTGGGACTAGAAGTCCTTGTCGCCAGAGGTGGCATCTTCCTGCTAGGGGGCAGAGCAAAGGTCCCACTGAACTAAGCTTCATCTGCTGCTGGGGAACTTTGGCCTTTTTGAATTCAGGGACAAGTAGGCAGGAAGAAGAGTCAACACCCTGGCAGAAGAAGCTAATTCTGATCAACAGGAGTAAGTAGGCTTCAATGAGGGCAAGTAAGAATATGTGTGGTACTAAGGTGACCCCCTTGGGAACCTCTACTTTGCCCAACAGTGACTGTAAATGGACAAGAACAACAACATCTACCTGAGGCTCAAGTTTCTCAGCACTTACGGTTTTCACATTACCAACTTAATCATTGAGACCAGCGGAGGTGGTCGATAAAAGAGAGGGAAATTTAGAATAAATAGTGGAGAAGAGAATTAAGTAGAGTTCAGTTGCGGTGCCTGCACAGACCAACTGCAAAGATGGAAACTGCAGTTTGTCCCACACATTTCTGCCTTTGAAGTCTCTGTTCAGGAAGAAAAGAGTTCTGTGAATGTGTATGGAGAGTGAATCTACATGCAAGGGGTGGACTGTGACAAATGCAGAAATGTGCTGCTCAGATATCTCTTCAGTAAAAGGCCTTTTGCCTGTTTACCAAGAGTGTGGTTGAATGACAGCCTCAGATTTTGAGTTGAGGTCACAGGCTTCTTGGGGAGACTCCAGCCAAAGACTAAGCAAAACTGTGCTGCAAAGGCCTTGCCATTTTTATTCCAAGGAGAGACTCTTTATCTTTGCTCTGAGTTACCTCTACCCCATCTATTGAGAGTTTTCTCCTTTTAGTAGTAGTAGTATTAGTAGTAGTAGTAGTAGTAGTAGTAGTAAAGTCGCTCAGTCGTGTCCAACTCTTTGCGACCCCATGGACTGTAGCCTACCAGGCTCCTCCCTCCATGGGATTCTCCAGGCAAGAGTACTGGAGTGGGTTGCCATTTCCTTCTCCAGGGGATCTTCCCAACCCAGGGATTGAACCCGGGTCTCCCGCATTCCAGGCAGATGCTTTAACCTCTGAGTCACCAGGGAAGCCCTTTTACCTTTTTTAAAAAAAAAAAAACATTCTTAATTCTATCACTGTTTGCTTCCTTGAGGACACAAATGACAAACCTAATCTTTCCCAGTTCCATTCAGCTCCCCTTGGTTCTTTCCTATTTCAATCAATAATTGTAGGGATGGTATTGTGCTTTTTTCACATATGGATACAAATGTTTACCATTCTCCTATGCCATGTATTAGTAGAACTGAAATCTATCTACTTAAATATTTTAAGACATCAAAATGTACCTTAAACTATGCCAAATATCTTAAATATATAAAAGGATAGATAATACTATTATATAGTAGGAATTATCACAAATGCATCAAAAGTATCAATTAATACAATCCTTAAAACTATTCTAGGGGATGGGGACTAGTATCATGCGAATCTAACTGATCAGGAAATGGGCACACAGTGTGAAGTAACCTGCCCAAAGGCAATCGTCGATGAGTATATCAATTGATTCCTGATTTAAACATAAGCTGTTCTGCTCCCATGTCTTCATCCATAATCATTTTATTTTCTACTTCTAGAAAGGCTTGAGGAGTACCAGAACTCTAAAATTATAATAGTTCAGTCTTGGAGAAACCAGGCCTGGCTTATACACGGTTGAGGAACTTAAACATACAGTTGTTTTAAGGGAGGTAAGTTTCCCCCCGCCCGCCCCCTCAAAAAAATATCAGAAAAGCAAAATGGCTGTGTGAGGAGGCCTTACAAATAGCTGTGAATAGAAGAGAAGTGAAAAGCAAAGGAGAAAAGGAAAGATATATCCATTTGAATGCAGAGTTCCAAAGAATAGCAAGGAGAGATAAGAAAGCCTTCCTTAGTGATCAGTGCAAAGAAATAGAGGAAAACAATAGAATAGGAGAAATTAGAGATCTNTATTTTAAGACATCAAAATGTACCTTAAACTATGCCAAATATCTTAAATATATAAAAGGATAGATAATACTATTATATAGTAGGAATTATCACAAATGCATCAAAAGTATCAATTAATACAATCCTTAAAACTATTCTAGGGGATGGGGACTAGTATCATGCGAATCTAACTGATCAGGAAATGGGCACACAGTGTGAAGTAACCTGCCCAAAGGCAATCGTCGATGAGTATATCAATTGATTCCTGATTTAAACATAAGCTGTTCTGCTCCCATGTCTTCATCCATAATCATTTTATTTTCTACTTCTAGAAAGGCTTGAGGAGTACCAGAACTCTAAAATTATAATAGTTCAGTCTTGGAGAAACCAGGCCTGGCTTATACACGGTTGAGGAACTTAAACATACAGTTGTTTTAAGGGAGGTAAGTTTCCCCCCGCCCGCCCCCTCAAAAAAATATCAGAAAAGCAAAATGGCTGTGTGAGGAGGCCTTACAAATAGCTGTGAATAGAAGAGAAGTGAAAAGCAAAGGAGAAAAGGAAAGATATATCCATTTGAATGCAGAGTTCCAAAGAATAGCAAGGAGAGATAAGAAAGCCTTCCTTAGTGATCAGTGCAAAGAAATAGAGGAAAACAATAGAATAGGAGAAATTAGAGATCTCTTCAAGAAAATTAGAGATACCAAGGGAAGATTTCATGCAAAGATGGGCTCAATATAGAACAGAAATGGTATGGAGCTAACAGAAGCAGAAGATATTAAGAAGAGGTGGCAAGCATACACAGAACTGTACAAAAAAGATCTTCATGACCCAGCTAATCACGATGGTGTGATCACTCACCTAGAGCCAGATATCCTGAAATGTGAAGTCAAGTGGGCCTTAGAAAGCGTCACTACAAACAAAGCTAGTGGAGGTGATGGAATTCCAGTTGAGCTATTTCAAATCCTGAAAGATGATGCTGTGAAACTGCTGCATTGAATATGCCAGCAAATTTGGAAAACTCAGCAGTGGCCACAGGACTGGAAAAGGTCAGTTTTCATTCCAATCCCAAAGAAAGGCAATGCAAAAGAATGTGCAAACTACCGCACAATTGCACTCATCTCACACGCTAGTAACAGAGAAGGCAGTGGCACACCACTCCAGTACTCTTGCCTGGAAAATCCCATGGATGGAGGAGCCTGGTAGGCTGCAGTCCATGGGGTCGCTAGAGTCAGACACAACTGAGTGATCTCACTTTCACTTTTCACTTTCATGCATTGGAGAAGGAAATGGTAACCTGCTCCAGTGTTCTTGCCTGCAGAATCCCAGGGACGGTGGAGCCTGGTTGGGCTACCATCTGTGGGGTCGCACAGAGTCAGACACGACTGAAGCGACTTAGCAGCAGCAGCAGCAGCAGCAGCAGCAGCAGCAGCAGCAGCAGCACACGCTGGTAAAGCAATGCTTAAAAATCTCCAAGCCAGGCTTTAGCAATACATGAACTGTGAACTTCCAGATGTTCAAGCTGGTTTTAGAAAAGCCAGAGGAACCAGTGATCAAATTGCCAGCATCCACTGGATCATCAAAAAAGCAAAAGAGTTCCAGAGAAACGTCTATTTCTGCTTTATTGATTATGCCAAAGCCTTTGACTGTGTAGATCACAACACATTGTGGAAAATCCTGAAAGAGATGGGAATACCAGACCACCTGACCTGCGTCTTGAGAACTCTGTATGCAGGTCAGGAAGCAACAGTTAGAAATGAACATGGAACAACAGACTGTTTCCAAATAGGAAAAGGAGTACATCAAGGCTGTATATTGTCTCCCTGCTTATTTAACTTCTATGCAGAGTACATCATGAGAAATGCCGGGCTGGATGAAGCACAAGCTGGAATCAAGATTGCCGGGAGAAATAGCAGTAACCTCATATATGCAGATGACACCACCTGTATGGCAGAAAGTGAAGAAGAACTAAAGAGCCTCTTGATGAAAGTGAAAGAGGAGAGTGAAAATGTTGGCTTAAATATCAACATTCAGAAAACTAAGACGATGGCATCTGGCCCCATCACTTCATGACAAATAGATGGGGAAACAGTGGTTGACTTTATTTTGGGGGGCTCCAAAGTCACTGCAGATGGTGACTGCAGCCATGAAATTAAAAGACGCTTACACTTTGGAAGGAAAGTTATGACCAACCTAGACAGCATATTAAAAAGCAGACATTACTTTGCCAACAAACGTCATCTAGTCAAGGCTATGGTTTTTCCAGTAGTCATGTATGGGTGTAAGAGTTGGATTATAAAGAAAGCTGAGCACCAAAGAATTGAACTGTGGTGTTGGAGAGGACTCTTGAGAGTCCCTTGGACTGCAAGGGGATCCAACCAGTCCATCCTAAAGGAGATCAGTCCGGGGTTTCATTGGAGGGACTGATGTTGAAGCTGAAACTCCAATACTTTGGACACCTGATGTGAAGAACTGACTCATTGGAAAAGACTCTGATGTTGGGAATGATTGAAGGTGGGAGGAGAAGCAGACAACAGAAGATGAGATGGTTGGATGGCATCAGTGACTCAATGGATATGAGTTTGAATGAACTCCTGGAGTTGGAGATTGACAGGGAGGCCTGGTGTGCTGCAGTCAGTGGGGTTGAAAAGAGTCTGACAGGACTGAGTGACTGAACTGAAAGTTTCCAAAACAGTAACAAATAGTTTAACATTTATGTTTTGTATCTTTTGAAAAGTCATGATTAAGAAAATGCTTCCACTGACTACCTCAGACTTTTATTTCCAAGTCAGTCAGAAAATTTTCTCCTGTGTCTTGCCAGCTGGTTGGTACCTTTACCTAAAATATAGGCATCATCTTATCTACAGAGTTAGTTTCTCCTCATTACTTTACTCGGTCGGTGGTCCAATATTTTCCTATCGATTTAGGTTTGCAATCTTGGAACCTGGTAGGCATTTAACATTTGTTACAGTTGGTAACATTTTTGTTTTGGTTCTTGGTTTAACTATTGTAAAAAGTCTAAAAAGGTGTCTGGTTTCCTTAAGATTTTCACAGAAAGTGGCTACACTAAGGTCTCCTTTTTTTGTCAACTGCAGAGAAATAAGTTTACAGTAAATTTTAAAAATCTTAAGACAGAACTAGGTTGCCGGTGAAATTAAAAGACGCTTACTCCTTGGAGAAAATGTTATGACCAACCTAGATAGCATATTGAAAAGCAGAGACATTACTTTGCCAACAAAGGTCCATCTAGTCAAGGCTATGGTTTTTCCAGTGGTCATGTATGGATGTGAGAGTTGGACTGTGAAGAAAGCTGAGCACCGAAGAATTGATGCTTTTGAACTGTGGTGTTGGAGAAGACTCTTGAGAGTCCCTTGGACTGCAAGGAGATCCAACCAGTCCATTCTGAAGGAGATCAGTCCTGGGATTTCTTTGGAAGGAATGATGCTAAAGCTGAAACTCCAGTACTTTGGCCACCTCATGCGAAGAGTTGA
>SJYX01000421.1:288291-299914 GCA_006410675.1 Oreotragus oreotragus | reverse complement strand
AGTTTAGCGTCAGGTTATTATGTATTTCACGTCCGTCTTCTTCCTACTGCGGGGCCCGGGAAGGGGAAGTGACGTGCTTCCGGTGTAATGGCGGCGCGGTGGAGCTGCAGGTAATTACCGAAGTCCGTAGGCTCACTGCAGGCAGCGAGTTGGAGTTGGGGCTGCAGGCTGCCAGGCCGGGTGGGAAATGAAGGGGCCCCAGGAGTAGGTGCGGGCTCGCTGGTACGGCCGTGGGCGGTTTTCGGGTGCGCTGGGGTCTCCCGCCGCGCGGTGGCCCGCGAGGTTGGACTGAGTGTCGGTCGGGCCGAAGAGCCCCAGTGAGTGGGATGGGGAGTGCGCGATGGGATGGAGAGTGCCTGCGCGGACAGGGGAGGTTCCTGGAGCTGTCTCTCCGCGGTGGCTTTTATTGTGGAATCCAGCACCAGCGCGGGGACCCTTTCCTTTCGTGTGGGGTGTGTTTTGGGCGCAGATCACTTGGAGCCTCTCGAGTCCTTGGTTCTGGGCCCCAGGCCCCTTTCTTAGTGCTTGGGCCCCGAACCATAGGTGTGAGGTTTAATAAACCCTGGTTTATTAAAGAGCTGTGGAAGTTCTCCTCTCGTTCCTCTTTCCGGCGAAGTATTTTTGTGACTCCTTCAAAATTTCATGAGTCGTTTCTTTTTCATCATTTACCACGTCGTTCTGAGGACTGTTCATTCATTATTACTTGTGTTCTTTCTCTTGTTATCCTTTATCCCTACATCACATGTTTTTCAGTCGTTCCGTCGTGTCCTACTCTTTGTGACCCGATGGACTGCAGCGCGGGGCTTCCCTGTCCTTCACCATTCCCGGAGTTTGTTCAGACTGGTGTCCATTGAGTCAGTGATGCCATCCAACCATCTCGTCCTCTCGTTCCCTTCTCCTCCTGATTTCAGTCTCTTGTTATCCTTTATCCCTACATCACATGTTTTTCAGTCGTTCCGTCGTGTCCTACTCTTTGTGACCCGATGGACTGCAGCGCGGGGCTTCCCTGTCCTTCACCATTCCCGGAGTTTGTTCAGACTGGTGTCCATTGAGTCAGTGATGCCATCCAACCATCTCGTCCTCTCGTTCCCTTCTCCTCCTGATTTCAGTCTTTCCCAGCATTAGGGTCTTTTCCATTGAGTCGTCTCTTCGCATCAGGTGGCCAAAATATTAAGAGTTTCTGCTTCAAGGTCAGTCCTTCCAATGAATATTCAGGACTGATTTCCTTTAGGATTGACTGGTTGGATCTCTTTGCTGTCCAAGAGATTCTCTAAAGTCTTCTCCAACACCACAGTTCAGAAACATCAATTCTTTGGCGCTTAACTTTCTTAATGGTCCAGTTCTCACATCCATACATGACTACTGGAAAAACCATAGCTTTGAGTAGACTGACCTTTGTCGCCAAAGTAACGTCTCTGCTTTAAATATGCTGTCTAGGTTATTCATAGCTTTTTTCTAAGAAGCAAGCGTCTTTTAAGTTCATATCTGCAGTCACCAGCTGCAGTGATTTTGGAGCCCCCCAAAATAAAATGTGTCACTGGTTCCTTTGTTCCACCATGGGACTGGATGCCATCATCTGTTTTTTGAACGTTGATTTTTAAGCCAACTTTTTCACTCTCCTCTTTCATCAAGAGGCTCTTAGTTCTTCCTCACTTTCTGCCATGAGGGTGGTGTCACCTGTATATCTGAGGTTATTGATATTTCTCCCAGCAGTCTTGATTTCACCTTGTGTTTCATCCAGCCTTGCATTTAGCATGATGTACTCTGCATGTAAGTCAAATAAGCAGAGTGACAATATATAGCCTTGAAATACTCTTTTCCCAATTTGGAACCAGTCTGTTGTTCCATGTCCGGTTCTAAGTTGCTTCTTGACCTGCCTACAGATTACTCAGGAGGCAGGTAAAGTGTCTGGTATTCCCATCTCTTTCAGAATTTTCCAGTTCGTTGTGATCCACACTGTCAAAGGCTTTGGCGTCGTCAGTAAAGCAGAAGTAGATGTTTTTCTGGAACTCTCTTGCTTTTTCTGTCATCCAGCAATTTGGTCTCTGGTTCTTCTACCTTTTCTAAATCCAACTTGAACATCTTGAAGTTCTCAGTTCATGTACTGTTGAAGCCTGGCTTGGAGAATTTTGAGCATTACTTTTTACTTTGCTATCACGTGAGATGAGTGTAATTTTGTGGTAGGTTGAGCATTCTTTGGCATTGCCTTTCTTAGGGATTGGAATGAAAACTGACCTTTTCCAGACCTGTGGCCATTGCAGAGTTTTCCAAATTTGTTGGCATATTGAATCCGGCACTTTAACAGCATCATATTTTAGGACTTGAAATAGCTCGGCTGGAATTTCATCACCTCCACTAGCTTTGTTTGTAGTGATGCTTCCTAAGGCCTACTTAACTTCACATTTCAGGATGTTTGGCTCTAGGTGAGTGACCACACCATCATCAAGTTAGGAATATCCCTAACTTAATGTAAGTCACTGCTAGCCTATAGCTAGTTTAAGAAAGAAGTGGATTTTGCTAATATAGCTGATCCCACTAGTGACTTTGAGGGCTTCCTTGTTGCATTTCTCTACTTCTCTGTTTAAATCTGAGAATCCTAGCATGGGAGGGTAATGGAACAAAAAGGCCACTTAGCCGATTAGTTTCAGCAACCTCTAGACTTTAATAAGCCTATAGCCAAAATATTTTATCTTACTATATTCATTTCCCAAGTAGACATTGAAAGAGACATTTCAAGGCTTACAAGGAAGTTCATACATTCAAAGCCTTTTCTTCACGAGTAATATACCAGGGAAGGAAGCAGTGATTAAAGCAAGCCTTGGCTATTTGTAGCTAAGCTAAATCGTTTCCCAGTGAACAGATACCCCCCAAAATAGTGTGGGCTGCCTCGGCCGGGGGACCTAAGGGTGAGGGTGAGACCTAGTGGAGGTTCATCTTTAATTTGACTTTGAGCTTAACTCATAAATGGATCAGACTAGAGTTCAGTCCTTTCACCTTGAAAGCTACCTTGTGAGTCCTTTCCTGAGTTAGTTTATCAGGACAGGTTTATTCTAGACATGATGACAGGAGCTTCTGGTCTAGAATGTGGTGCTGTATTTAGGGGCTACTTTATAAACTTCTCTGTAGAGGCCACCCCCTCAAATTGTCTTTAAAATTTAGAATATGATGTACTAAGTGGCTCTATCATTTAATCGTCAGCAAGCCCACCTTCAGAGCTGTACTGTGAGAGTTGAGAGAATTATCTGGCTCTTATACTTAAGTAAGGCAAGCTGATGAACGTATTTTGGGGAGGGGGGAACAAAGTGGTATGAATGAAGGCGTGCAACATTCTCAGCAATTAGACCTGTTTTAGTAGGTTGAAGTAACTACACCCTTGAGGGTCAGATTTCCTCTTTGATTGGAATTGGTAGGAAAGGATCTGATACTTTTTTCATCTCAATAGGGAAGTATATTAAAGCTACTCTCCAGATTAACCGAGGGAGGGGGGCAGCGAAGACAGGTAAGGTTTGGCTCCTCATGGTACTGTCTTGATACAGTTGATGACAACAGCTTGGCCATTCCTAGAAGTAGGGGTTAATATGTGGGACAAGACTGTTGTCGTATTCCATGGTAAAGAAGTTGTCCGATATCATTATAGGGAGTTCTTCATAGGAAGAATTAGCAACAGTCATCAAAAGCTTACACACCTCCTTTTATATCTGATTTTAGAATTGGAACCTATTGGAGAAGGAAATGGCAACCCACTCCAGTACTCTTGCCTAGGGAATCCCATGGACAGAGGAGCCTGGTAGGCTACAGTCCACTGGGTCGCAAAGAGTCGGACACGACTGAGCAACTTCGCTTTCACTGTCCTAAGTTCTGGATATATAGCAGTGACCAAGAACTTCAAGGATCCATTGTTCTACAAGGTCTTTCATGCCTCTGAGTCCTTATATGTGCCATCTCATTGCCTGAATGACCTATTTGTCCTTCAAAAGCCAGCTTCGAGACCGATTTCTTTCTGTGTTCCGCAGACCCACTTACTTGCCCTTCCATTTTTCTAGTAGTATTGTGTTTATAACATTGCTGTAACACTTAGATTGCTCTGCTCTGCCTGATAATAGGAACTCTGTCTCAGACCTCAGTGCCTTGTGTGCAGCTTAACATATATCCCCCCTCACAAGATACAGACACTGCCTTTGACCCTCTCTTCTTAACTTGCTTCCAAATAATTGGGGGTAAAGTAAAAAAAGACCATGACCATCCTGCCTTTTCTCAACCTTTTACTTTCTTTAAGTGCTTTTCTGAACCACTTTTTAATATAAATATCAGTTCTTTTCATTCTGTTTTCCTGTTTCTCCCATACAAAATTTTTCAGTTATGAAAAACCTCACAAAGAAAGCTTTCCTCACAAATGCAAACTTTAAAGACAGAATGAAAAAGTACTGTTCAGTGGGTGGTTAGAAGCGCTGGAAATGCTTCTTTGCCACACAGGTATGTATTAAGCAGTGAGGGTTATGTAGGTTTTACATGTCAGGTTTTTTGTCTTTTCTTTGTTGTCGTGACAGTGGGTATAAATTTAACTTAATCACAGATCAGTAAAACCCATACTGATAATATATGTTCAGTGAATCAGGTGCTGGGGATTAGTGAGGAAAGTTGAGTTCTGCTGCCGGCCACTTGCGCTGTGAACCAAGTGAAGTGTGGGAAACTAGAAGGCAAGGTGAGGTGGGCTTAGCAGGGTTTGAGTGCAGGTGATTAATGGCAGCGCAGCAGTGGAGATGTCCCTGTGTGTGTGTCCTCAGTCGTGTCTGACAGTTTGACTCCCTGGACTGTAGTCCGCCAGGCTCTAATGTCCATGAAATTTTCCAGGTAAGAATACTGGAGTGGGGTTGCCATTTCCTGCTCTAGGAGTATCTTCTTGACCCAGGGATCAAACTCATATCTCTTGCATGGCCTGTATTGGCAGGCGGATTCCTTACCACTGCACCACCTGGGAAGCCCCAGAGATATCCCTTAAGATTTATTTTTATTCAGTTAACGAGAAGAACTGCTACCAAAGAACTCTTTTCTATTAAAGAATAATATAAGGAGACTGATGATAGATAGAGTAGGCACTGAGACAGAATTTTCATTTTAAAAACTTAGAAGGAAATTTCCAAAGTGTGAAATAATACAGTTATATTATAGAGGAATGTGTTTTTAATTTAAGGCCTGGATTTCTCTCCAGGCAGCATCGCAGGTATTTACAGAATCCTTTTGCCCTGTGTAGGTAGAATGCAGTGGCGCCCTTCCAGTTAGTAGTATGTTTTTTAGAAGCAAGTTGGGAAAGTCCTTATAGTCTGGAGATAAAAAAGACCTATGAAAAATCTTATTAGAGAGGTGAAAACTATTTTGTCTTCTAAAATGAAACCAGGGATTATCTTATAGGATCTTGCCTAAATGGAGCCTTCCCCCTCCTTGTCTCCTGTATACAATGGCAGAGAGAATGGTAGGAAATGGGCAGATTTGATTCTGTCTCCTGTTAACTGAGAAAGTAGGATCAGTTAGATTTGATGACTGACTGGGAATAAGGAAATTGTCACTTGGCTAGTTTTACAGGTAATATTTTAGAGGAAGTGCTGGTTTGAGGAGAGGAGGAAATGAGTTCCAGCTTGGACTTCTGTAGTTCAGCGGGCTTTTGGTGCATCCATACGGAGGTTTCTATAGGCATTTGGAGATAAAGGTTTGGAACACTGTAGAAAAGATTGGATGAAGTAAAATCGTTCTAATGAATGGTAGCCTAAGACGTGGAAGTGGAGATGGTCTTCCAGAGAGAATGTGGAGAAAGAAAAGATAAGGACTATTCATTTGTTCATTTAACGAGTATTGAGAGACTTCTGGGATTATAATAATGACCAAAACAGACAAAAATCCCTGAGCAAAGAAACTCTGGAATGGTCAAATGTTAAAGTGGTGGACAGAAGAAGAGACAGAAGCAAAACCAGATGAACTTGGTGTCTTTGGTGTAAGTTGAGAAATGAGAACTTGAAGAAGGTGGTTAGCAGTACCAAGTGCTAGACACAGTGTCAGAAAAGAAGGAAGTGGCCCGTGGATTTAGCAACAAGAGTCGTTATGTAACCTTGATAAGTACTGTGGAATCCTGCTGCTGCTGCCTTGCCTCAGTCGTGTAAGACTCTGTGCGACCCCAGAGACGGCAGCCTACCAGGCTCCCCTGTCGCTGGGATTCTCCAGGCAAGAACACTGGAGTGGGCTGCCATTTCCCTCTCCTGAGTGGAAACCAGATTGTGGTAGAGGGGTTAATGGGCGATTAAGAATTAGAGGCGCTTCATGTGAACTCATCTCCCGGAAAAAGCTTGATTGTGTAGAGAAAGAATGGAATTAGAGGGGCAGCATAAAGGGAATTTGCCTCATATATGTCATAATTTATATTGAAATGAATCAGTAAATAAGTTCAACATATAAAATTTTTCTTTAACTCATTGGGAAATCAATGCTGTAAATCCAGAAGTAGCTGATAGAGATTTTGAAACAAAAATCAACAACTTCCTGCAGTCTAATGAAAAGGCTGGATCTTTCTATGTACCAAAGACTTTTTTAAAAAGTTGAGGTAGCAGATTCATATGATCATTATCATTTTAATTTCTTTGGTAACTTAAACACAGACTAATATGGATTGGCTTCATGATGTGGGAAGTGAATGGGGGTTAACACTTTCAGTTTATAATGAGTGATTTTGGGTATGAATATTGGTCTTGGAAAAGGAAATGGCAGTCCACTCGAGTATTTTTGCCTGGAGAATTCCATGGACAGAGGAGCCTGGGGGTCTACATTCTATGGCGTCGCAAAGAGTCAGACACGACTGAAGCAGCTTAACACACAACACACATTGGTGTCACTGAGTTCTTAAAAAATGACAGGAACTTTTAGATTTTTATTTTTTTTACTCATCTGAGTCTCACTGTCTTAAGAAGTCCCCAAGTTGGTGCTGTCTTCCCTACATAGAGTGAAAGACCAGTCAGAAGTGTTCATGTTGTTTGTTCTTCATCGCTTAAAAACCCAAACAGTATCTAATACTCTGCACAGCTTCTAACCCTGTTACTTCTACATGGTAACCTTTACTTATTCAAATGGTTATGGGTCAAAGCACACACCTGGTATACTGTAATGTACCAGAAAGCAAACGGGGAGGACAGATCTGCATTTCTGCATTTGTATTGATAATTCTGATTTGACATTCAGAATTTGTTCAGATTTTACAGAGGGAATACAGTGCAGATATATTTATTAAGTAATCCCCCTTTTGGGATCCCAGGGCAACATCATCTAGTCAAATACATGTAATATTTCTATAGTACATCATGTGAAGAGTCACATAAAGTCTCGAGTTAGTGCATGTCAAATTTTGCTGTCAAATGAGTTTACCAGAAATCTGTATTTTAAAGACATTTCGGATTTCAGAATTGCAGGTAAGGGATTGTCACTCTTGTGAGTTCTCTTGAAAAGTTTTGGCCCTTTAATTTTCTTGATATTGTGAACCTGTGCTGAAGTCAAATTACAGTATCAAATTTTTTCTTATGTGGCATATCATGGGGCAAATTTCTTGCTAATATGTATGTATTCAAAAAAATAGCAAGAAAAAATAAGGAAGCAGTTTTCTTAATTTTTTTTTTCCTATAGTAGAAATAGGGAAAGGCCATGGCAATCTTGTCATTTATGCTTAAGAACTGTGGCCAATCTGTTATTCCTATGTGTTCCCTGAAAAGGAAGAAAATTATTTGGAAGGGTCATCGGTTTGTGTCCTATTTGGAAATTTTTCCAAGGATTCCATCAACACCACCTTTCCATTACATTTTTGTATTAAAAACAGATTTGCACTAGCTTTTAATTTGAATGCTATTTACTATTCCATTTTATTTTGTTTTCTGTTTTAAACTCTGTTATAATGTTTGGAGTTTGCCATGCTTACTGTTACTATGTAGAATGCAAAAGAGCAAACTATAGGAAATCGACTTCTTTGACTTTTAACAATTTTATGATAGTATATTTCCACAAGTTCCTCGAACATGGGTTGAAGATACCTAAGGGACAGTGGTAGATGTTTTATTTTGAAATAATTGAGAAAGTAGTGCACTAATTAATTGAATATTTTCCTGTTTTTTGAACTTTTGAGATAATTGCAGAATGTATAATTTTATAGTTTCCAGTTACTAGTCTAAAGCAATATTCTTACAAGTCTTATTAAGTATTTTGCTTTCTGATGCTTGCTGAAACAACATCTTATTATAAAATATTTTTCTTGCTCAGGAGAGCAGGTGTGGTTTTACTGAGTGACTTACTTGTGACAAGGAGAGAGAAATTTAATAATTTTCATCATGAAATCCACACAGTGATGCTAAGAAGAGCAGTGAGAGCTATAAACTCTAGATAAATTACTCTCCTTGCAGGAATTTCCAATTAGTCTACGTATCAAGCATGCACATATTAAACTCTCAGAATTTCCCTGCAGGCATATTCTTTATAAATCTGGACGATGATAGTACTTTATGCATTTTTTGTTAGAACTGGGATAGCAGTCTACAGTATTATCAATTTCACTCTTATGTTTTGGGACATAGAAATGTAACAGATTGTACTTGATTGCCAGAAAAGCATTTGGTGATGACGGTTGAAGGGTAGAAAGGTGAAAGATGACACTGATCAGAAAGAAAACTCACTAAACTTAAATGGGTGAGATAATTTGAAATTAAAGGCATTAAAAATTTCCAGGTGTGTGTGAGTGTAGGATGAGAAGAGAAACCAGGTGGGTGTGTGTGGGTATGGGTGTGGGTGTGTGATGAGAAGAGAAACCAGGTTGTGTGTGTGGGTGTGTGTATGTGTGTGTGGGATGAGACGAGAAACCAGGTTTTAGACCCAAGAGGGATCATCAAGGAAAGTAGTAGATATTACACATTGGTCAGGTGATTTATCTGCTCATAATGTACCTGGTCACAGTGAATTCTTGGTATGCAAATTAAATAAAGGAATACTTAACATTATTATTCATGTTTAAAGTTTAAAAAAAAGTAGAGCCTCATTATATTAACATCAATACCTTTACTATCTGGAACTTTTAATCAGTTTAGGAAAATTTTATGCATAGTATATATAGATTGTGTCTTTTTACATTTTATAATTTACCAATTTGGCATCAGCTTACTAATGTTGGTATTTTCCTTGGGATGCAGTATCAGATGGTTTGGCATCAGATAAACTTTCTTGAATTTTAGCTCTGTCACTTACTAGCAGTGATTTATTTGTATGCATCGCTTCAACTCTCTGTACCTCAGTTTGCCCATTGAAAAGGCTTAAAAAAATCACAAAAGCAGGGTAACTATGAAGGTTGAATAAGAATATAGAAATGAAGTGCCTGGTATAGTGTCTTCGTGACTATAAGAATTTTATTTGTTGTTGTTGCTATTGTTATCTGACTCTAAATTAGATGTTTCTGACTTCTGACACAGGAAATGTAATTAGTTCATCTCATATATCTCAGAAACATCACTGTAATGTGCTGTTGAATTGTTAGTGTAGAATGGCAAATTAGTGTGTTGCGGAGCTACTATATACAGTGGCATTCTTCCCTTTGACTGGTTTTGAACAGCATTGGGCAAGCTGTGTTCACCATTGTATCATTCCTGTCAGCCATGGGTCACTAACCATCACATTATTTTAAAATGACTTACCTCATTGGAAAACATGTTTTATAATTGAGAAAAATGCTTTTTGAATATTTATAAATTTTGATACTAGAGCTTAGACTATCTCCTTTATTATCAATTTGGGTACACTATATAGGTAAAGGCTATATAAGTATATAGTATACACTATATAGGTAAAGGCTGATTTTGAAATACACTTCATTTTAGGTACATGCTAAGGTACGTACTCTTGGGTTGAAAATATGTTTATCTGTATGGATTTAAGTATTTCTGAAAGTCCAGATCCCACTCTGTTCTCTTTCTTCTACCCAGAAAACCATAATGTGCATATAATACTTTTCAGCAAGTTCATAGTATTAAACTGGACTAGAAAGTGTTCTCTTCCATTATTTTGTCCCCCATTAAGGGAAGAGACCTCCAGTCTGCCTCCTTTATTTGGAGGAAAGACTCCATAGAGGATATTAGTCAATTGAGTTAGTGTTCATTTCAAGTTAGCCTGGATCCTACTATATAAACACACCCCATTATAGAGTAGGGCAAATTGTTCCAGTGTGGATCTAAACACAGTCCACATATTACATGTGTTAGGTCTGTTAAGCCTCTTTTAACAGCTGTACCACCCATTTCTTTCTTTTTTTGTCGCCCATGTCATTGAATTGTTGAAGAAAGTGCCTCATTTGTCTTGTATGTTAAAGCCCATCAATAAAACATCCCCAGTAATGTACTTAGTGCTCATCAGATATCTAGTCTTGGCAGGCATTTGTAGACAAGAGAGAATTTGTAAACTAAAGAATTGGTGGAACAGTAAGTGGGCGTATCTTAAGAACACATGAGTGCATGTCCACATCATTCTGTGCGGGTCAGATGGGACTGAACAGAATTTGACCTCAGATAATCCATGTTCTATATGATGACTTCAGTTCAGTTCAGTTCAGTTCAGTCACTCAGTCGTGTCTGACTCTCTGTGACCCCGTGGGCTGCAGCTGCAGCTGAGATTGGCATAATTTTTCTCTTTGGCAAATTAGTGGAAATCCATCCTAGAAGTTGTGGTTTCTGTGTCGGTGTCAATTCTTGGCTGTCACAGGTTGCTTTTTGTTTTCTTCCATTTTATCAGTACCCCTTCTGGTTACTTAGTCTAAGCTAAAGGATAGATCATTTATCTTCTGGAGATGTGATCAATCGCTGTCGGCACTGTTGTTCAGTGGCCCACGATTGTATATGGAGTTTACGATGGTAATAATATCTCTAATGCCAGGCTTTTCTTGTTGGTTATATAAAATGATTATTTGTCATCATAGCAGCTGCAAAGCAGCGTTTAAGACTGTGGAGATCACACATTGATGATTAAAACATAGACAAACTCTAGGACGAGGATTATTATATTCCTTATTTCTCATAATCTGAATCTGTCATGGAAAATAACCAAATTGATTTTTCCCGTTATTTGGATATGAGTTTTTTCTTTTTTTTTTTTTTAACTTTTGCCAGTATTTGAATTAATTAGTATCATATCTTCAGTTCAGTTCAGTTCAGTCGCTCAGTCGTATCCACCTCTTTGCGACACCATGGACTGCAGCACGCCAGGCGTCCCTGTCCATCACCAACTCCAGGAGTTACTTAAACTCAGGTCCATTGAGTCAGTGATGCCATCCAACCATCTCATCCTCTGTCGTCCCCTTCTCCTCCCACCTTCAATCTTTCCCAACATCAGGGTCTTTTCAAATGAATCAGTTCTTCACATCAGGTGGCCAAAGTATTGAAGTTTCAGCTTCAACATCAGTTCTTCCAATGAACACTCAGGACTGATTTCCCTTAGGATGGACTGGTTGGATCTCCTTGCAGTCCAAGGGACTCTCAAGTCTTCTCCAACACCACAGTTCAAAAGCATCAATTCTTTGGTGCTCAGCTTTCTTTATAGTCCAACTCTCACATCTATATATGAC
>SJYX01000421.1:238664-281599 GCA_006410675.1 Oreotragus oreotragus | reverse complement strand
AATGGCACCCCACTCCAGTACTCTTGCCTGGAAAATCCCATGGACGGAGGAGCCTGGTGGGCTGCAGTCCATGGGGTCGCTAGAGTGGGACACGACTGAGCGACTTGACTTTCACTTTCCACTTTCATGCATTGGAGAAGGAAATGGCAACCCACTCCAGTGTTCTTGCCTGGAGAATCCCAGGGATGGGGGAGCCTCGTGGGCTGCCGTCTGTGGGGTCGTACAGAGTCGGACACGACTGAAGTGACTTAGCAGCAGCAGCATATGTAACTGTTTAAGTGTGGTTTTCTTGATCCTGTTGGCTAGTGTTCATGCTTCTTGAATCTGTAAATTTGTGTCTTTCATCAAATTTGGGGATATCTTGGCTGTTATTTCTTGAAATATTTCTTCTGTCCCATTCTTTCTCTCTTTCCTTCTTGCACTTTAATACACAATGCCCATTTATATTGTCCCACATTTCGCTGATAGAGTTCATTAAAATTTCTCTCTCTATTCTTTAGATTGGATAATTTCTAATGATTTTACATCAGTGTATTGGCTTTCCTTTATCTCCATTTTGCTCTTAAGTATGTCCAGTGAACTTTTTTGCTTCGTGTATTTTTCAGTCCTTGGATTTCAGTTTGGTTCATTTTTTGTTTTAGGCTTTTTTCCCCTGAAATTTTCTAGTTTTTATTCCTTACAAGCATGTTTTCCTTTTCACTTTTGACTACACTTTGAAAACCTCTTATGCTAATTTCAGCATCTGGGTTGGTGTCTCAGTATTGGTTTTCTTTGATTGTCTTTTTTCTCAAGATTGGGCCACAGTTATAAGTTATTTTTTAATTATATCGTGGACATTTTACTATTCTGTTAAGACTTTGGATTCTGTTGTATTCCCCTGAGGAATGGTGACCCTTTACGTAATTATTTGATAAATCTTAAGTTGCAGATTCTGTCTCTTGAACCCATCTGTCTCTTGAGTTGTTCACATGTCTGTCATTCTGTGATCCTGAGCAGGGCTCTGTTCAGTATGTGTGTGGGTTTAGTATGTGTGTGGGTGCAGGTGTAGTCAGAAATTTGAGAGAGTATATTGAGCACATGGGACTTCCCTTCTCTGGCTCTCTCTGCTCTGGGAGTCCCTGAGCAATGATATGCTTTAGATTGCAGTTATACTTTATAGATTGACACGTTTGTGAAGAATCAGCTATATTTTGTTTTTACTAATCTAAATAGCATGATAACCATGATAAAGGAAACTTTTCTTTACTTAATGATTTATATACCTCCCCAAATGCATTAAGTGATGGAACCTCTGTATCACTGTACTTTATAGCACCTAGATTATTTGTGTATGTGGTCCAGTGAAAAGAATACCTAATTAGGTGTCCTTAAGCTAGGTTTCTAGTCTGCCGATAGCTTTATAGCTTAGAATATTGTTATAACTTAGAACATTGAAATTACTTATCTGACAGTGTTCTTATCCTTAAAATGAAGGTTTGGATGAGATAATCTGTATCATCTTTTCTCCAATTCAAACTAGATTTATTTAAAATCGTTTTCAATTATTTTGGTGCTGAGCACAGTTTTTCTATTTCACTTTTGTGATTTCATTACCTTACACCATACCATAAATTATAAACTATTGATATGCAATTCTTATAAAATACTTGAATGGCAGTTGTGTATGAACATAACCATGAGTTCAGCATTTTTCAAAACTTACCAAAATAATGACATGTCATCATTTTACACACTTTTTATTAGCGTTAACAGAACTTATTTTGGTATATTTTATAGGTGACATTTGCAGACAGAAAGGTAAACTGTCAAGGAATTCATCCTGTTTGGTATTTATTGGGCTGGCCTAAGGAGTCTTTGACATATCAGATCAGCTGGCAAAAGAAAATGAAAAGTAGTGTGGCACAAATAAAGGTAAGTGTTTGAACCTTATAATAAAGAACATAAACTTGTGGTCGTTTATCTACCCTTTAAACAAAAATGCATTTATATAATTAGGACGGTAGAACCAGACAGTAGAGTTGTATCATACACACATTGAACTTAACACAATTTCAACTCTAGATATTGGGCAGATGGTCACGTCGTAGGTTGAGAGAACATACAGGGGTGGAGGAGGGTGTGTGTGTGTGTGCGCGCGCACGCATGTGTATGAGTGTGTGCATGTGTGTGTAAATCAAAGTATATGTGAGTGTTGAAAAGTAGTGTGGCACAAATAAAGGTAAGTGTTTGAACCTTATAATAAAGAACATAAACTTGTGGTCATTTATCTACCCTTTAAACAAAAATGCATTTATATAATTAGGAACTGTAGAACCAGACAGTAGAGTTGTATCATACACACACTGAACTTAACACAATTTCAACTCTAGATATTGGGCCAGATGGTCACGTCGTAGGTTGAGAGAACATACAGGGGTGGAGGAGGGTGTGCGTGTGTGTGCGCGCGCACGCATGTGTATGAGTGTGTGCATGTGTGTGTAAATCAAAGTATATGTGAGTGAGCATGTGTGTATAAAAGGAAAATAACAAACAGCAGGAAATTGTGCCTTTCTTCTTAAAGCGCTTTATTTCCTGCATGAGTATAAAATGGAACATGATTGTCTTCTTTTTCAGCTGGTCACAGTTTTTGCATGCCTGTCTGCAAGTGAACCTCTTGTTGCATATTGCAGATGCATAAATGGGCTACTTATTTTGTGCTGTAGTTTAGACATTATACATTCACCAGATATTCACTGAATTCTTACTATGTCCCAGTGATTGTTTTGAGCACTTTGGGTAAAATGGTGAACAAAACAGGATTCCTTGGTCTTGTAGAGTTTGCATTCTAGTGGTGGAGAAAGAAAATAGACCATAAACTTAATATGTAAGTGGATTATATAGTATTTTCACAGTGTTAAATGCTAGATTGAGTTATGGAGAAAAGAAGTAGGGTAAGGTTAATCAGTAGCAATTGGATGATGCAGCTTTTAATAGGGAGGGCCCAGTGAAAGGGGGCCTTTTTGAGCACACACTTGAAGGAATGAGGGAGTTAGCCCAGTAGATGTCTAGGAGAGGAGTGTGCTAGGCAAAGGGGACAGCAGAGGCAAAACTGAAGAGCCCAGTGTGGCTGGAGCAGCTTGTGAGGAAAGTAGAATAGGAGAGGTGGTCAGAGTGGCCCCAAGAACTATAACTCCATCTGCTTCAGACCTCTTCCTCTGCCTCTGAGTGAACTCTGCAGAAGAGCAAACCATTATCCTTTCTTCTCTTTTCAGCTGCACATCTACTTGCCAATGTGTGTAGTCCATAGATCTACAAGCAGGCACATTAATTCCTGTGTCTTGGAGTCAGTAAAGGGGAAGGTGGATTTTTATTTGATTATAAAGANGCAATCTTGATTCCAGCTTGTGCTTCATCCAGTCCAGCGTTTCTCATGATGTACTCTGCATATAAGTTAAATAAGCAGGGTGACAATATACAGCCTTGACGTACTCCTTTTCCTATTTGGAACCAGTCGTTGTTCCATGTCCAGTTCTAACTGTTGCTTCCTGGCCTGCATATAGGTTTCTCAAGAGGTAGATCAGGTGGACTGGTATTTCCATCTCTCTCAAGAATTTTCCAGTTTATTGTGATCCACACAGTCAAAGGCCTTGGCATAGTCAATCATCAACAGTGTAGGGGGTTTCAAAACAGGGAATCTTAACCTATAGACTTTCAAGAGGTCATTGGATAAAATTCAGGCAGTTCATGAATGTGAATTGGAAGTAATTGCATCTTTTAAAATTGATGTAGTTTAACATTTCTATCAGGAATGTAGGCAGCAGACCATAGTATTAACAGACTGTAACAAATACCTCAAAATACCATTTATGCTACTTGTGAATTAAAGAAGCTATTATGCCTACTACTACTTCTTGCTATATAATGTGCTAAGAAGCACTTAGAATATCAAACTTTTGTTCTTTTCATCCTTTGAAAGCTCTATTTCAATATGATTGATATCCTTTGTTGTCCTATACATTTATACACATTATTCTAAGGATTTCATTACCTTCACCAGAGTGCCAGAGGAATATAAGGAAAGGTTGAAACTTTTTGTACCTGAAATCATATTCCACAGAGAAATAATTATAAAACCTGTAGAATTTGAGCTTTAAAAGACCTTAGATATTACCAAGTTCAACCTAAAGATACCCATTTAGACTAAATAATTTACCCATGCTCTAAGTTAAAAAAACCCAACAATTTAGCCATCTAGCATTCAGCTAATAAGCCTGTGGGCCTACTGCTTATATATAGAGATGTTCTTTAATATACGTAGTACAGTCTTTCAATTCCGTGATTTTGTATGACTTTCCCTATTTCTATAATTAATAAAAACTATTTATGGTTTAAAACTTAATTTTTTTCTTCTGTCATGCTTTTATGAGAAGGAACATAGTACCAAATTTCCTTTTTACAGCTTGTATTTAGGTATTATATATTGTAATTTAAATAAAAAATAGTTGCTTTTACTTTAAAACATTTCCTTTAAAGGCAAGTTTAGTAAATTAAGTGTTATAAAATAAGCATGTACTGAATCTAACTAATAAATGTTTTAAATTGCAATAAATATGGACTGGAGAAGGAAATGGCAACCCACTCCAGTACTCTTGCCTGGAAAATTTCATGAATGGAGGAGCCTGGTAGGCTACAGTCTGTGGGGTTGCAAAGAGTCAGACACTCCCAAGGAACTAACACACACATACATGAGCATAAGAACAATGTTATCCTTACGTATCCTTGCTTTATTTTATTATGTTATTAAAAGGAATTTGTACATGAGTATCACATGTATGGAGAATAAGATATGGTTTAGGTATAATCTCTATGTCCATGTGGTCATATATTTTATTGTTCTTTTGGGTCATATTGTGAAAATTATTTCAAAAATAAAGGAACACTAAGTATTTTTTGCGTTCTTATAACCTCTTGTTACTGTAATTGTTGACTGAATTTTCATCTTTATTAAAATCAATTCTTTTTAGCTTAGCATACCAGAGGATGAGCTGGGAAGCCCTGAAGAAATCTATCAATGGCCTGATCAACAAAGTCAACATTTCCAATATCAGTATTATTATTCAAGAACTTCTTCAGGAAAATATAGTTAGAGGAAGGTAAGCATTGGCTATTTTATTTGTAGTATTTCATAGTACCTTTTCAATGGAAAATAATATCTACATGAAAAATAATCATTCATTTATTATGCTACTTCATTTCAAAGAAAATTTCAAGGAGTATTTAAAATGCACTTGTTATAAATATGTAAGCTACTAACAAATAACTTAAACTCAACTGTTAGAGCTTGTTTGGAGTTTTTACTGTTTGAGAAGCTTTGATGTCACATAATGATTTTGGCACAGTTATTTATTGACTGAATACTTCCAATAATTTAAACTCATGAAGAAAAGTATTTAATTTCTTTATATATACACAAACTGCTCCTCACACCTGTTTAATTTCTAATGAAAGCAAAATGGGAATGTGAAAGAAATGAGAAAGATAAAGATAAGTAATGAATTTTAGAAAAGCAGAAGGGAATAACAACCGTTTGTATGGTTTTTGAGTAGTTGTGATATTTTAACTCATCAGGAAATACAAATATTCTATGTTCTTGACCTAGATCATCAGTGCAGAACTTTGGGATATATATATATAAAGTAAAATGTAGCATGTTGTGGGGGTTAGTAAGGTGACCGGCAGCCACAGGAAAGCACTCTCATTTTATTCGGGAAGAAGCAGACTCATAAGTTACAAGGGTAATTTAAGATGTTACAGTTTATAAGCTGAGTTCTGTTTTTTCATTTTCTACTCTAGTGATTCAGATGTCACACCTAAACCTGATAACTATGACAACATAGTTTTTCTGCCTTTTGACAATTGAATAATTATTTGTTAAAACATTGCTAAAAATAACTCTTCGGTTAGCCCATTTTGTATCTCTCTTCTTATCAAATGTATACATTGATAGAAACATGTCCATTTCAAAATGAGTTGGGAGGTAGGACCTTTTATATTCCTGTCCTTGTTTTAGCATTATTTCTGCAGTGCTTATGTTATGTCTTTATCACTCTTGGGAATATTGTTTTCACTTTTATTTTCATGAACAATAGACTTGAGCCTGTCTTTTAGGTGGAAACCACCCAGATTTGTCGCAGAATTAATTTATATGAATGATGGACTTATAGTGGAAATTTTACTTTAAGTCAAAGTTCAGTACTTTTGAAGCAGGTCTTTTCTCCCTTTACTTTTCATAATGTTAAGTGAATTAATATAAGAAGTTAAGAACTTAAATTCATGAATAGATGTAATGAACAGCAACTGGAAAAGAAGACTTATATTTATAGAGAAAAATTTTTGAAAAAAATTTTATTAAATCTATTTTATATAAGTATAGATTGAAATTTTGTTTCCTCAAAATCAGTTTTATTAGTAAGACAGTTTCTTCCTCTAGATAAGGGTAGTGAAAATTTAGTTCTGATTTAGCTTTTATGATGATTTACAGAGAAGTAATACAGCTGGAATCAAGATTGCCAGGAAAAATATCACTAACCTCAGATATGCAGATGACACCACCCTTATGGCAGAAAGTGAAGAGGAACTAAAAAGCCTCTTGATGAAAGTGAAAGAGGAGAGTGAAAAAGTTGGCTTAAAGCTCAACATTCAGAAAACTAAGATCATAGCATCTGGTCCCATCACTTCATGGCAAATAGATAGGGAAACAGTGGCTGACTATTTTTCTGGGCTTCAGAATCACTGCAGATGGTGATTGCAGCCATGAAATTAAAAGACGCTTACTCCTTGGAAGGAAAGTTATGACCAACCTAGATAGCTTATTCAAAAGCAGAGACATTACTTTGCCAACAAAGGTCTGTCTAGTCAAGGCTATGGTTTTTCCAGTGGTCATGTATGGATGTGACAGTTGGACTGTGAAGAAAACTGAGTGCCAAGAATTGATGCTTTTGAACTGTGGTGTTGGAGAAAACTCTTGTGAGTCCCTTGGACTGCAAGGAGATCCAACCAGTCCATCCTAAAGGAGATCAGTCCTGGGTGTTCATTGGAAGGACTGATGCTGAGGCTGATACTCCAATACTCTGGCCGCCTCATGCGAAGAGTTGACTCATTGGAAAAGACCCTGATGCTGGAAGGGATTGGGGGCAGAAGGAGAAGGGGACGACAGAGGATAAGATGGCTGGATGGCATCACCGACTCGATGCACATGAGTTTGGGTTAACTCTGGGAGTTGGTGATGCCAACAGGGAGGCCTGGCGTACTGCGGTTCATGGGGTTGCAGAGTTGAACATGACTGAGCGACTGAACTGAACTGAACTGAATATAGCTGGATTTTAGGTGAATTTTTTCCTACTAATGAAATCAGTGAGTATTGTTGACTCCTTTTCTTTTTTAACCAGAGGCCTGCTATCCAGATCTGTTTTGCAAGCACAGAGTGCTTCTCCAATCTTCACCCATGTTTATGCAGCATTAGTGGCAATTATCAACTCAAAATTTCCGCAAATTGGAGAGTTAATCCTCAAAAGATTAATTCTTAATTTTCGAAAAGGCTATCGGAGAAATGATAAGGTATATGTAATGGACTTGTAAGTAGACTGCTACAGATAACAGACTAATACACCGTATCAACCATAGTAATTAACTATCAACCTTAGTAAGCGATGTTGATTTCTATTGATCCAGAAATGGCATGTTTTCATATATACTAATTTTTATTTTATAATGCATTAAAATTACCTTGCATGTTACATATTTTAAGTAGAGTGTGTAAGTAAACTGTAGACTCTATAGAAAAATGAAAATTGGTTTTAGTTTATAGATTAACTTTGTCTCTAATTTCCCTTTTCAGCCACTTTGTCTGACAGCTTCAAAATTTGTGGCACATCTTATTAATCAAAATGTGGTAAGTAATTATTTTCAAAAATTGGTGCCATTCAGTGGCATTAGACCTCAGGCTTGATGCCACTTCAGTGACATCTTTGTTTTGGTTTACAGTCCCTCAGAAAAGTATCTTGAATGATATTTTAATTTTAGAGCTATAATAAATGCGTTTTTTAATGTAAAGAGGGACCCAGGACAAGTGTTAGTAAATTAATCAAACTCTTAATACTCTACATGGTTACTTAACTGCATAGTTTTCCTTCAAAGACTATAATGTGTTTTTATTTTAAAAGTTACTGTTTCTTCTCTTTTCCCTGTACCTAGTGTTCAAGAAAACCTAATAGCTGATATTCTTTAAAAAATGCTATTCCCCACAACTGCATATATACGTGTGTATTCATATGTAGAACTACATGGTATATGTATATACTCATATATTCTTAGAATCATTTTATAAAATATTATGTACTAAATAATTTTAATCTGTTTTAAATGCAAAAATTTATCATTTTATTATTTAAGTTCTGTATTTATTTTTTTGTTTATCCACTGTTTGAGAGTTTTGATTTGTTAAGTTAGGTTAT
Source organism: Oreotragus oreotragus (assembly GCA_006410675.1). Lineage (NCBI taxonomy): Eukaryota > Metazoa > Chordata > Mammalia > Artiodactyla > Bovidae > Oreotragus > Oreotragus oreotragus. The sequence continues at coordinate 273,107 of SJYX01000421.1, read as the reverse complement.
ATGTCAGACGCTCACTTCTCTGACTCTTTGCAATCCCATGGACTGTAGCCCACCAGGCTTCTCTGTTGCTGGGATTCTCCAGGCAAGAATATTGGAGCGGGTTGCCATTCCTTTCTCCAGGGGGAAGTGAAAGTTGCTCCGTCGTGTCTGACTCTTTGCGATCCTGTGGACTGTACAGTCCATGGAATTCTTCAGGCCAGGATACTGGAGTGGGTAGCCTTTCCCTTCTCCAAGGGATCTTCCCAACCCAGGGATTGAACCCAGGTCTCCTGCATTGCAGGTGGATTCTTACCAGCTGAGATACATTTTAAAAATGAAAACAGTGAAATTGCTCTTGTCCATACTCACAGTTTTCCTTCAGATATGTATTATTTTTAAAAATTATATCTATAAATAAGAGGAAGAATTTTGAAGACACACTTAATCTTATTTCTCTAACATTTAATAATATTTTAATTCTTTGCTACATTAAATTCTGGTACTCACTTTAATAAACCTTTTAGATTTTAACCTAGTCATATTATTACAATGATAATTTTCTACTTAAGATCGCAGAAACGTAATTTTACATGTCTGTAAACCTAATTTCACGGACTACAATAGCACAGATATGTTTCAGTTTTTGAATATATATTATACTTGGAGATATTTTTGGCATTCCCATAAACCAGTTAAAATGATAAGTATTTTGCATCTTCAAACTGCGGTACAGGGCAATATTTTCTTGTCCCTGTTTTCTTGTTCAACCTTGCCTGTCTTCCCGAAATAAAAGCAATGTGTATTTTTTATATTGTGCTAGATGTGAAGAGGATATTTTCCTAAGTTGTCTCTCCATCTCAAGTAAGAGTCTAGTTTTTAAAAGGCATATGTATGGTCTTTTAAACACGCTTCCTAAGTCCATTTTCTCTTACAGCAAAGCTTCTTGATATACTTTTATTCCCTCTCTACTTGGTGGTGTTTATAAAATTCTAAACTTTGACCATGGCCAATGTAGAGTGATTTAAATAAAAATAGAAGTATTCAAAACTGTCATTGTATGCTATAAACTATAGAAAGAAATTTTCTGAGAAAATTAGTATTCATGTAATTTAAGAACTATTTGCTAACAGAATTGCTGAGAGAATGAATTGGGAAGTGGATATAAAATTGTGATCATGGAGAAGGATATTATAAAAAGAATCATGTTACTTTTCTTCATATAGTAGTTATGAAAATATCTCAGATTAAAAATTAGTAAATGACTTTAACTTCTATTTTGAGGTTAATTACGACATTTCCTAAAGATAATGTATCTTTCTATATAGAGAGTATAAGAGGAATATTTCTGTTAGAGATAAATCATCTAGTTCTATCCAGTGTAGTAAATTAAGATTTTTGGAAAAATCATCAGGAAATTCTTAGCAGATGCATAATGGAAGTGAAAGAAAAGTTGTATCCCATATTTGGAGTATTTTTATGTACATTATGAAACTCTGCTCATCATATGTACAATATCATCACTATAAAAACTCGATGTACTAATTTTTAAAATTACCATCAGTAGTAGATTAATACATGCAAAAGCATTTTGTGTGTCTTCTTTCTATTCAAGGCTCATGAAGTTTTATGCTTAGAAATGCTCACTTTGCTTCTGGAAAGACCAACAGATGACAGTGTTGAAGTAGCTATTGGTTTTCTTAAGGAATGTGGTCTCAAATTAACACAAGTGTCACCAAGAGGGATCAATGGTAAATATATATCCTTGGTTTGAGATTGAGCTTTTTTGAGTATTATTATATGTAGTGCTTATTTTATTTTCTTTGTGTTTAACTTTAGCTATATTTGAACGCCTTCGAAACATTCTCCATGAGTCTGAAATTGACAAAAGGGTTCAATATATGATTGAAGTGATGTTTGCTGTAAGGAAGGATGGATTCAAGGACCACCCTGTTATCCTAGAAGGACTTGATTTAGTGGAAGAAGATGATCAGTTCACCCATATGCTTCCTCTGGAAGATGACTATAATCCAGAAGATGTTCTTAGTAAGTCAGGGGTGGGCATTGGGAAATAGTATACAAACAAATGTCAGTATCGAAAATAAACACTAACTTAACTTGTGTTTATTTATTTTTTAGATGTTTTCAAGATGGACCCTAATTTTATGGACAATGAAGAGAAGTACAGAGCTATTAAGAAGGGTATGTAGAACTTTAAAAATAATTTCCTTTTAAAAGAAGAAGTTGACTTAATTGTATGATACTGATAGAATGGTGTAGATCACTCTGACCCCTGCCCCCTGAAATCTTTGCTCTATGAAGCCGTTCTCTTTTCTCCATTTGCCCATGCGTTATTTTTCTTTCTAGCCACGGTATTGTTGCTGTTGCTTAGACTCTTAAGTCATGTCAGAATCTTTTGCAGCCCTGTGGACTATAGCCCACCAGGGAAGTTCTATCCATGGTATTACTTCATTTTAAATTATTTAACTCATTTTCCTTCTCCTCTTTCTCTATTTAATTATGCAGCTCTTCAGCTTCATCCCTCTTAAGAAATATCCATGTATTACAATGGCCGTTATTTAACCTCACTTCCAGTTAAGAGTTGCTGCTTAAATTGCCACCAATTTAGTGTTTGATTAAGTGCTATACTGTATTATAAAGTTCTATACTTCATTATTTCTTGAGGGCAAGTTTTTATCTTTCTGATAAAATCAATCATGGTAGCTTAATATACTTAATGGATAAATTGATTATTATCATTTGTACAGCATTAGTATACCATAAGCACTGTTTGTTTAGATAATTGGTTTGTATTTTGTTTCTGCCATTACTAGCTAAGTCACCTAGAGTAAGTTACTTGTTTGATATAAGAGTAAATGTTCGTATAAGGATAAATAAAATACAGTACTTTATCTTACCACAGAGCATGTATTTAGACACTGGTACCAGTTTTTTTTTTTTTAATATGTGTGTCATTATTTTTCTTCTAAAGCTAATATTCAGAGCTACTTACATCATTCTAATATATAATTATATTATTTTACATATTATAGTTCTATAATAATTTTATGTTTATTTCCCTTGAGTTCTGATTTTACCTAACAAATACTGACAGCTCTGAAAGCTCCTTGGAAGAGAGAGCAGAGAGGTAGAGCTCTGTTATTGCTGCGTTCTGTGCTTTAACCATGCTTAGAAGTAGAATGTTGAAGGGGAAGTAAAAGTGTAAGAAGCTTCCCATTTTATACATTATCCTAAAATCTGGTACAGCAGGGACATTTCACTGCAATAGCCAGATTCCTTTTTCTCTAATAAATTTAGTTTCCAAACATAGAGAAACCCCTTCAATCTATTTCCTTCTTTTCGTATGAATTTCTTTTTCTATAGCCTCCCTGCTATGCAAGCATGCTAAGTCGCTTCAGTCGAGTCTGACTCTGTGCGACCCTATGGACAGCCAGCCACCAGGCTCCTCCGTCCGCAGGATTCTCCAGGCAAGAATACTGGAGTGGGTTGCCATTTCCTTCTCCATAGTCTCCCCAAAAGATACCAATAATTTTGTGGCATTCTTATTATACCTAATATAGAGGTTTTGTGTTTTTTTTTTCCTTTTTTTGTAGTTGGGAATTCCCCATCCATTTCTTTGTTAGATTCTTGGCAGTTGGCCAAGAAAGTAGTACTTTTCTTTACTGTGCTAAGTCACTTCAATCATGTTCGACTCTGTGTGACCCCAGGGACCGCAGCCACCCAGCTTCCTCTATCCATGGGATTTTCCAGGCAAGAGTACTGGAGTGGGTTGCCATTGCCTTCTTTACTATAGCAGTCTTTAAACTCTGTGGTCTCAAGACCCCTTTATACTCTTAAAAATTATTGAGAATTCCAAAGAGCTTTCATTTATGTGGGTTATATCTATTGACATTTACTTACTAGAAATTGAAATGGAGACTATAAAAAAATACTAGGTCATTTCAAAATAACAATAATAAAACTGGTACATATTTGCAAAAATTACATGTTTTTATAAAAATAACTATGAACAAAGAAATTTAAGAAAAAGAATGGTATGTTTTAAATATTTTGTGCAATTTAGTGTCTGGCTTAATTGGAAACATTTGACTTCTCATATTACTTCTGATTTCAGTCTGTTGCAGTAGGCTGTTTTGATTGAAATATATGAAGGAAATTTAACCTCACCATAGACATGTAGTTGGAAAGGGAAGAGTATAGCCTTTTCAGAATTATAATTGTGTATATTTCTGTTTAACACTATTCCAATTAAATATTTAGTAGCTGCTACTGCTAAGTTACTTCAGTCGTGTCCGACTCTGTGTGACCCCATAGATGGCAGCCCACCAGGCTCCGCCGTCCCTGGGATTCTCCAGGCAAGAACACTGGAGTGGGTTGCCATTTCCTTCTCCAATGGGTGAAAGTGAAAAGTGAAAGTGAAGTCGCTCAGTCATGTGCGACTCTTAGCGACCCCATGGACTGCAGCCTACCAGGTTCCTGTGTCCATGGGCTTTTCCAGGCAAGAATACTGGAGTGGGGTGCCATTGCCTTCTCCCATTTAATAGCTAGTAGTTTCTTAATGATTTAATTGCACTGTGAAACCTGAAATTATATCCATTAATTTTCCTATTTTGTTAACATTAAAATCTGTTGACCTGTCAGTTTGAATGGATGTTTTACCCAAGCATGATTTTGTAACATGTTTCCTTAGTCATTTAGAAAATACTGATGCACCAAGTTATGCACATCATCCAAGTATTAACATGTTAACATTATCAAAGTTAAATTGACACATTAATATATTCTCAAAAAATCACATTTATTCATATTGCCACCTGTCTTTATCAGAAAAATCTTAATGTTTTGGGAAGCTGTCAAGCTCATAGGAATAGATATGTGTTTTCCAGAATTCTGATTTTCTCTTGAAAACTCATTTGATCATTGTGGCAAATATCTGAAAATAACTGTTGGTTATTTTCCTTAAAATAACAGTATTTGTTTATGTTTTAGAGAATATCTGGTAAATACTTAATAACTCTAGTTTGTTTGCCATTCTTTCAAGTAAAAATTAAAAATAAAAGTAATTCATCTTGCAACTCCATCACACAAGTGTTTTTCCTTGAGATAACCATCACCATTGTGCATTCGTCTTTTAACAGAAGTGCTATATATAAACTCGTATTTTCTTACTCAAACTACTATAAATGCCTATACTCAAGGGCTAAGACTTAACAAAATTAATAATTTTATATTTTTCCTTCAAGGGCATTTTTAAATGAAACTTTTTTCCTACTACATTGGTGTGGCAGTAAAAAGTACAGTGAGTGCTTGTGCAGCTTGATACCTTGATTGTGCTCAGGATGCAGCAAGTTTTGACTCCTGTTGCTTTTGCGTCTTCATTTCAGATGTCAGCACAGTGAAAAGGCAGATAATATTTTGGTATTACTATGAAAATAGTTTGACCTACCGACCACCTGGCAGGTCTCAGTGATTTCCTCCAGGATTCACAGACCATACTTGGAAACCACTGCTTTATTTAGTTAATAAAATCCAGTTGTCATTGCCTAAATGATTTTAGTAAGTAGATCCTAAAGTGAAGGGATAGGAGAGGATGATGTAAACAGCTAGACAATCCATTTGACCTTCATTCTTTCGTAAAATGTTCTTCTAGAGTCGGCATTAAAAAAAATGACCGCGGCAGGAAGTGGGCACAGCTTTAGTAATTAGCACCTTAGAGTGACCCAGGTGTACTTGTGTTTTAGGTCTTACAGCATTTGGGAAAACAGCAGGAGTGCCGGCCTTCCTCCTGTTGAATACTAAATAGTTTCCCCTTTTAAAGGTCTGTCTGAACCGCATTATGTAATAATAAACTAGACACTGCAGATCATTTCTTGAAGTCACATTGGTTAGAAATATTCTCGAAGAGATTTGTATGTCAGCTAAGGGCTGAATGACAACTCTCCACTTTTGTAAAATGACTTGTTTCTCTAGTATGTGGGTTTCTGCTAACATTATTACGTGTGGCTCCTGATTTATACTATTTAGTTAAATATAAGGAAATTAGAGTTTTACTAAAAATTAGTTGGCCCCAAAACTGTATTAAAATCTGTCTGATTATAATAAAAATGCAAAGGGGGAGTGTTGACCAGATTTGTAAAATCTTTTGTCAGACTGATGGAACACATACCACTGGGCAAAATATGATTCTAGTTTTTGTCATTTGTTTATTACTGTTAACATGATGATAGACCTCATGTAGTCTTTTACATCACAATTTGAATAGTTCTGAATGTGTGTTGTATTTTAAGAAATGACAGTCCAATGAAGCCCTTATTTTTTTAAAGGTCTTTAGACTTCCATTTCCATTGCACATGTGAAAATTCTATCAATTAATTATAATGTTCTATTTAATAGGTATACATTTTAATAAAAATCTCACTGCTATTTAAATTTCAGTCACTACCTAAATATGCTAGTCACTCAGTTGTGTCCGACTCTTTATGACCCTGTGGACTGTAGCCCTCCAGGCTCGTTTGTCCATGAGATTCTCCAGGCAAGAATACTAGAGTGGGTTGCCATTACCTTCTTTAGGGAATCTTCCCAATCAAGGGATCGAACTTAGGTCTCTCTCATTGCAGGCAGATTCTTTAGCCATCAGGGAGTGAATTCTAAATTATGCATTTTTTTTTCCTTCTGTCTTTTTTGTCTTTCAGAAAACTTTCTTAGGCTAAATTCTTGTTTTCTGTTGCTCATCTTAGCTTTTTATAATAGACTTAGCTTCTTGGTGATGAACTAGTAATATTTTGACTACATTCTCCATTATGCTAGTTTCTCTTCCTAATTAATCGTTCCATTGCTCCTGCTCTTTTGGAAAACTTTTATCTACTTTTTCTTTGTTCTTCTCATCCCTTGCTTATTTCATGGCTGCTTTCTATCTGGCAGAAGAATTATACATATGGTTTTCTTTAGTCTAATTAGTTATAATGCTCTCTGAATACCTAGGTAATAACATGAGACCTGTGTTGGCATCTTTGTTGGTTGATAAACTCTTACACCACTGTGGGTTGTAGTGAACTGAGAATTATCTTCCCAGAATGAGATACATTTATATCCCTTGCTTATTCATGTTTTCCTAAACTTAACTTTGTTCTTTTAGAAATTCTTGATGAAGGAGATAGTGACTCAAACACAGACCAAGATGCTGGAAGTAGTGAAGAGGAGGAGGAAGAAGAGGAGGAAGAGGGAGAAGAAGATGAAGAAGGTAAAAGTGTAGCTGCAAATAAAATTGTAAAATATACTCCCAGAATAATCTAATGTAATCCTCTAAACAGTGATTCTTAATCTGTGGAGTACTGGGAGACATGCTGCTGTTATCTAGTGGGTGAAAGCAAGGACTTATAAACATCCTGTGAGTCACAAGATTGCCCCTCACAGCAAAATATTATCCAGCCCAAAGTGTTATCCAGCCCAAAATATCAGCATTGGCAAGGTTGAAAGAGCCTGCTTAAAAGTATGAAACAGGAAATTCATTTTTTAATACCAGAATAATTTAAATTTTATATTTTATGACTTTGATTATGAACTATGAAAAAGGTGCATTCATGTTGAGTACATGTGATTTATGTTGCTGTGGCATGAATGTGACAGATGCGAGTGACTAGATATTTGCTCTTCATTTTGGAAAAATAGATTGGGGAAGCCAAAAACTATATTTGTACAGAAGCAGGCATGATGTCCTTTTCAGCTTTGGTGATATTATTTCATAGGAAAATAAGCTCAGAACTTTACTTTGGTTAAGTCTTCATTAAAACATCAGAATATATATACACTGGTCACTATTTGCTTATGTTACATATTTAAAAATATTAAAAGTATAACTTTCCCTTCTAAGGCATAATATATCTTAGTTCTATCTTAGAGTATAGTAGATCTTCTACAACATAATTTATAAAAATATGTTTAATTTTTTCCAGCGTCCTTTTCATTTAAAATGTCTCCTAACCAAGTTAACATTTAACTTTAGAATTTGTCTTTATAAAGTTTTCATGCGTTAGATAAGGTAAAACTTTAACAAATATTCATATTTGTACTGGACCCATCCAACCTGTCATGATGATCCAGTGTTCTCTGAACCTGAATTTCTATCCATAATTTATAGTTCTTCCAAATTATCAAGATAATTGTTTATAAACATAGAAATAATGTTTTCCCTAACAACAGTTTAAATGTGGCCTTTTATAATGTCTACATGAGCAGGTAACCCAGAAACAAAAATAGTTCTCTTGGTTTGGCTCTGGACTTCTTTGAGCTGACAAAACTTATTAAAATACTCTAAGATATGGCAAAAGACTAGAAATAGTTATGTTGAACTCTATAAATGTCAATGCTAACTTATACTGTAGAAGAGAATATTATATTAAACTCATAGATTCTAAAAAGATTATGAAAATATTACCATAAAGGGATACATTTTCAGTTCTTCATTTATTTTTATAGTCTTATATAATTTTGTTATGTTTAATTTCAGGACAAAAGGTGACTATTCATGACAAAACAGAAATTAATCTAGTCTCATTTCGTCGTACCATTTATCTTGCTATCCAGTCAAGGTAAGATACAGTAGCTCAGTTGATCCTAATTTTTGACAGGGGATGGGCAAGAAGATGGGATTGTTAGAATCTGGTAACAGAAAACTGGATACTGTTGCAGGGATTCTCCAACTGCTTGCCTTTCCTCCACTATCCCAAGTCCCAGATTGTAGATTCCTACTGTTTTTAGAAATCTACAGGAGCAATTTGTCTTTACTTTTAACTGTTTCCTAATCAAAAATTTTTTAAGTTATATCTGATCTTTTTACTGTTCTGACTCCTTAAACAGTCTTCTTTTATTTATGCAAACACTGAACTACACAGTTAACTTTGCTATTAAAAGTTGGACATTCCGGGTTGTTCTTGGTTTTAAGTGATGTTCCAGTCTGATGTTGTATTACTGGAATAATGTCCTTGAATAATTAAATATCACTAGCAATCTGAAAACATTTCTGTATTACAGAATTAGCACAGTATTGTGTAGTGGAAGTTTAATGTTTTATTTTTTTCTAATTTGCTTTCTGACTCTGGCTCTAAGCAGAGAAACTCTTGTGATATTTGGACACTGATATGTTGTGCAGATGGAAATGAATGTGAATGAAAGTAGGAAATAGACTTAGGAAGGTTTTAAGGACTCTTTGAAATAATATTAAGCAAGAACTGCTATGATGTCATGAAAACAACATTTTCCCTTTGAAGGCTGTGAGGTTAGTTTTAAAGAGAAATAAATGAAAATATTAAATGCTGAGTACATCTGTTTTCAATGGGAATCAACCTATTGATTTAGTGGGCACCATGTTTATATTTTACAGTGGAGAAGGAATATTTTCCCTGTTTTGTTTTGTTACTAGGTTTTGTATATTTCCATTTACTATGATGTAATAGCAAAAATGATTCATAAGTGGGAGTCATCTTGTTTTCAGTCTGTCTGAAAAGTCTTTGGCTTCGATTCATCTTCAAAAACAGAAATGTTAAGCAGCAAAACGTTAGCTAGAAATTTTTTGCTTTACCCTTATGTGTTTCTTGGCCTTTCACATGAAAGAAAAAAACTAATATTTTCTTATGCAAACTTAAAAGTGGATAATGAAAATTTTTAGTTATAAGTAGCTATTCTTAGAGTTTTAGAGCTTGACCTTTTGTCCTTTTTAAGAAATTCAGTGGTAATCAGTTGTAAAGAGCAGATTCGTTGTTTTAATATTGCAGTTAACATTAACTTTGAAGAGACACAGTGGAGCTCTTTGCATGATTATTGTAAAGAAACTTTATTTTCTAGGTGATCTAACCTTGATGATAATAACCTCTGAATCACACAAAAATGTTTGAAAAACTAAAACACTAGACAAGTGACTGACACTTTTATATAGTGCTACCAGTTCTAGTAATAGTACAATAAATACTGTCCTATATGTTATTTGTCAAATGTTCTCAGCCCCTAAATGCCTAGTAAAAACAATTTTAGGAAGTAAACACAACTTTGATAAAAAGGTATTTAAAGGGCATGGTTGGGAGACTCAGGTAATGGGATTATAAAACATAAAAATGTTATCAAATATTCTAGATGAATAAGTAATATTGTTGGTCATTAAAACAGCTAAAGTGGTTTATTTTTTTAAAAAACAACAGTACTCAGTAGTAATGATAATTTCAATTAGATACACAAAAAGATTTTTGGTGGAAATTTAAATTGGTGCACTCCTTTTGGAAAGCCTTTTGGTAGCATGAATCAATGGCTTAGTTTGATTGCCATTTGACCCTTCTTTTTCATTATATTTCTTAAAGAAATACATATTGGCAGAGAATTATACAGATAATTGTTCAGTGCAAAAAAGAGAGAGAAAAATCATATTGCTCAATATGAATAATCAAAGTGTTTTCATGTTTAATGCCACTATTAAAAATTAGGTTAATGGAGAAATAGTGGGCAAGTGGTCTGATTTAATGTTAGTTGGGGATAAAAAACTAATAGAGTATATGGCACCATGCTGATAGCATTATCTTAATTGTATAAGTATGTGTGCAGGTTCTAGAAATAATACACCAACATATCAATAGTGATTATTTTGAGAGGAGGTTGGATTATTTATATAAACCATTCACTTTTGGAAATCTTGGGAACAAAACCAAATTCTGGTGACCGAACTATTTGGGGATTTTATTTTTAAAATTTTCTTTCCTTTTATACTTGTTGACTGACCTCACCAACACTCTGATGTTTTTACTGTTCTGACTCCTTAAACAGTCTTCTTTTATTTATGCAAACACTGAACTACACAGTTAACTTTGCTATTAACAGTTGGACATTCCGAGTTGTTCTTGGTTTTAAGTGATGTTCCAGTCTGATGTTGTATTACTGGAATAATGTCCTTAACAATTTGAAGTTTCTTAGATTGGAGACATCAATCAACAAACTACTGAAAACTGGAGTTATGTAAAATCTATTTTCTTTACCCTTCCCTCAGTCACTGTTAATTCTGGAATATGTTTGGTGCAAAATAGCTAGCAAAGTTAATAATTTCTTTAATATTTACATTTAGTGCAACTTCAAAACAATCATGGTAGGGAGTCACCAAATACTTTTTAAGTAAAACAAAAACAAGGAAAATACTGTCAAACTTTCTCTTTGATTCTCCATTTATTAGACAAAAGGAAAGTTGTAAAAATTTTCCATGAACTACTTGACTTGTTTTTCAGAAATTACAGGATTTTTTTCCTAAGTACTAATTCTGTTTTTTTAAAAATAAAAACCAGAAAATGTTACATTTTAAAAAATACTTTTTGGTATTGCTGTATTATTGAAGTTTATCAACTATAGTTAGCTATTTTAATCTTAGTGCCAGTTATTATTTAATATTATGGGTTATGAAAGCTCTTTCTTGATAGATTTCTTAAAGTTTTTTTTTTAATTCCATTGTGCTTGTGAAACCCAATAAGTAATAGAAGCTGAGAATTACTGATGAACTATAAAGCTAAATTCATTATCATTATATTTCAGTGGGTGATTATTTTATATTGCTGTTATCAAACGATTCTGGCATTATTCCTGAATCAAGTTCACACTAAGTTTGATAATTCTCTAAGTAAAGCATACTGAAGATATTTTTCATGCAATTTATATGAATGTACAAAAATAAATTCTTTTCTTCATAAGTGATTTTAGTTATTTACTGATTTTATACTAAATTTTTATATAGTGTAAGAGCCCTAGGTTTGGGTATGACTCAAGATAACTTGCAAGTGTGGTGATTAAGCTCTGGATGTCATGCTGGGATCTTGAAACATCTTTTACGTCTTCCTAACTTGAATCAGGGAGAAGTGGAAATATTTAGCAGTATAATAAAGATTTGTCTGCTTTCTCTGTGTTATGAATTTGTACCTTCTGGACTTTTTGTATAAATGGAATTATGTTATATGTGGTCTTTATGACTCACTTCTTTCACTTGGCATCAGTCAAGGTCCCCCATGTCATAGCATGCATCAGTACTTCATTCTTTGTAGAGTTAAAAACCTTATCTTTTTTATATTTACAATACAGTAATATGAAAATAGAGAAGAAAAATTTTAGACAATTATTAGGGTAAGATTCTTATATATGGAAGAGTGCTACGACTTAAATATGCTGCTATTTTTATCCTAACTCTTGTGACCATTTTATCCCTACAGTTTAGATTTTGAAGAATGTGCTCACAAGTTGCTAAAAATGGAGTTTCCTGAGAGTCAAACAGTGAGTTAGTACTTTTTTTCTATTAGGAAATACATATATGTGTTGTAAAAAATATATATGTATGTTATAAAAATGTTTAAGATAGTTAATAGGTTTCATGAAATGAATCAGTAACTCGGTGCTTCATATATGCTGCTCATTCCAGTGATTTAAATCAACTGCTTATTTGAGGTGTGAGAAAAGGAGGAAAGATTTGTCTGCTTTCTCTGTCTTATGAATTTGTACCTTCTGGACTTTTTATATAAATGGAATTATGTTATATGTGGTCTTTATGACTCACTTCTTTCACTTGGCATCAGTCAAGGTCCCCCATGTCATAGCATGCATCAGTACTTCATTCTTTGTAGAGTTAAAAACCTTATCTTTTTTATATTTACAATACAGTAATATGAAAATAGAGAAGAAAAATTTTAGACAATTATTAGGGTAAGATTCTTATATATGGAAGAGTGCTACGACTTAAATATGCTGCTATTTTTATCCTAACTCTTGTGACCATTTTATCCCTACAGTTTAGATTTTGAAGAATGTGCTCACAAGTTGCTAAAAATGGAGTTTCCTGAGAGTCAAACAGTGAGTTAGTACTTTTTTTCTATTAGGAAATACATATATGTGTTGTAAAAAATATATATGTATGTTATAAAAATGTTTAAGATAGTTAATAGGTTTCATGAAATGAATCAGTAACTCGGTGCTTCATATATGCTGCTCATTCCAGTGATTTAAATCAACTGCTTATTTGAGGTGTGAGAAAAGGAGGAACTTCCTCTGAACTACCACATTTAACACAGGTTTCTGAGTGATTGCCTATAAATCCAATGGTGCCTTAAATACAATAGGATGTTTGTTCTTTAGTAAAGTACCTGGTCCGTAATCTACTTTATGCACTAAAGCATTCTTCTGTCATAGAAACTGTAAAGATCACCATACTTGTTGTTACATTACTTGAATTAAATATAGATGAATCTGTTCCATTTTTTTTCATTCATTAATTCATTTAACAAAACGTCTTCAGCATATATGGAGAAGGAAATGGCAACCCACTGTGTATTCTTGCCTAGGAAATCCCATTGACAGAGTCTGAGCCTGGTGGGCTACAAGCCATGGAGTTGCAACGAGTCGGACATGACTTGGCAACTGAGTACATTCAGCATATACTGTATGTCCGGCATTCTGTAAGGTGTCAGGGATTCAGGTATCCATAAAGTACATTTTAGCCCCCTCTTAGCCCATGGGACTCATAGTCTTATAATTCAGTGCATATACTTAACTGTTCAAAATATCATGGACCCCTAATACCAAGGATAATAAAGGTTAGAATTGAAAAGATTATCTTAGGTTTTTTTTTTTCCTAATTCTTTCCTTATGTATATTGCTCCCTGCCCATCTATATTTTGGATGCTTGAAATTTGAAGCAAAGGCTTTCAGGGTTTGGTTTTTCACATCTTAATGTACATGTGATAGACTCAGCACAGGTCAAGAGTGAATATGTTAGTTCTAATAGGCTGTTTGATTTCTGGTTCTTCTAAAAGATCTTGACTGTCTGAGCTAAGTTAACATTATATGGAAGTCCTTTGACTTAAGGCCTTAAATATGTTCTGTTACAGGGATTGGCATACTGTGGCCCAGGCCCACTGCCCATTTTTGTTAATAAAGTTTTATTGGAGTGCAGCCTTACACGATTGGTTGATGTATTGTGTGTGATTGATTTTGCCCTATAGCAGCAGAATTGACTAGTTGCAGCAGAGAATATACCGCCGCTAACAGCCTGAAATACTTGCTGTCTGGTCTTTTCCAGAAAAAGCATCCCAATCTTTGTTTAAGAATGTAGATTAGTTCTTGAAATGCCATGGTATGGAATTTTGAGATTATTCTTTGCAAATTAAAAAATATATTTTTTCCCTCTTAAAATTTTTTTATGATATACTAATAATAGTGTCTTTATATGTATTATGGGTATACTTGATATATTGTCATTGGAAGGGAATAAATTAGTGAATTAACCTTTAAAATTATAAGTGAAACTAAAGTTATGGTATGATCTTGTCACATTATTTGCTGAATCTAATTGTTATTAAAAATGTTATTAATCCAGAGGATAGTTGTTCTAGAACGTAACTTCATTGTTTTTTTCCCTTGAAACCACAGACCAGAATATTTATTTTTCCCTCATATCTGAAGGATTATCTGCTAGATAAGATCATTCTTGCTAGAAATTTTTTTTTTTTTTTTACTTCGTGTCAAATATGTCTTTTCACTCTCTTCTGGCCTGTAGCATTTGTCCTGAGAACTTCAACATACTTTGATAACATTTGGAAGAGTATCTTAGTGCATCTGTTTTCATGCACTCAAAAGAATCTGCTAAAATCACTATGATATTTAATTAAAATATTAAAATATTTAATTATTTTATGCCACAGGGAATAACCCTTATAATTGCATTTAGTCTCAGAAAGAAAGTAATTTGTTTTGCATGTTGTGCTGACTTTATTAGCAATGCTATCAGCATATTACCATGTTATATTGTTTAAAACCTGATTAAGTGTTAGGTTATTGTAAGATACAGTGTTGGTAGAAGTGGAAAATGCATTTTAATATATTGAATTAATGTTGTGTGACAGAACTCAGAAAAGGTTATTTAGGTTTTTTGGTACTACATTAAATTTTGACAAAGTACATCTCTTCAGAACTTAGACATTTATAAACATTTTAATTGAGGCAACTTGTGACTAACCTTTTAAAAAAATAACAGTATAATTACATCTAAAAATAACCTTGTATTGTGAAGAGAAGCCTTTCACTAGACAGTTTTATAAGTAGATTATCAGCTTCTTGAATAACACTGCCCAGTAGAACATTCTGCATTGATGAAAATATTCATATTCTTCCCTTTTTAGTACAGTGGCCACTATACTGGTCACATGTGGCTTCCGAGTACTTAAAATGTGACGTATGACTAAGAAACTAAAATTTGAATTTACATAATGTTGAATAACTTAAATGTAAATGGCTGTGTATTGCTAGGGGCCAGCACACTGGACAGCACAGTTGTAAAGTGTTCTGTGCTTCTTCAGGGTCCCCCTTCCTTCTTGCTCATGGATCAGTCAGTTCAGTTCAATTCAGTTGCTCAGTCGTGTCCCACTCTTTGCGACACCGTGGATTGCAGTGTGCCAGGCTTCCCAGTCCATCACCAACTCCCGGAGCTTGTTCAAACTCATGTCCAGTGATGCCATTCCATCTCATCCTCTGTCGTCCCCTTCTCCTCCTGCCTTCAATCTTTCCCAGCATCAGGGTCTTTTCCAAAGAGTCAGTTCTCTGCATCAGGTGGCCAAAGTATTGGAGTTTCAGCTTCAACATCAGTTCTTCCAATGAACACTCAGGACTGATTTCCTTCAGGATTGACTGGTTGGATCTCCTTGCAGTCCATGGGACTCTCAAGAGTCTTCTCCAACACCACAGTTCAAAAGCATCAATTCTTCGGCGCTCAGCTTTCTTTTTAGTCCAACTCTCACATCCATACATGACTACTGGAAAAACCATAGCTTTGACTAGATGGACCTTTGTCAGAAAAGTAATGTCTCTGCTTTTTAATATGCTGTCTAGGTTGATCATAGCTTTTCTTCCAAGGAGCAAGTGTCTTTTAATTTCATGACTGCAATCACCATCTGCAGTGATTTTGGAGCCCAAGAAAATAAAGTCTGTCACCGTTTCCATTGTTTCCCCAGCTATTTGCCACAAAGTGATGGGACCAGATGCCATGATCTTAGTTCTCTGAATGTTGAGTTTTAAGCCAACTTTTTCACTCTCGTCTTTCACTTTCATCAGGAGGCTTTTTAGTTCATCAATTTCACCATAAGGGTGGTGCCATCTGGATGATGTCATCTGGTGGTGCCCATGGAGATTTCCAGTAAATGCATATTGACCTAATTTTTTAAAATATATATAATAATTACATATTAATAGATTGTGTCTCATATTATCAGAGGACAAAAATGCCAGAATTCCTAATTGAAGATATAAAGGTAAAGAATAAAAGTGAACTGAAAGAGTATATAGTATATTTTATAGGCTTGCTTTCTGTTTATAGAACACAAATACAACTTTCATCAGGAGGCTTTTTAGTTCATCAATTTCACCATAAGGGTGGTGCCATCTGGATGATGTCATCTGGTGGTGCCCATGGAGATTTCCAGTAAATGCATATTGACCTAATTTTTTTAATATATATAATAATTACATATTAATAGATTGTGTCTCATATTATCAGAGGCCAAAAATGCCAGAATTCCTAATTGAAGATATAAAGGTAAAAAATAAAAGTGAACTGAAAGAGTATATAGTATATTTTATAGGCTTGCTTTCTGTTTATAGAACACGAATACATTACAGTTAATGTATTTATAAAAACTTACTTTTAAACTTTCTGATAAGAAATGTTTTGTAGAAAAATATCTTTAGTCAGTTTAGCAGTACTCAGGGTTATTCTCTTTTTCATTTTGTCTCCATTGATTTGTCCATATTTCCTGAGTTTCTTGATCTATGAAATTGCTGTAATTGATACATATTTCATTAGGGTTATTTCAGGAATTAAATAATATTTATTCATTATAAGTAATTTGTGATGTTGGTATTTCCCGATCTTGGATTAACTCTTGCATTTCATAGTTCAACAGAATTTTCACAAAGGAGTTTTCAAGACACAGAAATAACTGATTGGACAGTGTGTGGAAAGAGCAGTTATAGAATGATTCCATCTATTTATTTAGATTCATCTGTGGACAGATTTATATGAGTAACATTTATTTTGAGGCTAAAAATCTTAGCCACAAAGGTCTTTTTTGCTGTTGTTCTTTTAAATATATTTTCTTATCAACAAGGCAGTCATTATGTTAGCATTGAAGTTGTGCCTATTTTATGTTCTGTAAAGACTCGCCACAATCTTTAGTCAGTTTAGCAGTACTCAGGGTTATTCTCTTTTTCATTTTGTCTCCATTGATTTGTCCATATTTCCTGAGTTTCTTGATCTATGAAATTGCTGTAATTGATACATATTTCATTAGGGTTATTTCAGGAATTAAATAATATTTATTCATTATAAGTAATTTGTGATGTTGGTATTTCCCGATCTTGGATTAACTCTTGCATTTCATAGTTCAACAGAATTTTCACAAAGGAGTTTTCAAGACACAGAAATAACTGATTGGACAGTGTGTGGAAAGAGCAGTTATAGAATGATTCCATCTATTTATTTAGATTCATCTGTGGACAGATTTATATGAGTAACATTTATTTTGAGGCTAAAAATCTTAGCCACAAAGGTCTTTTTTGTTGTTGTTCTTTTAAATATATTTTCTTATCAACAAGGCAGTCATTATGTTAGCATTGAAGTTGTGCCTATTTTATGTTCTGTAAAGACTCGCCACGTTTTGCCTTTTCCATACTAACAAATTATATTCTTGATAACTTGGTTTAAATGTTGTATTGGTGGTCTGTATTTAAAAGATTTCTGTATAGAATCTTTTAGAATGTGGTATATTTAGTTTCTTTTTGTTGATGTATCTGTTTGCTTTACTAGGTTTTCTTGAAGTAGCTCATATTTATATGAGTTTAGAATTTTATAAGCAATCTAATTAGCATAAATGACATGGAATTTCTGTTAGCCAAACAGAAGACTTTTAAAAAACTATAGTCTTGACATAGATTGAATTTTTTGTTTTGTCTTCATAACTCAACTTCACAAAGTTTTATGTTTTTAAAACCTTATTTTAAAATTCAGGCTATCTTTGCCATATTGATAAATTATCACACAGCATGGATTCATTGTGTTTTGAATCATTAATGTAATTTTTTCCCAAACAGAAAGAACTCTGCAACATGATACTTGATTGCTGTGCCCAGCAAAGGACATATGAGAAATTCTTTGGTTTATTAGCTGGGGTGAGTTCCGACCTCATTTTTCATGTTGGATTTTGATGAAATCACAAGGGTAATTCTGAACCTGTGTATTGTGAATTAATGTGTCTGCTTTGTTGCCTGGTCTAATGTAGTAACATATCTTTGCTGAAAACCAATGGTTCTTTCCTTCCACAGTTTTCCCAGTCTCTGTAGCTTCCTCCCTTCCCACTTCCTGTTTGTAGTTCTTTGATATTATGTATCATTCTTTCAGAACTTCGAGGCATTCCATAACAGTTTACCAAAGAGAACAATTAAATGCTGTCTTTTCAAAATTTCACAGCAGTTTCTGGTCAAGTACATGTTCAGACAACATAAATAAAGCATGAGCTAAAATAATTTTTTGAATCCAAACTTAACCCATAGAGAAGTATATTTATTTATCTTATATAAATGTGTGTATCTGTGGTCAGCCATGTGTATAACTTTGTTTTAGCATATAAATCCCAGGGGTGGTATAAATTAACTTCTTCTTTAAGCATCCCATTATACAACAAAGAAGATTGATATGATATACAAATGTTTATTAACTTTTGATTGAATAAAATTAGGATTTAATATGGTGTTGACATTTTTATTTTTAATTTATTAGCGATTTTGTATGCTAAAAAAAGAATACATGGAATCCTTTGAAAGTATATTCAAAGAACAATATGATACCATCCATCGCTTGGAAACAAACAAATTGAGAAATGTTGCTAAGATGTTTGCTCACCTTTTGTACACTGATTCACTTCCATGGAGCGTAAGTAGATGAGTCAATATTTGTACTTCTTTCCTAATCCCCTGTTATTCCGAAATAAATATTATTAAGTATAACATATGGGGAAGGCAATGGCACCCCACCCCAGTACTCTTGCCTGGAAAATCCAATGGACGGAGTAGCCTGGTGGGCTGCAGTCCATGGGGTCGCTAACAGTCGGACAGACTGAGCGACTTCACTTTCACTTTTCTCTTTCATGCATTGGAGAAGGAAATGGCAACCCACTCCAGTATTCTTGCCTGGAGAATCCCAGGAATGGGGGAGCCTGGTGGGCTGCCATCTATGGGGTCACACAGAGTCGGACACGACTGAAGTGACTTAGCAGCAGCAGCAGCAAGTATAACATAACCATACTTTTCCAATGTAGGCAGTGTACTTTAAAATGACATGTGGAGCAAACGTCCACTATAATGGCACTCTTTGAGGTTATATTCATATAACGTGGAATCAAGAAGCTAACTTAATGAATGAATGTAAGAAATAACATTTTGAATGATATTAGTAGTCTAAACGTTACAGTGCTTTTTGAAAGCGGTAGTTTTCTTCTCTGTGTGCATTCATGTGTGTGCACACTCTTACCCATGTACAGCAGTTTGGTGGCACATGATCCTCTGAGTTACTGCCTGTTTCCTGATGGAGTAACTGTCAGAAGTTCCTCTGGTAAGGACATGAGAGAAATGACTGTTCTGGCAGGATGTATTTTTCTTAGGCAACACTGAAGTTGGATAAGTGTTTGGGAGGAGTTCCTGTAGTCATAGTTAGAACAGGGAAAGATACGCTCTATGGGGTAATGTAGACTGGGCTGGAATTTGAACCACATTCCTCAACCTGCCACTTAATTGTACAGCTGCTGTTCATTCAACAACCATTTGTTTAGGCACCAACTCTGTGCCCAGAAAGAGACACTGGGCTTCCAAAATGAATTATACATGGTCCCTGCTTTCAAGGAGTTTAATACCATATAGCAGAAGAGGTAAGATTCCCATGGTAATAATACAGAGTAAAAGTGGTAGATTAGGCTGAAGGAATTGAAAAATTTGAAAGAAATTATATCCAAGAAGAAAGAGGATCATATTGTGGAACACCACAACCCAGTGGTAGAATGAAACAACATTGTCGAGCTTATAAACATCGGATAGATTTTTGTAACACTTTAAGTACTAAGTGTGTCCCACTACTTTAATGGGCATTTATAAGCTAACCCAGCAGGCTATTAACCTTTTTTACGTTGGCTTTTTCTTCCTTCTCTGGGAAATTGAAACCAAAGTTTTAAACAATTGAAATAGTAAGCTCCTGGAACCATGATCCATTAAAAACTAGAGGTTGCTTTTACTTTTTTTCACTCTAAAATATCTCTCTATGAGCTTCAGTTTTTAAGCCCTAGTCTTACTATTCAGAACAAGCCATCATTCTTGGTCTTTACCCTTCTCACGTATTGTATGCGCTAGACATACAATATGATAACATCCGTTTTGATAACTAGGTTTTAGGAGCTAGTAATCTTAGCATTATATGCTAAAGACAATATTCCTTCCTGCTATAAAAAGCACATTACTCAGGAAAGAGAATGAACTTTACTTCTGTAGCATCTTAACATTTTGAAAATTTGTATAGACAAGCAGTCTTAAACTTTCCCAGGTACTAATGTATATCAGCATAATGGAAGATATTTACAGATAATTCTTACTGAAGATAACAAATCATAATTTCAGGGGACACTGAAAGAGATATTGGTCACTTTGTCTTACCGTTTGAATACCAAAATAATAATGTCTTTTTTTTTAAATTCTAATTTTCAGGTTCTTGAATGTATAAAACTGAGTGAAGAAACCACTACGTCATCCAGTAGAATTTTTGTGAAAATATTTTTCCAAGAACTGTGTGAATACATGGGTCTTCCTAAACTTAATGCAAGGTTAAAGGATGAGTAAGTTTATTATTAAATTTTAAATTAAACACTTTTTAGTCTTACTTTTATTCTCCTACTTTAGCAACCGTAAGTCCACTCTTAGTTGTAAAAATATGTGTTAAGTCCTTAGGACATTCTTTGTCTATTAGTCACTCCTCTTGACTCTCATGTTCTTTGTGACAGGGGACAACATGAAACCTTTAGTGGTCATTTAGTTCAAGTAGAGAAAATGCAGATTTCATGCCTCTTTTACTTTAGTTAGAACATGCAAAATTATTTTCCCATGCTGACTGGAATTTTCCAGTAATGAGTATTTGTATGTAGTTTTGTTTCATTTTTACCCTAAGGTTGAGGCTTAAAATGATAATGTTGTATTATCAGGGGATAATTGTAAACATACACTGGTGAAGGTCAGTCCTATAAGTAAGTCATATAACTGTTTAGATTATTATGCTGAACTTGGGCTTTGTTCCAGGACTATTTTGTAATCCCTATCCCAGCTCTCTTTCTTTGCAGGTATTCAGATTGTCCATTACCACTTACATTGACTTCTACTCCATTCATACTCCTGAAATCCTTTCAAAGTCTTCTCAGTGATCGTCTGCCAAATCCCCCAGTCTTGCACAGCCCTCATGCCTCTTGACCTCTTGGTCTCACTCACACTACTGGCCGCTTGCTCACTGACTCCTCACTGTATTCTCACCCTGCCTTGCTCCTCCCGTCTCTCTCCTTCTGCCGGCCTCGCTTATGTTCGCCAGATATCTGTCCTGAATTCTGCATGCTCTGGGCCAGTCCATTTGTTTCTCTTAGCTTCGTGTACTTACTTACTGGTCCTTGTCTGCTTGCCACACTCTGGGATTCCTTCTCCAGCAGGATGCATTCTGGCCGCTCAAACACTGCCCAGCTCATTAAACAATAATAGTGAGCTGATTCATGCCGTACCTCTGTTTCCAGAGCTGGGAATTCCTTTTCTTGTTCTGTCCAGCAAACTCTTAATCATTCTTCCTGTGTTGTCACCTTTTCCTTCTAACTCCCCTGCTTAGTCCACTGAGTGTGTCACTCGAAACCACATTGATATTGCTGCTGTTCTGTTTGTTCCCCTCCCAGGAAATTCACCCTCGATTTCTCTCGACTGCTTTCCCCCTGCCACCAGTGCCTTGCACAGTACTGTGTAGACATGGGTTTGTGCGTGTACAACAAAAGAGGGCTTTTTTTTTTTTTTTACTTTTCTGTACATACACTCAAATATAAATACACATAATGTATCCATAGATTTTTATATGTTATATAAGTATATCTATTCTGACTGTATATGAAAGTTTTTTTTAAAAAACCTCCTCTCATATAATTATAGAAATCAATTTAATTTCTTTATTTTGGGCCCCACCTCTTGGCTTGCGTGATCTTAGTTCCCCTATCAGAAATTGAACCGGGGCCCATGGCAATGAAAGCACTGAGTCCTAACCAGAGGACCATCAGGGAAATTCCTGGAAGTCAATTTTAGTAAACTATCACTTGACCCTACTCATGTCATTAGATAGCATGCAGCCTGACCTAATCAGTGATTTTTAAACCACTTGCTTATATTTCATTTACTAACTTAATGTATAGAAATTCTGAAAAATGACTGTATAAGGAGTGTGCCTTTTTATCTCCAAGCATTCTGTTCTCTTTTGTTCATTTTCTTTTTCAGAACTCTACAGCCATTCTTTGAAGGATTGTTACCCCGAGATAATCCAAGAAACACTCGATTTGCCATCAATTTCTTTACTTCTATTGGTCTTGGAGGTTTAACGTAAGAATTATTATCAGAGTTTTATTCAGCTTATCTCAAACTTACCTCACAGTTCCTTTGAGGCAGAATCTAACAGTGGGTTATGTTTTTAATTAGGGATGAATTGCGTGAGCATCTCAAAAATACACCAAAGGTCATTGTGGCACAAAAACCAGATGTTGAGCCAAATAAATCCTCCTCCTCTTCAAGCTCTTCCGAGTCCTCCTCCTCAGAGTCTGACTCCTCTGCCTCTGATTCAGACAGCAGTGACAGCAGTTCAGAGTCTTCTAGTGAAGAAAGCGATTCTTCATCCACCAGTAGTCAGAGCTCAGCCTCAGGTACTGAAACTCATTTATAATTGATCATGCTCTTTTCTAACAAGTATGTTGCTGGTGGTGTTTATAAGCGAAGAGAAAATTTGATTGCTTATTTNGAAGAAAGCGATTCTTCATCCACCAGTAGTCAGAGCTCAGCCTCAGGTACTGAAACTCATTTATAATTGATCATGCTCTTTTCTAACAAGTATGTTGCTGGTGGTGTTTATAAGCGAAGAGAAAATTTGATTGCTTATTTATTTTAGAGTTCACTTGTTTAAAAGCCCCAATTAATAATAGAAATGATCATCTATCACTGTTGCAGTCTATACTGAATTCAGTATTTATAATGTTAGGATTATCTTTTGGAATCCTCTTCATCAAAATGAAGATACTCTGTTGGCAAATATTTGTTTGAGTGCTGACTGAAATGCCTTTCATAATGTCTGTCATCTGCTTTGCAGGAGCTTTCCTGATGGTTGTATTTTAAAGAAATTTTAATTTTTTAGTACTAACAGTGAAGCCCTTATGTTAGCAATTGACACATACCACATATAATCAAAATGAAGATACTCTGTTGGCAAATATTTGTTTAAGTGCTGACTGAAATGCCTTTCATAATGTCTGTCATCTGCTTTGCAGGAGTTTTCCTGATGGTTATATTTTAAAGAAATTTGAATTTTTTAGTATTAACAGTGAAGCCCTTATGTTAGCAATTGACACATACCACATATTCAGTGCATGTCTTATGGCATTCAGCTGTGTAAATTTTCACAAACCATATCCGTGTATCCAGGACCCAGAACAAGAGCAGCCAGTACCCCAGAAGCCTTCCCTTGTTCTCTCCCCTGCTTAGTACCACTCTTCCCATCCATTGGCTCATGGCAGCTCCTGTTCTGATTTGTAATTCTCTAAGTTAGTTTTGCCTGTTTTTACCTTTGGATTTATGTGTTATGAACTCTTTTATGTCTGGTTTATCTTTCAACTTTATGTTTGTGAGATGCAGCCATACTATTGCGTTTAGTTATTTTTCATTCATTCTCATTGCTGTATAGTTTTTCAGTATGTATAAGTATTTCATAGTGTATTTAAGATTTATCCTTTGTACTCAGTGGAAATGAACAGTGTTTCCATGAATGCTGTGATACATATCTTTCAGTGACATACGTGTATATGTGTATGCACATTTCTGTTGGATATGTTCCTAGAGGTAGAATCCCTGGGTTGTAGGGTGTGTGTAGATACTGCTGAACAGCTTTCCAAGTGGTTATTCCAGTTTACACTCCCACCAGCCATGGATGGGGCTTCCCCAGTGGCTCAGCAGTAAAGAATATACGTGCAGTGCAGGAGCTGCAGAAGAGGTGGGTTCGATCCCTGGGTTGGGAAGATCCCCTGGAGGAGGACATGGCAACCCACTCCAGTATTCTTGCCTGGAGAATCCTACATACAGAGGAGCCTGGCAGGCTACAGTCTATAGGGTCAAAAAGAATCGAACACAACTGAAGCAGCTTAACAAGCAGGCAGCTATGTATGNTATATATATATATATATGCTTATGGCTGATTTGCATTGTTGTAGGGCGGAAACCAAAACCAATACAACAATGTAAAGCAATTATCTTCCAATTAAAAATGAAAAAATAACAAAAACAACTTCCACACATTATTTAATCTTCACTCTACGTATGGAAATAGAACCTTTATGTTTTACTAAATGAAATGACTTTTGCAGGGAGGATTCTATCCCTATAGTACATGACCATTTGGGGTGCTCAGTAAATGTTCGTGCAATGAATGAATGAATGAATGGCCAACTGACCAAAAAAGGTAACCTGATGATTTTCCTAGAAGGATAATAGGAGATTGGATTTGTCTAGTATATAGATGCCCTCCCCTCTTAGTGACAGCCACATCCATTGGACCTGTTTTCTCTCTTTACTGGAAAGAATGGGTGTAGATGATGCTGATTCTATGGCTTCAGTCACAAAGCAAAGTAGTGCCCGCTTCGTGTGGGGGAAGGGTGGTACTCAGTCAAAGCTGCTCCTGACATAAAGGACTGAGGAGTCGAGAGGATGATGGGGAAATCCAGGAGTACAAAGGACAGTTTGGATGACTCTTGAGTGATATCCACATTCCTGGTGGTAGTACACTGAACCTTGAAGAGGGAGAAACTTTTCCAGTCCTGTGTCCTTTCTTGCCAACAAAAGAAATGGACAGGCTTGGATGCACTGGGATGTTTCTGGAGGAAAATGAATATGCAAAATAGGATACAATTAGGGCAACTCAAAGGCATTAACAACTATTTAAAATATATAATAATGTGTATGTTAATTATGTTCCAAAAATATAACTGCTGTGTTTGAAAATAAGATAGAAATTCTGCCCTCGTACAGTATGACCTGAGCCTAGCTCTCTTCTGCTGTTGCAAAGAACTTAAAATTCCACCGATGATTATTTTTTAAAATGATTAACACTTATTGTGATTATTCTCCAGCTAATATATGTATGCAAAATGTGGCTGCAAGGATTTGCTTATGTTAGCATATCCCCTCCCCCAACCTGAAACCTCAAGGCTCCAGACATGGATGCTAGAGAGAAAATGGATGTGTGTGTGTGTGTGTGCATGCACGCACGCATGTGTGTGTAACCTTCAAGTTGATACAATGCGGATGATATACAAACAAACAAAAAGATAAAGCTTTCTACTTGATAATGCCATTCTCAACACATTAATATCATTTTAGAAAAACTTAGAGTGAGGAGAATGATTTAAATTTAAGAGAGTAGTGTTTTAAATGAGCTATACAGAGCATTTAAAATTGGAAATTTAATATAACCAAGAACGGCACTTTTGTTAAAGAATGCTGTAATCTTCCAGCCGTGTTCTTAATCAGTGATCTCCCTATAGCAAAATGCATAGATAATCAACAACCCAGTCTGTCAGCAAACTTGTTGGGGGATTAAATCCTAAAGGAAAGAGCCCATAGCCCTGGAGGAAAACTGAGTGCTGTTTCCCTGAGTCTTTGAAGGCTCATCTCCGTAGTCCCACTGCTAGAATGTGCTCTGTTGTCATAGCAACCCCATCTCCTGCTTCATACAGGAAAGATTAGCTCTTACTGTGCAGAGGAGAGAATTTAGGGGAAGTCAGACTAATCCCTGGGTGCACTTGGAGAGAAAGGTTGGACCTCGCCTGAGGGATGCTCTCTCTGCCATGATAGAATTGGCCTGCCACAGACACTGGTATTTAAGTTGAAGAGCAGAATTCACAGTAAGTTTCAGCTCCTCCAGAGTAGAATATTGATGAATGAGGTTTGTCTCAGTCTTGTTGAAGACCGTCCCATGCAGCAGTAGAACGCCAGCAGGACAGTCTGATGAGAATGCCAATGTTTTCCTAGTTTTGGTGGTATTTAAAGGGTTGACCACGTCAGGAACTTGAGGGAAAATTTTAGGTACTTTTTGAAACATCCATCTGAAATCCTGGGAGCATGTCAAAATTAGATAGGCAAAAATAAATGTATTATATGTTTGGAACACTTTATTTACCCTGGGTTTTTGTACATTTAAATTTAAAATCTCAAAGAAAGAGAAACTCATGAAAAAAATCTATGTAGAAGCAGGTGTGTTTCTTTAACTCAAAGTGATGAGAATTCATTTTAGGATTGTAAATGTTCTTTTCCTATTGTGCATACATGTTTTTGAATATCTTTTTAGAAGCATACAACTGGTAAAGTTCTTTTAAGATAGTTATAAAATTATAAAGAGGTATTCTTGGGTAAGATTAATTTATTTAGCTCTTCTATTTGAGCTGCTGCTTCAACTTCTCAGCATAAAGCATGTGCAAGTGCAAATCTTTCAGGATTTTCCACTGCTTGCCTCAAATTTTGTTCTGGGAGGATGTCTATGTGGATTTATTTAGATTTCCCCCTTTGATTTATATTTGTATATTTTTATGCAGTTATTAAGGATTGCATATATTTTAGCTAAAGTGCTGGGAAAGCTTGTGGATTTGCAGTGTTTGATTTTGATAGCTATTGTGAAGATGTCTAGTCTTTCAAAAAAATTACTTCAAAGTATACTTTAATCCACATCCAAAAATTATTTTTTCAAGCATATATAGATTTTACATGTATTACTAATATATAAACTGTATGACTATCATCAGTGTGTATTACCCTGAGAGTATGTGTGTTTGTATTTAAAGTATTCGTGGTGAAAATTGTATCATGCTGCATTCATCATGTTTTCAGTTGTTTTGATTGTGACCATATATGTATAATGTATATTTAGAAACTGAGTTTTGCTTTCTATGGACCAAATTTTAGGCTACTAATGTAATAGCAGACTACAACTACCATCACAGTCTATGCTAAATATAGCCACTATCATAAAATATCTAATTGGCATTTGATGTGTGTTGCTTTATCAGAATAAAGGAGATTTGGTTGTTTGAAAAAGCAAAGCAGAGATGAGACATATACTCTTTTCTCTTAAACTTAATACTAGAATAGGAGACATGTCTTAGATTTAAAGGAACAATTATGTTAAAAGGCAACATAAAATTATTCTCTTCATATGTCAGGGAAAACACGCCAAGCCATAAGGGTCGTACTTGGCTTAATAGCATTCAACTTGTAACCATGCAGACACCTGGTGCTCTTAAGAAAATGGAGACAAAGCAGAAAGTCAGGAGTCCCTTTCAGTAAATGATTGCAAATTATTCTAACAGTCTTTTCTGTGGTTTCCATCACTAGTTGATGGTAGGACTCATCAAGAGAAAAAGGAACCCTGCTCTTTCTATGCTTCCCCATCCTTCACGCCCATCCGTGCAGAAAACAAAATGGAATAATTTATCCTTCTTCATAGACTTTGGGCAAAAGTGAGGAAATCAATGAATGACCTTATGCTAAAAAGGGAGAAGATTTGGGTCTACTATATGATGTGAAGCTCAAAATGAGCAGAACAAAACTGGGAAACAAGAAGGATGACTAAGAAAAAATGGGCACCATTTACTTAAATAACATAAGTATATAATTGACTAATAATTGAAAGGTCATAAGTCAAGGATTTAGTCCAGTCACTCCCTTAGCCAAACTTTTTTGAGAGATATTCTTAACCAGTGTAAAGGAAAAAGGAAAAAAGGCAGCAAAAAACTGTTATATCACTTAGAAGTTTCCATTTCAAGTCTTCTTTGGTGGTGGTGGTGTTGGCGGTTATTATCATGATCTGATCGAAATGGAGTCAGATGATGTAAGCTGTCACATCCCTGAGGCAGGTTTGGTTTGGTTGCCTAGTATGTCAAGGTCTTGCTTGGAGGGGGAATGAATGGGTCACCCTTCAAAGCCTAATTACTCCCTGAAATGCTTTGGTTCGAGAGTTTTGGAAAGAGCAAGTAGCTCCATTCTTGGTTTGAAATGTCATTTGGAGAATCCAGAAGTCCGTTTGAAGAATAAAACTCTTCAGGACATAAAGGTCTTCTGAAAGCTCTGGGGTTTCTAGGTGATCTGGAAGTGGTCTGAGCTTTTGCATGGGAAACCAGAGGAAACAATCACACAGGAAAAAAATCACAGTATAAACTTCTGCTGGAGAACTCGACAGACCCACATTGAAGGCATTAATACATGATTTCCTAGTGGTCAGTTTCTATGTAAATTGAGAGCTTCTAAAACTTCCCAGTATGGTTGATGATTATTACAGTAAATATTAAAAATAAAAATCTTCCTCATAATAGGTGATACTGTGATGTGAACCCATTTTGTATTTGCTTTTAAAAATCAAATTAAGGTTCAGTGTGACTTTTCATGTAAGATTTGATTCTATGATACAGGTTTGGGTAAAAGACCACTTGAGAACTATAATAAAACGATGATCCCTCTTCTCTTTTTAAAATGTCGGGATTTATGGTGATGTAAAAATCTTCTCTCTTTGAGTTTTACTATGTCTCAGGACAAATATATAAGATGCCAGATTTATATTTTCTTAGTGATGCCTGTAAGCAGATGGGTAGCATGGTGCATAGGGAAGTTGGCTGGAGCAGTTGTTGAAATCAAGTTGTTGAAAGACCAGAACATTAGCCTGGGCTTTGTGCTCTTGATGATGTATACTTTTGAGGGCTGTCCTGGTAGCTCAGATAGTAAAGAATCTGCCTTCAGTGCAGGAGACCCAGGTTCCATCCCTGGGTAAGGAAGATCCCCTGGAGAAGGAAAAGGAAGCCCACTCCAGTATTCTTGACTGGAGAATTCCATGGACAGAGGAGCCTCACAGGGCTACAGTTCATGGGGTTGTAAAAAATCAGGCACAAGTGAGTGACTAACACTTAAAACTTTTAAGGGCTGATGGGGCCAATGAGTATCTGTGAACCAGAGTGAAAAATAGAAGCAGTTCTCTGTGAAGATATATCTTACACATATAGGGTAAGATGAATACATGGTCTGGGCAATAGTTCAGGGATGTGAATAGGATAGAGAGCCTAGGCTAGCATAGAAGCACTGAGAATTAAGAACAGGGAATAGATGAGAAGAAATTATAGACATGTAGTCTATGGAATTTCATGTGTTAATTTATACAACCAAGGTTTATTTGACCTCTGCCAAGTGACAGGTGACAAGACAGATGGTAGGAATTATAGAGCAAAATGCGAAAGTTCAGGCGTTCATCAAAACAGTCTGGTGGGAATGACTGAAATATAGAAAATCAAAATGTCTTGTGATAAGCGGTGTGATAAAACAAGCAGAGGACAGACTTGCCCCATGACTGGAGAGCAGTGAAGAACCTTCAAACCCCAAACCCACTGGGGCCATTACTAGATATAGGGAAAGATAATAGGAAGAGGAGTTTATGAGGAGAGTGGTGGTGGTAATGAAGGCAGCTATGGGTTTGACTTTAGGTATCTTGTTTGATAGATAAGCCTTAAAAACAATACTACATTTAATTATAGTAAGTTACTCGTAATGGAGCTTCTTTTAGAAGTCACATTACTACATGAAATTTCATAGCATCTTAGCATTTATTTTACTACTCTCTCTATTTTCTTTTCTCTTTAATAGTTGTATATAGCGATTAGAGTATGTGAGAGCTTGACATGTATTTTCCTTTTGAAGAACAGCTTTTTAGTGTGATCAAAAAGAAGTTTAATTTTGATTACTAGAGTCAGACAATTCTAAAATCTAAACAGGGATAGTTTTTAACTAGGGAACTTTGTACTCTGTTCTTGGCCTTAATACATGATAAGTTCAGTACAAAGGAAAAACGTACATATTCAGCTGAGTTTTTGAGAAAACCACTTTTGTAGCTTACACAATTATCTAGGGACAAATATATTTTATATTGTCTTTTTATCTAGGTAACTGGAAGATTTTTCTATTATTATAGTCCTGAAATGATAATAATTATAATAATTACAATGACAGCCTCAACAATGAACATTTTGGGTACTTTAGGTGTATCATT
Source organism: Oreotragus oreotragus (assembly GCA_006410675.1). Classification (NCBI taxonomy): domain Eukaryota; kingdom Metazoa; phylum Chordata; class Mammalia; order Artiodactyla; family Bovidae; genus Oreotragus; species Oreotragus oreotragus. The sequence continues at coordinate 242,665 of SJYX01000421.1, read as the reverse complement.
ATTGGGGGAATAACAATCCTGACCCCAAAAAGACCCATCTGCATGCATGCTCTTTGTATCTGACTCTTTGCAACCCTAGGGACTATAGCCAGCCAGGCTTCTCTGTCTATGGAATTTTTCAGGCAAGAATATTGGAGTGGGTTGCCACTTCCTTCTCCAGGGGATCTTCCCAACCCAAGGATCAAACCTCCATCTCCTTGCTTTGGCAGACAGAATCATTACCACTGAGCCACCTGGGAAGCCCAAAGAGCCCCCTATACCTACATAAGAGTAAGAGGGAAACCACAATTGGTTATAGACATAACATTTCATGACAGGACATGAAAGAAACTCCAGAGTCTAGACAGAATTTCGCACACATTTATACAGTAAAGTAGAATAAAAAACAATTCCAGATTCCTTATCTCTTTGAGAGACAAATAGATACATCTATCACTATCCCCTTTTTGTCTTTGAAAGAAAGATCTGAACTAATTCTGCAGACATGCATTTACAGTTTGAAGGGTCAGAAGTCTCACTCTTAAAAAAAATCAAAAGATTGGTCCTCTCATCACACCTATATATTTTGATGAAGATGCCCTAAGGAGAGGATGGGGGGAGGCAGTCATATCTCAAAGAAAGTATATTCTTTTATCCTGATACCTTTTTGCACACATTATCTCATTTAATTATTAAAATACTGCCAGACACATATAATTACTGTCATGGCCTGGTTTTATGAATGAGGAGAGTTAAACTTAGAAGTCAAGGCATATTCTTAAAGTTGTATAATGGATAGTAGAGGATTATTCCAGTTCACTCTATCTCACGTTCTTATTTCTTAAATGAGACATTGTAGAAACCTGTTTTTGGATGTGCTATGGAGAGGTAATGATGAGGAAACAATTATTTGTGTCGTGGCTTGGGTTTCTATATATATAATAAAGCCTTGTGTTATAAGGGGACTGTTGGACACAGTCCAATCCAATTATTCTGTATAATTGCTATTTCATGGGATTGTTTTGAGAACCAAGGGAGATAACTAATGTAGAAACACTTGGATCACCTTTAGTGTTTCATAAACGATAGTAGTCACTTAAGATTGCAAGAATTGTTATTGTTCAGTCACTAAGTCATGTCTGACTCTTTGCAGCCCTATGGGCTGCAGCATGCCAGATTTCCCTGTCCTTCACTATTTCCCAGTTTGCTCAGACTCATGTCCGTTGAGTAAGTGATACTATCTATCCATATCAAGTGCTGCCACTTCCATCTCCTCTTGCCCTCAATCTTCCCAGCATCAGGGTCTTTTCCAGTGGGTCAACTCTTCATATCAGGTGGCCAAAGTATTAGAGCTTCAGCTTCAGCATCGGTCCTTCCAATGAAGACTCGGGGTTGATTTCCTTTAGGATTGATTGGTTTGATCTCCTTCCTGTCCCAGTGACTTTCAAGAATCTTCTCCAGCACCCCAGTTCAAAAGCATAAATTCTTTGATGCTCAGCCTTGTTTATGGTCCAACCCTCAGATCTGTACACAACTACTGGAAAAGCTATAGCTTTGACTATCTGGACCTTTGTCATCAAAGTGATGTCTCTGCTTTTTAATACACTATCTAGGTTTGTCATAGCTTTTCTTCCAAGTGGTAAGCTTCTTTTAATTTCATGGTGGCAGTCACCATCCACAGTGATTTTGGAGCCCAAGAAAATAAAATCTGTCACTGTTTCCAATTTTCCCCCATCTATTTGCCATGAAGAGATGGGACTGGATGCTGTGATCTTAACTTTTTGAATGTTGAACTTCAAGCCAGCCATTTCAATCTCCATTTTCACCCTCATCAAGTGGCTTTTACTTCTTTGCATTCTGCCATTATAGTGTTCAGTTCAGTTCATTCAGTCATTCAATTGTGTCCAACTCTTTGCAACCCCACGCACTGCAGCATTCCAGGCCTCCCTATCAATCACCAACTCCGGGAGTTTCCTCAAACTCATGTCCATTGAGTCTGTGATGCCATCCAACCATTTCATCCTCTGTCTTCCTGTTCTCCTGCCCTCAATCTTTCCCAGCATCACGGTCTTTTCCATGAGTCAGCTATTCATATCAGGTGACCAAAGTATTGGAGCTTCAGCTTCAACATCAGGCCTTTCAGTGAACACTCAGAGTTGATTTCCTTTGGGATGGATTGGTTGGACCTCCTTGTAGTCCAACAGACTCTCAAGAGTCTTCTCCAGTACCACAGTTCAAAAGCATTAATTCTTCGACACTCAGCTTTCTTTATAGTCCAACTCTCACATCCATACATGACTACTGGAAAAACCATACTGTTGACTAGATGGACCTTTGTTGGCAAAGTAATATCTCTGCATTTTAATATGCTGCCTAGGTTGTTCGTAACTTTTCTTCCAAGGTGCAAGCGTCTTTTAATTTCATGGCTGCAGTCACCATCTGCAGTAATTTTGGAACCCATAATCCGTTGTTTCCCCATCTATTTGCCATAAAGTGATGGGACCAGATGCCATGATCTTAGTTTTCTGAATGTTGAGTTTTAAACCAACTTTTTCACTCTCCTCTTTCACTTTCATCAAAAGGTTCTTTTGTTTTTCTTTGCTTTCTGCCATAAGGGTGGTGTTGTCTACATATTTGAGGTTATTCATATTTCTCCCAGCAATCTTGATTCCAGCCTGTGCTCTATCCAGCCCGGTATTTCTCACGATATACTCTGCATACAAGTTAAATAAGCAGAGTGGCAATATACAGCCTTGACGTACTCCTTTCCCTATTTGGAACCAGTCTGTTGTTCCATGTCCAGTTCTAACTGTTGCTTCCTGATCTGCATACAGATTTCTCAAGAGGCAGGACAGGTGGTCCAGTATTCCATCTCTTTAAGAATTTTCCACAGTTTGTTGTGATTCACACAGTCAACAGTTTTGACATAGTGAACAAAGCAGAAGTAGATGTTTTTCTGGAACTCTCTTCTTTTGTGATGATCCAACAAATATTGATGATTTGACCTCTGGTTCCTCTGCCTGTTCTAAATCCAGCTTGAATATTTGGAAGTCAGGTGGTCCAGTATTCCATCTCTTTAAGAATTTTCCACAGTTTGTTGTGATTCACACAGTCAACAGTTTTGACATAGTGAACAAAGCAGAAGTAGATGTTTTTCTGGAACTCTCTTCTTTTGTGATGATCCAACAAATATTGATGATTTGACCTCTGGTTCCTCTGCCTGTTCTAAATCCAGCTTGAATATTTGGAAGTTCATGATTCACATACTGTTGAAGCCTGACTTGAGAATTTTGAGCAATACTTTGCTATCATGTGAGATGAGTGCAATTGTGAGGTAGTTTGAGTGTTCTTTGGCATTGCCTTTCTTTGGAATTGGAATGAAAACTGTGGCCACTGCTGAGTTTTCCAAATTTACTGGCATATTGAGTGCAGCACTATCACAGCATCTTTCAGGATTTGAAACAGCTCAACTGGATTCTATCACCTCCACTAGCTTTGTTCGTAGTGATGCTTCCTAAAGTCCACTTGACTTTGCATTCCAGGATGTCTGGCTACCATTGTGATTATTTGGGTCATGAAGATTTTTTTTGTACAGTTCTTTTGTGTATTCTTGCCACCTCTTCTTAATATCTTCTGCTTCTGTTAAGTCCGTACCATTTCTGTCCTTTATTGAGCCCATCTTTGCATGAAATATTCCCTTGGTATCTCTAATTATCTTGAAGAGATCTCTTGTCTTTTCCATTCTGTTGTTTTCCTCTAGTTCTTTGCCTTAATCACTGAGGAAGGCTTTCTTATCTGTCCTTGCCATTCTTTGGAACTATGCATTCAAATGGGTAAATCTCTCCTTTTCTCCTTTACTTTTCACTTCTCTTCTTTTCACAGCTATTTTTAAGGCCTCCTCAGACACCCATTTTGCTTTTTTTGCATTTCTTTTTCTTGGGGATGGTCTTTATCCCTTTCTCCTGTATGGTGTCATGAAACTCCATCCATAGGTTTTAGGCACTCTATCAGATCTAATCCCT
>SJYX01000421.1:220464-238317 GCA_006410675.1 Oreotragus oreotragus | reverse complement strand
CTTTTTCACTCTCCTCTTTCACTTTCATCAAAAGGTTCTTTTGTTTTTCTTTGCTTTCTGCCATAAGGGTGGTGTTGTCTACATATTTGAGGTTATTCATATTTCTCCCAGCAATCTTGATTCCAGCCTGTGCTCTATCCAGCCCGGTATTTCTCACGATATACTCTGCATACAAGTTAAATAAGCAGAGTGGCAATATACAGCCTTGACGTACTCCTTTCCGTATTTGGAACCAGTCTGTTGTTCCATGTCCAGTTCTAACTGTTGCTTCCTGATCTGCATACAGATTTCTCAAGAGGCAGGACAGGTGGTCCAGTATTCCATCTCTTTAAGAATTTTCCACAGTTTGTTGTGATTCACACAGTCAACAGTTTTGACATAGTGAACAAAGCAGAAGTAGATGTTTTTCTGGAACTCTCTTCTTTTGTGATGATCCAACAAATATTGATGATTTGACCTCTGGTTCCTCTGCCTGTTCTAAATCCAGCTTGAATATTTGGAAGTTCATGATTCACATACTGTTGAAGCCTGACTTGAGAATTTTGAGCAATACTTTGCTATCATGTGAGATGAGTGCAATTGTGAGGTAGTTTGAGTGTTCTTTGGCATTGCCTTTCTTTGGAATTGGAATGAAAACTGTGGCCACTGCTGAGTTTTCCAAATTTACTGGCATATTGAGTGCAGCACTATCACAGCATCTTTCAGGATTTGAAACAGCTCAACTGGATTCTATCACCTCCACTAGCTTTGTTCGTAGTGATGCTTCCTAAAGTCCACTTGACTTTGCATTCCAGGATGTCTGGCTACCATTGTGATTATTTGGGTCATGAAGATTTTTTTTGTACAGTTCTTTTGTGTATTCTTGCCACCTCTTCTTAATATCTTCTGCTTCTGTTAAGTCCGTACCATTTCTGTCCTTTATTGAGCCCATCTTTGCATGAAATATTCCCTTGGTATCTCTAATTATCTTGAAGAGATCTCTTGTCTTTTCCATTCTGTTGTTTTCCTCTAGTTCTTTGCCTTAATCACTGAGGAAGGCTTTCTTATCTGTCCTTGCCATTCTTTGGAACTATGCATTCAAATGGGTAAATCTCTCCTTTTCTCCTTTACTTTTCACTTCTCTTCTTTTCACAGCTATTTTTAAGGCCTCCTCAGACACCCATTTTGCTTTTTTTGCATTTCTTTTTCTTGGGGATGGTCTTTATCCCTTTCTCCTGTATGGTGTCATGAAACTCCATCCATAGGTTTTAGGCACTCTATCAGATCTAATCCCTTGAATTTATTTCTCACTTCCACTGTATAATCATAAGGGATTTGATTTGGGTCATACCTGAATGGCCTAGTGGTTTTCCCTACTTTCTTCAATTTCGGTCTCAATTTGGCAATAAGGAGTTCATGATCTGAGCCCTAGTCAGCGTCTGGTCTTGTTTTTGCTGACTGCATAGAGCTTCTCCATCTTTGACTGCAAAGGATATAATCAATCTGATTTTGGTATTGACCATCTGGTGACATCCACGTGTAGAGTCTTCTCATGTTGTTGGAAGAAGAGTGTTTGCTATGACCAGTGTATTCTCTTGGCAAAACTCTGTTAGTCTTTGCCTGCTTCATTCTGCATTCCAAGGCCAAATTCGCCTGTTACTCCAGGTGTTTCTTGACTTCCTACTTTTGCATTCCAGTCCCCTATAATGAAAAGGACATCTTTTATGGCTGTTAGGTCCTCACAGAACTGTTTAGCTTCAGCTTCTTCAGCATTATTGGTCGAGGCATAGACTTGGATTACTGTGTTTTTTTATGATTTGCCTTGGAAATGAACAGAGACCATTCTGTCATTTTTGCAATTGCATCCAAGTATTGCAGTTTGTACTCTTTTGGTGACTATGACAGCTACTTCATTTCTTCTAAGGGATTCTTGCCCACAGCAGCAGATATAATGGTCATCAGACTTAAATTCACACTTTCCAGTGTAGTTTGGTTTACTGATTCCTAAGATGTTGATGATCACTGTTGTCATTTCCTGTTTGACTACTTCCAATTTGCCTTGATTCATGGGCCTAAACAGAGAAGGCAATGGTACCCCACTCCAGTACTCTTGCCTGGAAAATCCCATGGACAGAGAAGCCTAGTAGGCTGCAGTCCATGGGGTCACTAAGAGTTGGATACAACTGAGTGACTTCACTTTCACTTTTCACTTTCATGCACTGGAGAAGGAAATGGCAACCCACTCCAGTGTTCTTGCCTAGAGAATCCCAGGGATGGGGGAGCCTGGTGGGCTTCCATCTATGGGGTTGCACAGAGTCGGACACGACTGAAGTGACTTAGCAGCAGCAGCAGCATGGACCTAACATTCCAGGTTCCTATGCAGTATTGCTTTTTACAGCATCGGACTTAGCTTCCATCTCCAGTCACATCCACAAATGGGTGTTGTTTTTGTTTTGGCTCCATCTCTTCATTCTTTCTGGAGTTATCTCTCCACTGATCCCCAGTAGCATGTTGGGCACCTACCAACCTGGGGAGTTCATCTTTCAGTGTCCCGTGTTTGCCTTTTCATACTGTTCATGGGGTTCTCAAGGCAAGAATACTGAAGTGGTTTGCCATTCCCTTCTCCAGTGGACCACATTCTGTCTGACCTCTCCATGACCTGTCTGTCTTGGGTGGCCCCATAGGCATGGCTTAGTTTCATTGAGTTAGACAAGGCTGTGGTCCGTGTGGTCAGATTGGTTAATTTTCTGTGACTGTGAATTTCAGTCTGCCCGCCCTCTGAGAAGGATAAGAGCCTTATGGAAGCTTCCTGGTGGGAGAGACTGACTGAAAGGGGAAACTGGATCTTGTTCTGATGGGAGGGGCCATACTCAATAAATCTGTAATCCAATTTTCTATTTATGGGTGCAGCTCTGTTCCCTCCCTGTTATTTACCTGGGGCCAAACTATGGTGGAGATAATGAAAATAATGGCAACCTCCTTCAAAAGGTCTCATGCATATACTGCTACACTCAGTGCCCCCAGCTCTGCAGCAGGCCACCACCAACCCACCACCGACCCACGCCTCCACTGGACACTCCTGAAAACTCTGGGGAAAGTCTGGGTCAGTGTTTTGTGGGGTCACTGCTCCTTTCTCCTGGGTCCTGGTGCACACAAGTTTCTGTTTGTGCTCTTCAAGAGTCTATTTCCCAGTCCTATGTAAGTTCTGGCAGCTCTATGGTGGGGTTACTGGAGACCTCCTCCAACAGGGCTTATGCCATATCCAAGTCTGCTGTACCCAGAGCCCCTGCCCCTGTGGCAGAATACTGCTGGCCCGCACCTCCACAGGAGACACTCAAACAGTCTGTCTCGGTCTCTGTGGGGTTTCTGGGTCCTGGTACACACAGGTTTGTTTGAGCCCTCTGAGCATCTCTGGCAGGAATGGGGTTTGATTCTAAACGCAGACTTGCCCTTCCTACCATCTTGCTGGGGCTTCTCTTTTGCCTTTGGACGTGGGGTATCTCCTTAAAGTCGCTCCTGTGCCACACAGCCACCGCTCCAGTGCCTACTGTCTTGCTGGGCTTCTCTGACCTTGGACCCGGGGTATCTCCTCACGTCCTTTTAGTGTTATCATCTGCATATCTGAGGTTATGGATATTTCCCCTGGCAAACTTGATTCCAGTTTGTGCTTCATCCACCGTGCCATTCACATAATGGACTCTGCATAGAAGTTAAATACAGAAGGTGACAGAGTCTTGACATCTTTCCCAATTTGGAACCAGTCCATTGCTCCATGTCCAGTTCTAGCTGTTGCTTCTTGCCCTGCACGCAGATTTCTCAGGAGACAAGTATGGTTGTCTGGTATTCCCGTCTCTTGAAGAATTGTCCACAGTTTGTTTTTGATCCACATGTGCTCTAAGTTGCTTCAGTCATGTCCGACTCTATGAGATCTTGTGAACTGTAGCCCTCCAGGCTCCTTTGTGCATGGGACTTTCCAGGCAAGAATACTGCACTATGTTGCCATTCCCTTCTCCAGGGGATCTTCCTGACCCAGGGCTTGAACCCATGTCTCTTACATTCCTGCCTTGGGAACTGATGCCACCACACAGTCAAAGGTTTAACATAGTCAGTGAAGCAGAAGTAAATGGTTTTTCTGGATTTTCCTTGCCTTTTCTATGGTCCAGCAGATCTTGCCAATTTGCTCTCTGGTTTCTCTGCCTTTTCTAAACCCAGCTTGTACATATGGAAGTTCTTGGTTCATGTACTGTTGGAGCCTATCTTGAAGGATTTTGAGCATTACCTTGCTATCATGTGAATTGAGTTCAGGTACAGAAACTTCCAGGAAAGGGAAAATGGTGAAGACAATTGGAGGGTGTTTTTGGTGAAACTAATTTATTAAATCCTTACATGAAATAAGTTGTTAATTGACTTAAACTGTCTAATGTTTTGATAAGTGAAGTTTTAATAGAATACTATCATGAGAGTCAGAAGATTATTCATCCATCCACTCATTGATTCCTTCATTCAGTAAGCATTTAAAACCCTTACACTGTGTGGCTCTCTGCTTGGGTATACTGCAGGAAATGAAGATAACCAAAGCTGCCTCTCCCCTCAGAGATGATACTTTCCTTGATAGAGATCAGACTGTGGCTAGATGCTCTGCAACATGAACTGATTTAATCGTAAGAGTTGTCCAGTAATGTAAATACTATACCTGCCTCTGGGAGAAAACTAAGGCTCAGAGAAATTATATCCAAACCACCCAACTTATAAATGACAGACCTATTTTGAATTTATGCTTTTCTTACTGCAAAACCCATTTATTTTTAGTATTTACTTGTTTTAGGTTGTTTAAAAATTGACATAAAATAAGGCTAAGGTTCTTTTGCATTATTCTCTCATAGCATTTGTCATGCAGGGCTTTGTTTTATTTTTTTTCTGATTTTATTTATTTTTAATTGGAGGATGTTAGCTTTACTGTGTTGCATAGGGTTCTGCCATACAACTCTAATCAGACATAAATGTGGATGTATGTATCTCCTCCCTCTTGAACCTCCCTCCCTCTACCCCACCCTATCTCAACCTTCTAGGTCATCACATGCTTGGCTCCCTTTATTATATAGCAACTTCCCACTACTTATTTCACATATGTTAGTGAATATATATCAATGATATTCTCTCAATGATTGTATATTAGGGGGGCATATATTAAGTTCAGTTCAGTCACTCAGTCATGTCTGACTCTTTGCTACCCCATGGACTGCAGCACACCAGGCTTCCCTGTCCATAATCCACTTCCAGAGCTTATTCAAACTCATGTCCATCGAGTTGGTGATGCCATCCAACCATCTCATCCTTTGTCATCCTCTTCTCCTCCTGCCTTCAATTTTTCCCAGCATCAGAGTCTTTTCAATTGAGTCAGTTCTTCGCATCAGGTGGCCAAAGTATTCCAGTTTTAGCTTTAAAATCAGTCCTTCCAATGAATATTCAGGAATGATTTCCTTTAGGATGGACTGGTTGGATCTTCTTGCAGTCCAAGGGACTCTCAAGAGTGTTCTCCAACAGCACAGCTCAAAAGAACCAATTCTTTTGTGATCAGCTTCCTTTATGGTCCAGCTCTCACATCCATACATAACTACTGGAAAAACCATACCTTTGACTAGATGGACCTTTGTTGGCAAAGTAATGTCTCTGCTTTTTAATATGCTGTCTAGGTTGGTCATAACTTTTATTCCAGGGAGCAAGTGTCTTTTAATTTCATGGCTGCAGTCACCATCTGCAGTGATTTTGGAGCCCACAAAAATAAAGTCTGTCACTGTTTTCACTGGTTCCCCATCTATTTGCCATGAAGTGATGGGACCAGATGCCATGATCTTAGTTTTCTGAATGCTGAGTTTTAAGCCAACTTTTTCACTTTCCTCTTTCAGTTTCATCAAAAGGCTCTTTAGTTTCTCTTCACTTTCTGTCAAAAGGGTGGTGTCATCTGTATACCTGAGGTTATTGATATTTCTCACAGCAAGCTGAATTCCAGCTTGTGCTTAATTCAGCCTGACATTTCTCTTGATATACTCTGCACATAAGTTAAATAGGCAGGGTGACAATATACAACCTCGACATACTCCTTTCCCTATTTGAAACCAGTCTGTTGTTCTATGTCCAGTTCTAACTGTTGCTTCTTGACCTGCATACAGATTTCTCAGAAGACAGGTCAGGTGGTCCAGTATTCCCTTCTCTAAGAATTTTCCACAGTTTGTTGTGATCCACGCAGTCAAAGCCTTTGAGATAGTCAATAGTTCAGTTCAGTCACTCAGTCGTGTCTCACTCTTTGCAACTCCATGAACCGCAGCATGCCAGGCCTCCCTGTCCATTACCAGCTCCCAGAGTTTACCCAAACTCATGTCCATTGAGTCAGTGATGCCATCCAACCGTATCACACTCTGTCGTCCCCTTCTCCTGCCTTCAATCTTTCCCAGCATCAGGGTCTTTTCTTTCCTTTTTTTTAAATATAAATTTATTTATTTTAATTGGAAGTTAATTACTTTACAATATTGTATTGGTTTTGCCCTACATCAACATGTATCCGCCACAAGTATACACGTGTTCCCAATCCTGATCCCCCCTCCCTCCTCCCTCCCTGTACCATCCCTCTGGGTCTTTTCAAATGAGTCAGGTCTTTGCATCAGGGGGCCAAAGTATTGGAGTTTCAGCTTCAACATCAGTCCTTCCAATGAACACCCAGGACTGATCTCCTTTAGGATGGACTGGTTGGATCTCCCTGCTGTCCAAGGGACTCTCAAGAGTCTTCTCCAACACCACAATTCAAAAGCATCAATTCTTCTGCACTCAAATAGATGTTTTTCTGGAACTCTCTTTTTTGATGATCCAACAGATGTTGGCAATTTGATCTCTGGTTCCTCTGCCTTTTCTAAATCCAGCTTGAACATCTGGAAGCTCATAGTTCACATACTGTTGAAGCCTGGCTTTGAGAATTTTGATCATTACTTTGCTAGTGTGTGAGATGAGTACAATTGTGCAGTAGTTTGAACATTCTTTGGCATTGTCCTTTTTTAGGATGAATGAAAATTGACCTTTTCCAGTCCTGTGGCCACTACTGAGTTTTCCAAATTTGCTGGCATATTGAGTGCAGCACTTTCACAGCATCATCTTTTAGGATTTGAAACTCAAAAGACAAAGGAGAAAAGGAGATATACCCATTTGAATGTAGAGTTCCAAAGAATAGCAAGGAGAGTTAAGAAAGGCTTCCTCAGTGATCAATGCAAAGAAATAGAGGAAAACAACAGAATGGGAAAGACTAGAGATCTCTTCAAGAAAATTGGAGATACCAAGGGAATACTTCATGCAAAGGTGAGCTCAATAAAGGACAGAAATGGTATGGACCTAAGTATGGTATGGACAGAAGCAGAAGATATTGAGAGGTGGCAAGAAGACACAGAAGGACTATACAAAAAAGATCTTCACGACCCAGATAATCACGATGGGGTGATCACACACCTAGAGCCAGACATCCTGGAATGTGAAGTCAAGTGAGCCTTAGGAAGCATCACTTTGAACAAAGCTAGTGGAGGTGATAGAATTCCAGTCAAGGTATTTCAAATCCTAAAAGATAATGCTGTGAAACTGCACTCAAAATGCTCATAATAATTATGGAATCTAGAAAATGGTGCAGATGAACCCTTTTGCAGGACAAGAGTAAAGGCACAGATGTAGAAAATGAACCTGTGGATCTAGATGGGGAAGGAGAGAGTCAGGCGAATTGAGGAAAGCCATACTCTTAACTGTAATATTATTCTACCTATTGTCCAAGTATAAAAAATTCTGTGATGCAGGTTAGTACAGGGGCTAACCAAAAGGAGTAAGTGGCAGCAAGTTGGAGTTGGTCATCTTGGAAGGCCTTAGGAGATACACTTTTTCTTTAGCAGATAGAAGTTTTCTTTATAATAACTATTTCATGGACTTGATGGAGGGATTGAAGAAGACTGACTAATAAAAAGAAACTTGTACTGCACTAAGGGCTTAATGTATGATCGCAATCACTCAGAATCCTAATCTATCAGTTTAAGCCTCAATTACTGCTCTGGATTTTCTTCCCTTTTCTTTCTCTTCCTTATTTCTTTGTTTCATAAACAGTCTGAATATTTGTGCTACCTCTTCTTTCAATTTACCTAAAACTTTGGAGACTTTTAATGAAAGACCCATAGACAGCTTTTCCCACATCTGACCTTCAGTGTGAATGCACTTCGTTTCATAACAATTGGGATGCAAAATGGTGGAGATGTTCCTTTAAACTTTAGAAAACAGGATCCAATTTTCTGGACCAGTTTTCTTTCTCATACCTGCTGAGAGAAAGGGGCTTGTTAGGAGGGAGGTCTTGAGAGCTTTTCATTTTTTTAAAGTGAGGCTCAAGGGAAGGGATCTCTCTCTCTCTCTCTCTCTCTCTCTCTCTCTCTCCCCCCCCCCACCCCCCATCTCTCTCTCTCTCACACACACACACATTTGTTTTTGTCGTTCTGACTCTAAATCATGTCCAACTCTTTGTGACCCATGGATCGCAGCACACCAGGCTTCCTTGTCCTTCACTGTCTCCTGGAGTTTGTTCAGCCTCATGTCCATTCTCTCTCTCTCTCTCTCTCTCTCTCTCTCTCACACACACACACATTTGTTTTTGTCGTTCTGACTCTAAATCATGTCCAACTCTTTGTGACCCATGGATCGCAGCACACCAGGCTTCCTTGTCCTTCACTGTCTCCTGGAGTTTGTTCAGCCTCATGTCCATTGAGTCAGTGATGCCGTCCAACCATCTAATCCCTCTGTCGTCCCCTTCTCCTGCCTTCAATCTTTCCCAGCATCAGGATTCTTTTCCATTGAGTCAGCTCTTCATATCAGGTGGCAAAAGTATTAGAGCTTCAGCATCAGTCCTTCCTAAATCCTAAATGAATATTTAGGATTGATTTCCTTTCAGATTGACTGATTTGATCCTTTCTGTCCAAGAGACTCTCAAGAGTCTTCTCTAGCACCACAATTCAAAAGCATCAATTCTTCAGGGTTCAGCCTTCCTTATGGTTCAACTATCATATCTGCACATGACTACTGGATAAACCATGTCTTTGACTAGATGGACTTTTGTCAGGAAAGTGATCTCTCTTCTTTTTAATATGCTGAGAAAGCATGTCTGAGTGTAATACCATCCTGCAGCCTGATTCTGTACTTTTAAATTACATACAAAACTTCATGCAACACAGCCTCTTTGCTTCAAAACCTCTTTGGAAATTATCTGTGACAGAATCACTGATATCTCATACCTTTTAGTAAAAGTTTAGTTCTGTATAGTATATTTAAGAACAGCAATAGACATTATACTACAGCTAATACAATGCTTTGTGAAAAAAACCTGAGGTAGATTTTAAAAGAAGAAAAGGAAACGAACTTTGACTGATGCCTCAGCAGGTAAAGAATCTGCCTGCAATGCTAACACAGGAGATGCAAATTTGATCCTGGGATCCAGAAGATCCTCTGGAGAAGGAAATGGCAACCCACTCCAGTATTCTTGCCTGGGAAATCCCATGGCCAGGGGAGCCTAGCAGGCAATCGTCCATGGGGTTGCAAAGAGTCGGACACGCTAAGTGATTGGGAGCATGAGATCCAGAGATACTATCAATGTCTTCCAACCTTGTCTAATAGTGGTCACACCTATTAGTTTAAAAAAATAAGGGAAAAAGTGAAAAGTACATATAATTCTTTTCTAATAGGTGGAAAGAGGTTTCAAAATTTAGAAAATCCCAGAAACCATGACTTTATTAGAGAATGCTGCATATCTCTTTGCTGCTAAGTCACTTCAGTCGTGTCCAACTCTGTGTGACCCCATAGACGGCAGCCCACCAGGCTCCCCATCCCTGGGATTCTCCAGGCAAGAATACTGCAGTGGGTTGCCATTTCCTTCTCCAATGCATGAAAGAGAAAAGTGAAAGTGAAATCACTCAGTCTGTCCAACTGTTAACGACCCCATGGACTGCAGCCCACCAGGCTACTCCATCCATTGGATTTTCCAGGCAAGAGTACTGGGGTGGGGTGCCATTGCCTTCCCCACGCATATCGCTTTAGGTGATAACTAATATTTTTTCCACTGTAGCTAATAAGATCTCAAGGGATCACCAGTACCGATACCAGGAAGGGAGATATGTGCTTCTCTTACCCCCTGCCAAATAAAGAACATCAGTAATCTTTGATTTTAGTCCTTTCTTCTGTTTGCAGTTCTTCATAGTGGAGAATATGGGGGAAAAGCCTCACAAATGTGAATTTCTGTTTATTGTTTCTTATAAGTCCTCAGAAAATAGGCTCAAAATGTGATTTTTCCTATTTAATTTTTATTATAAATCCACCCTACATCATTCCCAAGTTCCTAAGATTTCCTTAGAGCTTAGAATTTTAACCTGTTAATTTGACATTAATTAATTACTGTGGAACTTTGTAACATTGTACAGGAGGCTGTGATCAAAACCATCCTCAAGAAAAAGAAATACAAAAAAGCAAAATGGTTGTCTGAGCAAGCCTTACAAATAGCTGAGAGAATAGAGAAGCAAAAGGCAAAGGAGAAAAAGAAAGATATATCCATCTGAATGCAGAGTTCCAAAGAATAGCAAGGGAGGATAAGAAAGCCTTCCTAAGTGATCAGTGCAAAGAAATAAAGGAAAATAATACATTGGGAAAGACTAGAGATCTCATCAAGATTATTAGAGATACCAAGGTAGCATTTCATCTAAAGATGGGCACCATAAAAGACAGAAAAGGTATGAACCTAAGAGAAGCAGAAGATATTAAGAAGAGGTAGCAAGAATACACAGAAGAACTGTACAAAAAAATATTTGGGTGACCCAGATCACCATCATAGTGGGATCTCACCTAGAGCCAGACATCTAAGAATGTGAAGTCAAGCAAGCTTTAGGAAGGGAAGGATCACTATGCACAGTGGAGGTAATGAAATTCCAGCTGAGCTATTTCAAATCATAAAAGACAATGCTATAAAAGTGCTGCACTCAATATGCCAGCACATTTGGAAAACTCAGCAGTGGCCACAGGACTGGAAAAGGGCAGTTTTCATTCCAATCCCAAAGAAAGGCAATGCCAAAGAATGTTCACACTACTGCACAGTTGCACTCATCTCATGATAGCAAAGTAATGCTGAAAATTCTCCAAGCTAGGCTTCAACACCGCATGAACCGAGAAATTTCAGATGTTTAGGCTGGTTTTAGAAAAGGCAGAGGAACCAGAGATCAAATTGCCAACATCTGCTGGATAATCGAAAAAGCAAGAGAATTTCAGAAATATATCTACTGTGCTTCATTGAATATGCTAAAGCCTTTGACTGTGTGAATCACAACAATCTGTAGAAAATTCTTCAAGAGATGGAATACCAGAACACCTTACCTGGCTCCTGAGAAATCTGTATGCTGGTCAAGAAGCAATAATTAGAACCAGACATGAAACAACAGAGTGATTCCAAGGAGTATGTCAAGGGAAAGGAGTTCATCAAGGCTGTATATTGTCACCCTGCTTATTTAACTTCTTTGCAGAGTACATCTTGTGAAATGTCAGGCTGGATGAAGCACATGGTGGAATTCAGGTTGCTGGGAGAAATATCAATAACCTCAGATATGCAGATGTCACTACCCTTACGGCAGAAAGTGAGGAGGAACTAAAGAGCTTCTTGATGAAATTGAAAGAGGAGAGTGAAAAAGCTGGTTTAAAGCTCAACATTCAGAAAACTAAGATCATGGCATCCAGTCCCATCACTTCATGGCAAATAGATGTGGAAACAATGGAAACAGTGAGAGCCTTTATTTTCTTGGACTCCAAAACCACTGCAGATGGCAACTGCAGCCATGAAATTAAAAGATGCTTGCTCCTTGGAAGAAAAGTTATGACCAACCTAGACAACATGTTAAACAAAACTGAAACATTACTTTGCCAACAAGGTCCATCTAATCAAATCTATGTTTTTTCCAGTAGTCATGTATGAATGTGAGAGTTAGAACAGAAAGAAAGCTGAGCGACAAGAGAACTGATGCTTTTGAACTGCAGTGTTAGAAAAGATTCTTGAGAATCCCTTGGACAACCAGTCCATCCTAAATGAAATCAGTCTTGAATATTCATTGGAAGGACTGATGAGAAGCTCTAACACTTTGACCACCTGATGAGAAGAATTGATTTGGAAAAGACTTTGATGCTAGGGAAGATTGAAGGCAGGAGGAGAAGGGGATGGTAGAGGATGTGATGGTTGGATGGCATCACTAACTCGATCCACATGAATTTGAGCAAGCTCCGCGAGTTGGTGATAGATTATTAGATTTATATTCTGGCGACTATTTTCTTTATGCTTTCTCTATCCTAGGATAGTTTTGGGTGTTCTGAAGTTAACCACATGTAAAGTTGGTACGTGATCCTTTCCAAGCCAAGTACGTCTCTGCACCCACATGCATCCTTTTTAGAAATTTTTCAATAACAGAGGGAAAACTCAGTAGCGTTTTTAATTTATAAAATATACTTCTGACCAAACTCCTATGAACAATTTTGGTACACAATTCTGGGTTATGTCATTGTCACTGGTACATGTCAGATACATTTTTTTTGTTGCTTATCCACTCCATGTTTCCTAAGTTAGAAACAAAAGCAAATTCCATTAGATGATTCAAAATTTCCCTTTTTTTGTTGCCTGGCAGCATAGGGAAGTGGGAAACTTATAGACTTTGGCTTTGTTCATATTTCCCTTCTCTGCTCTGTATCTCCAGTGTAGTTTACTCATCTGTCTGCTGAAGGGCTAAGGACCAACTCTCTATGTTATAGAGAAGCAAAAGATAACACATTTGTCTTAAAATGCATGTTTATGAATAAAACATTTAGATTTTCTAGAATCACTTGTATCACAGACATATTATTAATTATATATTCAAAACATATACCCATGAGAAAGATTTCCCAAAGTACAAAAATTATAAAGCAAATGCTAGAGTCCCACAGTCGTCTACTCCCAGTTCACTGTACTCCTAATGAGTATAATTTTGGGGGAATAATTTGCTATGTACTTTTTCAGCAAGATAAATGGACAAATGATAAATCAATAGATATATCCATTTTTTAAGTGGTAGCTAAGATTTTGAATGTAGCTGTTTTTCATTTTTATCATTATTTTGAATCAGTGGTTGGAAAGAACATTTTGCATATAGTGACTTGTTGAGATTATCATTGTCTACATATTGTTATATGAGCAGTTTTATACCACCTGTTGCTATCAAAGACGTAACAATTTACAGACCAGAGCAAAGTGGATGGATATACCACAGACATCTTTGGGGAACCACTGATTAATCAGGACAGGGTCTCTGCTGAAATGGCAATGAACTACACACCTTAATATTACAGATACCAAAAGACAGGCTAACCCAGATTCAAGACTAGCACTTACAATATTAGTCTGCAAATGTCTCTAGAGCTGAAATGTGTAAATTTTAGAGATTCACTGAGTCCACTAGCCAAAAGTGAAAATGAAAGTGTTTACAGCTCTCTAATTATTGCCACGTGTACAGTTGATGGCAGCATAATGGAAAAACCCAGGCCTATGGGAAACCGTGGTGAACTGAGAGTCAAGAGAACTGAGTCNGTGGACTGTAGTCTGCCAGGCTCCTCTGTCCCTGGGGATTCTCTGGTCAAGAATGCCGGAGTGGGATGCATACCCTCCAGGGGAATCTTCCCAACCCAGGGATCAAACGAGGTCTCCCGCTTTGCAGGCCAATTCTTTACCATCTGAGCCTCTAGGGAAGCCGTAAAAAAAGCTCTGTTCTGTGTTAGAATAGCCACAGAGAAAATTAATGGATTTTTCTAGAGTCAAAGTGGGACAAAGAGTAATTCTCTGTCACTTTTCTTCTGCTGTAGTACCTCTTTCCCAGATGTATATATTCTTTTACTTTAAGCAACCAGCTTCTAATACCCCTGATTTCACATTTCCCAAACATGTCAGAAAGAGGGGGGGAAGTTTTGGTTATCTCTGGGTAATTACAAGTGATTTTTTTTTTTTTAATGAATGAGTTTTTTGTTCTTGATTTTAATACTTTGTTTATGCCATTGTCACTTTGTCATTTTTCCTCAGCTGATGTAGTCTTTTTCCCTAATTCATGTCTACCTTATGATTGTATGCTTTTATGCACCAAGATCTTTTAGAATCCTGATTTCTTTTTCCTAATCCTTTCTCACTTTTTCCAGTGTAATCATCAGATGTCCTTTCTCATCTTTCAGATTCTTTCATTCTGTTCCGTGTTTATTCCACTGAATGGTTCTTAAATCAGGCAAACTTTAATGTCGGCTGATATTTTAGGAGAGAGCCCAGAGTGCCCGTGAGACCTTTAGGAGACCACTGTCGATCCACTGAAGTACTTCCAGAAGGTTTTCCTGGCTCTCCTTCTCATCTCTTGTGGCCCCTCCCTACCCCAGCCTTTTGTCTCTGGATGTGCTCTACAACTTGTATTTATACCCACCCTCACGTTTCTGTTTAAATGTCCTTTAAAACTTTGGAGTACATTGCGTATCTCCATTTAGAACATGATTTCTTGAACATAGTCCTACCTGTGGATTGTGCGTTTTCTAGAGATAAATGTGAGGACATCTCTCTAACACTATGACTTGCCCTCCTGACCATGCTCTGTGGTGTGAAATGAAACTTAGTTCACCTTTGGCCAGCTTTACACAGGTAGAAGAAGAGAGGAGTTAGCTGCCCAAAGTCAGGTAGGGTGTGCATGTCTGTTGTGCATGTCCAGAAGAGCACAGGCTTGCTTTAGAAAAAGATTCCGGTTCATGAAGAGTAATCTATTAACCATTTAAATTAAGTACTCTTTGGCAAATTTGAATCTGACTTTTATTTCATCTCTGCCACTTGCTGGTTGTTGACTTTCAGACAGATCCTTTAACCTCAGTGTCCCAGTTTTCTCCTCTGTAAAATGGATTCATAGTAGTAACTCCCTCAAATAGTGAATGATCTCTGTGGCATACTTAGAACAGGACCTGGAACTGAGTGCTCATTGTTACCCTTTGTATCGTTATGATCACTAAAGCTGACATAGTAGCAGTCGACCAGGAACTACAAAATCAAGTACCTACAGGGGCCAGTAGGGCTTCCCTTGTAGCTCAAACAGTAAAGCGTCTGCCTACAATGCGGGAGACCCAGGTTCGATCCCTGGGTCAGGAAGATCCCCTGGAGAAGGAAATGGCAACCCACTCCAGTATTCTTGCCTGGAAAATCCCATGGACGGAGGAGCCCGGTTGGCTACAGTCCACGGGGTCGCAAAGAGTCGGACACGACTGAGCAACTTCACTTCACTTCACAGGGACTGGTGGGTCACAGTCAAATGTGCAAACAAGTCATTTAAAGGCACAGCAGACACTTCGATGGACACGTCTTCCTGGTTTTGAAGAGAAAAAGAATTCTGTAGGTAGTTTTTGATAGTTTTTGATTGTTAAATGTTGACGATGACCTCATGTAAATTTAAAATAGCCCAGATTTTTGAAAGTCCAAACAAAGCTTTAGAGTATCTGGTTTGTGATTCCACTGCAGTCCCTCAATAACAATCTGTTACTTGATTTTGAAAAGACACTACTTACTGTACAGAAAAGATCGTTTCAGTTTCTGCTCTCAATAATGTTGGGAGAACAGGCCCTTCATCTTTCTTGAGAAACCTCATCTACTTTGCTAGCCTCAGCAATCTCCTCTATATAAATTACTCTAAAATTTTTGTTAAGTTTCAGTTCTGCACATCACTGGCCTACTGCNTAACAATCTGTTACTTGATTTTGAAAAGACACTACTTACTGTACAGAAAAGATCGTTTCAGTTTCTGCTCTCAATAATGTTGGGAGAACAGGCCCTTCATCTTTCTTGAGAAACCTCATCTACTTTGCTAGCCTCAGCAATCTCCTCTATATAAATTACTCTAAAATTTTTGTTAAGTTTCAGTTCTGCACATCACTGGCCTACTGCCCATAATGTCATAGATCCAAAATACAATTCATTTTTCCTCAGATCTATATCTTTTCTAACTTAACTGCAAATGATTTCACCCATCTCCCATCACCTTTACATTTTCAAAGCAGTTCTCAAATCAAAATTTTATCATTATCACTTTTGGAAATCTTTGCTGATATCCCACCCAAACTCTCACCCACTGTAGTCCTGGCCCTTTTAACTTTGTGGCTGGACTTGGAAAATAGTTTACTGATCATCTACTGTGTGCCAGGTACTATTCTGAGGATATTTGTTTTTGTTTGGTCTCTAGGTCATATCCAGCTCTACCACCCAATGTATGGTAACCCGCAGACTCCTTTGACCTGAGGATATGGTGACAAGCAAACAAACAGGACCTGTTTTCAATTGAGCCTAAATCCTTCCAACAGAAACCAGAGATAAGGTTTGAAAGTAGAGACTTGTCCATAGAAAACTGTTAGCTATTCAGAAAAGTCAAAAGAATAGTACGGTGACCACTTACATACCACCTACCTAGATTCAGATTAAAGCATTATTTTTTTCCTGTCCTCCCCTTAGACACTAAAGTCCAGTGACTCTTCTAGTATTTCAGTACAGTTCAGGCTTCCTCCATTTTTGCTTTAGGAGCTGACCATCGCTTGAGCACTACCATGTGGCAGGCCTAATCTTGACAACTGTAAGGTAAGGGCTATGACAGTTTTATAGTTCACACGCTCTGCTGAGACATCACAAAGCCAGGACCCTATCCACCATGTGATCACACATACCAGATAAAATAATTGTTTCCTTAAGGTTACCCTGCCACAAAAACCCTGCTGTAGCCAAGCTGGTCATTTAAAAATACTACCCTTTCTCCTCTAGACTTCTGCCTCCCTCCTACCCTCCACCTAAATTATCCCTGTCAGTCCATTCAAATTTTTCAGGATTCAACGTACATCTACCTCGCTACTAACACAAAGTTTGCTCTGATAAAGAGCCCAAGAGTGGCTTTTCCTTCTGTACAGCCTGACACAATTCAGGCACGCATAGTAAAGGTCTTATAACTAGCATTTATGTATTATAGAATGAGATCATTTTTATATTTTGTCTTATCCCACCTAAGTAGATTGTACGTTTGTCAGTGACAGATATTTTGTCTTAAGCGTTGCCTTTTTGCCTGAACCTTGCTATAGACCAGTGTTTCTTAACCTCATACTATTGGCGTTTTGGGTTAGTTAATTAGTTACTTGCGGGCGCCTGTCCTATACATTGTAAAGCATTATAGCTGCATCCTGGCCTTATCTGTTAGATTCCAGAAGCACAAACTCCCAGTCCTGACAGTGAAAAATATTTTCAGACATTGCTAAATAGGCCCGTGGAGGCAAGATCATCTCTAGCTGACTACCACTGCCATAGACATATCACTTAAAGAAATACTCTTCAGTTCAGTTCAGTCGCTCAGTCGTGTCCGACTCTTTGTGACTCCATGAACTGCAGCACGCCAGGCCTCCTGTCCATCACCAACTCCCAGAGTCCACCCAAGCCCATGTCCACTGAGTCGGTGATGCCATCCAACCATCTCATCCTCTGTCGTCCCCTTCTCCTCCTGCCCTCAATCTTTCCCAGCATCAGGGTCTTTTGAAATGAGTCAGCTCTCCGCATCAGGTGGCCAAAGTATTGGAGTTTCAGCTTCAATATCAGTCCTTCCAATGAACACCCAGGACTGATCTTTAAAATGGACTGGTTGGATCTCCTTACAGTCCAAGGGACTCTCAAGAGTCTTCTCCAACACCACAGTTCAAAAGCATCAATTCTTCGGCTCTCAGCTTTCTTTATAGTCCAACTCTCACATCCATACATGACTACTGGAAAAA
>SJYX01000421.1:191964-216989 GCA_006410675.1 Oreotragus oreotragus | reverse complement strand
TGATGCTAAAGCTGAAACTCCAGTACTTTGGCCACCTCATGCGAAGAGTTGACTCATTGGAAAAGACTCTGATGCTGGGAGGGATTGGGGGCAGGAGAAGGGGACGACCAAGGATGAGATGGCTGGATGGCATCACGGACTCAATGGACGTGAGTCTGAGTGAACTCCAGGAGATGGTGATGAACCAGGAGGCCTTGCATGCTGTGATTCATGGGGTCGCAAAGAGTCGGACACAACTGAGCGACTGAACTGAACTGAACTGCTGTTGATGGGCAGGCTTAATAAGGACGGCTCTTCCCACTATACTTTTGCTTACATACTTCTGCTTCATATCCTCTCCTCTAAGTATAGATGAAAATAAATATACACTCAATAATGATAACCTGTGAAAAAAATATAACAAAGGACCTTTATGGAGATATCTAAATGAGTGATTTTAAATGAGGTTAATTTAAAATGACATTAATTTTATTACTAGTACTCTATTTTTATAACAGAACCTCACTTTTGCTATAGCACTCATCTTGGGCTTTGAAATGTATTGCACAGATGTAACAACTCAATTCACAAATGAAAATTGGTTTCATATTACTAGTGAAAAGGACTAACTGCAGCTATTTTGGGAGCTGTAATGCCTCCTCTAAACTGCAAAGATACTTGAGTATATCACCTTTACAACTAATGTATTCTTCTGATCATTTTACAAAATGAAATACTGAATAGTAAAGACCTCAAAGGTTCGCAGTCTTCTCAAACAATATAAATGCAGCCTGAGAATCCCATTATACATAAATACATGCAGATACACTTCCTCAAAATATAGGAAAAATGTAGAAAATAAAGATTTCCATTCCTCAA
Source organism: Oreotragus oreotragus (assembly GCA_006410675.1). Lineage (NCBI taxonomy): Eukaryota > Metazoa > Chordata > Mammalia > Artiodactyla > Bovidae > Oreotragus > Oreotragus oreotragus. The sequence goes on along the minus strand of SJYX01000421.1, from coordinate 216,131 downwards.
GTTTGAGAACAATTTTGCTTATGTCCTTAATATTATTTTCTGTCCAAAAATGAGAAAGTGAAGTTCTTAAGGATAGTTGTCCAAAGAGAGGAAAGAGAGGAGGGGAATTTGTGTTGTGGTTAATGAATGGTGCTGTAGTACTCACCTGGGCTAGAAACAAGTATTGGAGAGTCTCTAGGAGGCACTGGAGAAGAACAAGAACTAATGAATAAGAGTCTTCTACTAGTGTAGACACTTTTTGGAGGTCAGAAGCTCATTTATACATTCCTTTGTAACCCCAGGTCTCTCTATGTATTATAACTATATTCAGTTCAGTTCAGTCGCTCAGTAGTGTCCAACTCTTTGCAACCCCATGAATCGCAGCTGAAACTCCAATCCTTTGGTCACCTGATGCGAAGAACTGACTCATTGGAAAAGACCCTGATGCTGGGAAAGATTGAAGGCAGGCGAAGGGGACGACAGAGGATGAGATGGATGGCATCACTGAGTCTATGGACATGAGTTTGAGTAAGCTCCGGGAGTTGGTGATGGATAGGGAAGCCTGGCGTGCTGCAGTCCATGGGGTGGCAAAGAGTCAGACACGACTGAGCAACTGAACTGAATTATTCTCCAATTAAAATAAATTAATTAAAATTACCAAGCCCAACGTTGGTACAGGGAGGGGGCTGGAGATTGAGTTCAGTCATGTGGCCAGTGACTTCATGAATCATATCTAGGTTGTGAAACCCCAGTAAAAACTCTGGACATGAGGCTTGGTGTTAGCACCAACCAAGGGCTTCCTGGTTGGTGAGTATGTTGACATCCCAGAAAGGTGAAGCTCCCTGACACCATGGGGAAAGTGCACGGGAGCTCTGCCTCCCCCCTCCCCTCAGTCCTCACCTATGTGTGTCCTTTATAATAAACCCTTAATTGCAAATCTAAGAAAATTAATGCTAATACTTGAGCGGGTTGCCATGCCCTCCTCCAGGGAATCTTCCCAACCCAGGGATCCAGCCTGAGTCTCTTGTGTGTCCTGCTTTGGCAGGCAGGTTCTTTACTGCTAGTGCCACCGGGGAAGCCCAGGATTTAAGAGTCTTATTTAAAAACTGGTGCTGGCCTTTCACATCTAGTTATGATGTAGGCTATAGAAAGTCCCACATAACAAGAACAATCTAGATAATGTACAGATTCATAGTTTTTTTNAGGATTTAAGAGTCTTATTTAAAAACTGGTGCTGGCCTTTCACATCTAGTTATGATGTAGGCTATAGAAAGTCCCACATAACAAGAACAATCTAGATAATGTACAGATTCATAGTTTTTTTTGTTTGGAGGGCAAAGATGAGAGCTGAGGATGCAAAGAACCTAATAAACTACAATGAGAGAAGAGATCCACAGATGCCCCATTCTTGGTGGAATAGCTGGAGGAGGAAGCTGATACATAAGTGTCTAAGAAGAGTATGGTTGGGTTTTTTAACACATTTTAAAAGTCTGAGTAAAGCCCAGTGTGATGATTCAAAAAGCCTGAGATCTCCATACATAAAGACAATTTGCTCTCACCCATCAGAGTGAGACTATTTAAAATATCCAACTCTTCAAGATAAAGAGTATTTATAGATGGAAGCGGGACATTTCATAATAATAAACCAGAAAACAATATGCAGGCACCTAATTAAGCTCTTAAGTGCTGAAAGTTATTATTATGATAGGAGACAAATTTAGTGAGAGATTTTAGCACTTCAGTAAATGACAGAGCAAGTAGAAAAAAATAATTAGTAAAGATACAGAAGACTGGAAAAACAGTATCAACTAACTGGATTTACACATCCCTTTCAAATAGTACCACCAAAAACAAGAGAATGCAAATTCTTTTCAATTGCATATGGGAAATTTGTCAAAATAGATTGTATATGTACTCTAAAGCAAGTCTCAATAATTCCAAAGATTGAAATCTTTGGAGTATATTTTCTGACCACAGTAGTTTTTTATTATTATTAAAGTATAGTTGATTTACAATATTGTATTAGTTTCAGGTGTAGAATATAGTGATTTAATATTTTTATAGATTATATTCCATTTAAAATTATTATAAAATAATAGCTATNTTTTTTTTTTTTTTTTTTTTGAAGATGAAGCATGTAGGGACTTCCCTGGGGTCCAGTGGCTGACTCCATGCTTCCACTGTAGAGGGTGAGGTTTCGATCCTTGATCAGGGAATCCCACAGGCCACATGGTGCAGCCAAAAAAAAAAAAAAAAAAAGGAAAAGAAAACAAAGGTGAAGCATGTAAAATTTGAAATTCAAAGTTTTTATTATTAAGAGTGTAAATACAAATGCCATGATACCTTTCTCTTAATGGTAGAAAATGTGAGCAAACTGGAATTTTACATAAACCATTACTTTCCTTTGCCTTTAAGATATTATTCACATTAGAAAAAAAAAGGAGAAAATAATCCATTTCTTGAGGCATGAAATCATTCACTAATAATACATTTTGCACCACTTAATAACAGTTGTAAATAATACCTGAAGTGATCTGCATGTTGAATAAATGTGAAACGTTGTCCTGGCTTAATTCATTAATTTTAGGTTGTTATGTCACTATACTTACTATTAAAAATTAGTTATTATTCCTTGATGCCTGTAGGAAACAGTTGTATTTTTCAGAAAAAAAAATTAAATAGGGTAAAATAAAATTAAAAATACCTGTGTCTTGGTTTTGTTTTGTCTAAAAAATAATGCTGAATTCATATGTATAAAACACTCAAGCATTTTGTCAGAAAAATAGAGAGGGATAGTATCCTTTAAACAGAAAATGTTTCTGTACTTTCAGAGACAGCCATGCCTGGCGTGCTTTCTTTTCATGGCTGGGGTTTTCAGCTTTACCAGAAGAATTAGGTGACATTGAGATTGTCTCCCGGAGAGGTGTGGGGTCGAAGGGAAAAGATAAGGACCATGAAGCCGGCGTCCCTGCACGTGAATTAGGCCTGGGCACCTGTGGGGCCTTGAGGAAGTCATTTAATCAAGATCCCAGAATATGCCTTGGTGACATTAGATTACCTGAGCCTGCTTTGAGGAGTAGACAGAAGTTAAATGCCCAGTACATATTTTAAAATTATTTTTCATGCTACATAGAAGGCACCAGTTGAACTTATTTGCAGCAGTTGCTTCAGATAATGAGGGTAGTCATTGTTTGTAAAAATGCTGTGTCACAATACGAGAGACAGAGATTTAAGGAATCCAAGAACAGGAAGTGTAGAACAACCAGGCTGTGAGTCAGCTTTGAGCTTACTGAGTTAGATATGGGGTTATCAAGCTCCAACTGGAACACATATGAGAGGCAGTGTATATGCATGCGTGTGTGCACAGTCGTGTCCGACTCTTTGTGACCCTACGGACTGTAGCCCACCAGGCTCTTCTTGCTATGGCATTTTCCAGGCAAGAATCCTAGAGCGGGCTGCCATGTCCTCCTCCAGGGGAACTTCCCAACCCAGGGATCAAACCCACGTCTCCTGCATTGCAGGCAGATTCTTTACCCCTGAGCCACCTGGAAAGTCATTTGAGAGTCAGAGAGGTGAACAATTAATACTTGTGCTGATACCTCATGAGCCCAACCTGCCATATGGCCCCTCTGTTAGGCGCCTTTTCTCTGTGTTGCTCTGCCACCCCCCGCCCCTTCCCCCCACTCTGGCTTCCTCTGCTGAATTTTGCTTGAATATGGACTCTTGTGAACTCTTTAGCCAAGTGTTTCCTTCTGACTTTGCCTGAGTTATGCCTGCTAAACCAGTAAGGAGTTTGGGTTTCTGAGATTTTATTATGCACGTGGGTAGGCTGGGAGTCTTGTTAAAATGCAGATTCTGACCCAGTAGGTTTGGGGTTGCACCTGAGATTGTGTTTCTAGCAAGTACACAGGTGATTTTGATGCTGCTCATCACTAGGTCACACACCGAGGAGAAAGGAGGCAGTTTAATCTAAGAGATGGAACCTCTTTGGCCCAATTCACCTTTCTGTTTGACCACATTGGTGGTTGTTTTGACCTATTATAGTTTGGTGGCCCTTTGGTCAGGTCCTGCCTTGGCTGTATTGACCTGGGAGGTCATGTGGCTACCAAGGGTGTAGGCTGTTGGCAGGTTGATTTGTTCTAGAAGGCATATAGAGAGGACATCCATACATGAAAATGATATATTCATTGTCCAGTTTTGTTTCTTTGAATGGAGAGTCACTGAGAAAGAATCATGAAAAGGAACCATCAGCAGTGAACATCCCCCAAAAGAGGCCATTCAAAGCTCAGTAAATGTCTTCTCTCTGGCTTAAGTCAAGAAACTCAGGGCTTTCAAACCAGGATCTACTTTGGATCAAATCATCCTTTGCTCTTTTTCAAAGGATGATTTTATAGATGGTTATGGTTATGTAATGTTGGTATAGTAGCATGGGGGTGGGGTGGGGAGGAGTATATTTTGAACAACCCTTGGTTAACTAGAAATAATCACTTTGTAAAAACTCATTTTATATTTCAGAGTTTAAGTGAATACAGTGAGTACAGAAACTGAAATTTTTTTATATGCTCAACCAAGACTGATTAAAAAATTTTTTGATTTGTAGAGAGTTCAGTGATTTATCATGATAGAAATAGTATTAATCAAAATGAACATATATACCACTGCTATAAGAAGAATGTTTATAGCCTGAGCATACTTTTCATTCTTAGTCATTTTTATTTTTCTAAAACTCACTCTAACATTACTTTCTGCCATTCCTTTTACTATAATACATAAAACATCAGCAAAACCTGAATGTTTTCTTCCATTTACTTTTAAAAACTACTGCAAGTGATGACTTGCTATACATACTACTTTAGGCAAAGGAATATTAATACAAGGTTCTCAAACATTTGGGGTAAGAATGATCTACTTCTGTGAAAGTTAGTATATGTATATATATATATATGTATATATATATATATACTTTTTCAACTTTTATAAATCAAAAAAATCAAGAATTAAGAATATAGAATCAATATGGTTTGGAATCTATGTAATTCTTTAGGCATTTGTTGAATATCTGCTCCATACAAGTCATGATGCTAGCTTCAGGGCACACTGTGAAGAAAAAACCTTAGCCTTTAATTGTAATTTAGTAGATTTGAGTGTCAGAGTAAGAGGAAGATGTGTTTTTGGAGGGCATTTCTGCAACTTCAGGACCCCTGACACTAACCCTCTGACCATCACTTGATCACTTTATTTCCCCTAATTCCTGACACATCCTATGACATATTTTAATAATTCCATGATTCCTGGCCTCGGTGTTCTTCACCAAATACCTCTTCTCCTGCCTACTGGATGGCTCCCTGTTTTAGGGCTTGTTTCAAATTGTCTTCACGTTGTCTTCCTCTCCATGCCCTCCTTCTCTTCCTCTTTCAGTTCAGTTGCTCAGTCGTGTCCAACTCTTTGCGACCCCATGAACCGCAGCACACCAGGCCTCCCTGTCATCACCAACTCCTGGAGTCCATCCAAACCCATGTCCATTGTGTCGGTGATGCCATCCAGCCATCTCATCCTCTGTTGTCCCCTTCTCCTCATGCCCTCAATCTTTCCCAGCATCAGGGTCTTTTCAAATGAGTCAGCTCTCCACATCCTGTGGCCAAAGTATTGGAGTTTCAGCTTCAACATCAGTCCCTCTGATGAACGCCCAGGACTAATCTCCTTTAGGATGAACTGGTTGGATCTCCTTGCAATCCAGGGACTCTCAAGAGTCTTCTCCAACACCACAGTTCAAAAGCATCAATTCTTCTGCACTCAGCTTTCTTTATAGTCCAACTCTCACATCCATACATGACTACTGGAAAAACCATAGCTTTGACTAGATGGACCTTTGTTGGCAAAGTAATGTCTCTGCTTTTCAATATGCTGCCTAAGTTGGTCATAATTTTGCTTCCAAGGAGCAAGCGTCTTTTAATTTCATGGCTGCAATCACCATCTGCAGTGATTTTTGGACCCCAGAAAAATAAAGTCAGCCACTGTTTCTACTGTTTCTCCATCTATTTGCCATGAAGTGATGGGACCGGATGCCATGATCTTAGTTTTCTGAATGTTGAGCTTTAAGCCAACTTTCTCATTCTCTCCTTTNGTCTATGGGGTCACACAGAGTCAGACACGACTGAAGTGACTTAGCAGCAGCAGCAGCAGCAGCAGCAAGGAACCTCCGTACTGTTTTCCACAGTGGCTGTGCCAATTTACATTTCCATCAACATTTCAAGGGTTCCCTTTTCTTCATATTCTTGCCAACATTTATTATTTCATAATAGAATTAAATTAGAAATTAATAACATTAAGATGTCTAGAAAATCCTCAAATATTTGGAAAATAAACAACTTATTTCTAAGTAACTTATGGACCAAGGAAGAAATCACAAAAGAAGTGAAAAAAAAAAAAATGTTGCATGCAGCTAAAGCTGTACCTAGAGGTAAATTTCTACTTCAAATAGAAATGCTTATATTAGAAAAAATAATTTATAAAAAACCTTCTGTATATTATATGCTTGCATTTTATTTCTTTACTTTTTATACTTTAGGAGTGGGTTGCAATAAGTCTGGTGTCATCTGCACATCTGAGGTTATTGATATTTCTTCCAGTAATCTTGATTCCAGCTTGTGCTTCCTCCAGCCCAGTGTTTCTCATGATGTACTCTGCATAGAAGTTAAATAAGCAGGGTGACAATATACAGCCTTGACGTACTCCTTTTCCTATTTGGAACCAGTCTGTTGTTCCATGTCCAGTTCTAACTGTTGCTTCCTGACCTGCATACAGATTTCTCAGGAGGCAGGTCATGTGGTCTGGTATTTCCATCTCTTTAAGAATGTTCCACAGTTTATTATCATCCACAGTCAAAGGCTTTGGCATAGTCAATAAAGCAGAAATAGATGTTTTTCTGGAACTCTCTTGCTTTTTCCATGATCCAGCAGATGTTGGCAATTTAACTCTGGTTCCTCTGCCTTTTCTAAAACCAGCCTGAACATCTGGAAGTTCATGGTTCACATATTGCTGAAGCCTGGCTTGGAGAATTTTAAGCATTACTTTACTAGCATGTGAGATGAGCACAATTGTGTAATAGATGTAGATTAAATGACCAATGTTTTTAACTTAATAAGCAACTTGAAAAATCAGAGCAAATTTAGCCCAGTGTAAGTAAAAGATCTAAGAAGAGTTGAAATCATGAACCTGAAAATGGACAAAAACAAAAAAAAAGAATGATTTCAAAATTTGGTTCTTTGAAAAGATTAATAAACATTGTTAAATGTCTAACAGAACTGATCAAGAAAAGAGAGAAAGTGCAAAGAGCCAATACTAGGAATGATGGAGGGGATATCATTACAAATTTTGCATGTATTAAAGATGAAAATGGATATTATAAACAACCTTATGCCAGTAAGTTAAAACTTCGATAAAAGAAGCAAATTCAATATAGATACAAATCACAAAAACTAACATGACGATATGTAGAAAATCTTGATAGACTTACTCCTGTTAAAGAATTCAAAACCTCTGTATGAAAATTCCCAGTTTCAGAAAATACAGAAAGAGGAAACACTTCCCATCTTGTTTTATAAGGCCAGATTTCCCTAATATCAATCAAGATCAGACAAGACTATTCCAGTCCACACTCACTAAAATGGCTAAAATGAAAGTGACTGACAACACCAAAGTTGTTAAAGAGTAGATCAAACAAAATTCTCATACATTCATGTTGGGAGTGTAAAATGGTACTTTGGAGAACTCTTTGGCAGTTAAAAACAAACAAAAAATATACATTTACTTTGTAATCTAGCTGTCCCACATCTAAGTATTTAATCTAAAAGAAATTAAAACATATTGTTCACCAATACCTTATACAAAAGTATTCATAGCAGCTTTATTTGAACAGTAATAACTAAAGTCTGGAAACAGCCCAGGTGGCCAATAAGAAAATGGATAAACAGTCCATGGTATACAATAGAATAAAAAGCATGAAACAGCTTTTAATTTTGCTGAACAAAAGAAGCCAGACACAAAAGAATGATTCTTGAAAAATAAAATCCGATCAGTGATAATAGAAATCAGGATAGTGGTTGCATGAGGTACCAGTTGAGAAGGTCTGGGCACAAAGGAAAGTTCTCAGCTAATGATTGTGGTCTATAGCTTTATAGGTGTTTGGGATATTCAGGCATATTCATTTGTTAGATTGGATTGAAGTGTATATTCAATATCTGTGCATTTCATTGTACATGATTATACTTTAATAAATATGACTGCAAATTAAAAGAAAACTTAGAAACAATTTAGGCCACTTAAAAATTGCAAGCTAAAGTAAAATCTTCAAATAGGAAACAGTATTCACCCTTAAGAATCAGTTAGCTTATTTTTTTAATGTTAGAAAAACTGAAGCACCTTTCAAAGAGATTTTAAAAAATCTCATTGTCTCCTTGCATGATTTTGCAAACTATAATTTTTATGAAGTGAAAAGTCACTCGTTGGTGTCTGACTCTTTGCCACCCCATGGACTGTACAGTCCATGGAATTCTCCAGGTCAGAATACTGGAGTGGGTAGCCTTTCCCTTCTCCAGGGGATCTTCCCAACCCAGGAATCGAACCTAGGTCTCCCACATTGCAAGCAGATTCTTTACCAGCTGAGCCACAAGGGAAGACCAATTTTTATAGTAAGTTGAATTCAGCACATTAAAGAAGTCTTTTTCCCTTCTCTTTAGGATTTGATTATTCAACTAGTTATTAAAAATTCTCTGTCTAGAAACATACCACTGTCAGTGTTTCTCTTACTGATGGGCCATATTCTAGCCTTTTCTTTCTATAAACACATTAATTCAAAATTAAATCAGTCTTATTTTTGCCACAGACTCTGTTTGCAGCAAGTTTAATTCTCAGCAGTCTTATAATTTTATCAGTCCCAGATCTCTAGTTAATTTGTCATTAAATATAATTAAGAAACTGAAGTAATTCAGTTTAAGAATCTTCATAAATGCCAAAGTAATTAAAAAGCTTCCTTAATTCATTGGAAATTTGATATTGTTTTTATTCACCAGAGAAAAAACAGAACCCAAAGGAGTCTTCCCACTCTGTAATATTTTAGAACTTTGTCTATTTATCTGTAAATAAGAGAGAAAATTCTAGGTAATAGGATTGTCTGAGTTTGGTATTGTATGCAAAGAGATTCATCATGTTGTGAAACCATACGCTTCTTTTCCTGTATGAAGTATGTTCATCATTATAGTTTTACTATAAATTTAATATAGTTTCAAGAAAAAAAGTGAAAGTATCAGAAAATATGGGAAAATAAAAATACTTGTAGTTGCATGATCCAAATGCAACTATAGTTAACACTATGGAGTATTTCTTTTTAGGCTACTTTAAAAATAGATTAATAAAATATTTTATTAAATATTGACAATATAAAAAGGAACACTTAAAATGTATTTTAAGGCATAAAGAGTAACAATAAAAAGGAATACCTGTGTATCCACTGCCAACGTTAAGAAATAGAATGTTACTAGTACAATTATCCCATAAACAACATAGGTTTAAACTGCATGGAATCCACTTATACACAAGTTGGTGGTTGGTTGAATCTCTGAATGCAAAGGAACTCTGGATATGGAGGGTAGACTATTATGAATTAACCTCCCATTGTTCAAGGACCAACTGTGTTTTTAAAGCCCCATGTGCCCCACATGAGCCAATGCTTCCCTCCATCCCTCCAATAACCACTATTCTGAATTTAATATTTCTTATTCCCCTGCCTTTATTTATGGATTCATCATGTGTGTCTCCCCCTCCCCAACGTTCTACCACACTGCTTAACCTCTCTCACATATTTGCCACTCCTTCTGACACTTCTTGCTGCAACCTTGATACTTGCTTTAGATCTGCCTTTTGATTTTTCGAATGCTTTCTTCAGCTGTGTCTAATATTCTATTTAACTTGTTCAATGGGTTTTTCACTTCCATTACTTATTTTATTTCTAGAAACACTGTTTGTTTTCCTCAAATCTGTTTATTTCTTCTATTTTAATAGACCTTCACTCTGCTCTCATATTTATAGTCCTCCATTTAATGTCTTTAAATATATTAAACTTGCTTTCTATTTTGTGCCCAATTTATATATTTGACATTTTTGCAAATCTGTTTTTGCTGTTGTTTTTTACTGTCTCATTTTCTTGGATATTTAAAATGCAGGCTAATATTTTTTTTCCTTGTGCTAGTTTTTGAGTCTTAGTTGTAAGTGTGTTTCTACAGAAAGGGTTTGTATTTGAATCAAGCAAAGTCTGGGAATACTACCAACTGGGGCCACTTTTGAACTTCAGTTCAAAATAGGTAGTATGAGTTTCAGGTCCTAACATTTTCACAAGGATAAGCTTGCAGTTAAATTTTCAGGGAAGATATATTATCCCCCACCTAGTATCAAATTCGTTTTCTTTCTTTTTTAAAAAATTTATATATCTTGTGTATTTTTGGTTACACCAGGTCTTCGTTGCCGTGTCATGGCCTTCTGTAGTGTATAGCGTGTGTATTTTTGGTTACACCAGGTCTTCATTGCTGTGTGATGGCCTTGTGTAGTATATATCTTGTTTATTTTGGTTACACCGGGTCTTCCTTGCCGTGTGATGGCCTTCTGTAGTGTACATCGTGGGTGTTTTGGTTACACTGGGTCTTCGTTGCTGTGTGATGGCCTTGTGTAGTATATATCGTGTGTATTTTTGGTTACACCAGGTCTTCCTTGCCATGTGATGGCCTTCTGTAGTGTATATCATGTGTATTTTTGCTAACACCGGGTCTTCGTTGCCCTGTGATGGCCTTCTGTAGTATATATTGTGTGTATTTTTGGTTACACTGGGTCTTCGTTGCCGTGTGATGGCCTTGTGTAGTATATATCGTGTGTATTTTTGCTAACACCGGGTCTTCGTTGCCGTGTGATGGCCTTGTGTAGTATATATCGTGTGTATTTTGGTTACACTGGGTCTTCGTTGCCCTGTGATGGCCTTCTGTAGTATATATCGTGTGTATTTTTGGTTACACTGGGTCTTCGTTGCCGTGTGATGGCCTTGTGTAGTATATATCGTGGGTATTTTGGTTACACCGTGTCTTCGTTGCCGTGTGATGGCCTTCTGTAGTGTATATCATGTGTATTTTGGTTATACTGGGTCTTCGTTGCCGTGTGATGGCCTTGTGTAGTGTATATCGTGTGTATTTTTGGTTACACTGGGTCTTCGTTGCCGTGTGATGGCCTTCTGTAGTGTATATCATGTGTATTTTGGTTACACTAGGTCTTCGTTGCCGTGTGATGGCCTTCTCTAGTTTTGGCAAGGGGAGGGCTCACTACAGTGGCTTCTCTCGTTGGAGCGCCAGCTCTAAGTCGGCGGGCTTCGGCAGCTGTGGCATGTGGGCTTAGTTGCCCAGCAGCACGTGGAATCTTCCTGGACCAGGGACTGAACCTGTATCTCCTGCATTGGCAGGTGAATTCCTAACCACTTGTCCACCAGAGAAGTCGCAAGTTTGTTTTCTTGATGATTCCTGCTGTGGAATAGGCTTATTTCTGCTTCTCTTTTACACTAAAGATGCTGTTCTCTAGAACCCAGCTTTACATGGGATCTAAAATTAGACTCCCTATGTCCTATAGACCCTAGAAGGGGAGGGCTCACTACAGTGGCTTCTCTCGTTGGAGCGCCAGCTCTAAGTCGGCGGGCTTCGGCAGCTGTGGCATGTGGGCTTAGTTGCCCAGCAGCACGTGGAATCTTCCTGGACCAGGGACTGAACCTGTATCTCCTGCATTGGCAGGTGAATTCCTAACCACTTGTCCACCAGAGAAGTCGCAAGTTTGTTTTCTTGATGATTCCTGCTGTGGAATAGGCTTATTTCTGCTTCTCTTTTACACTAAAGATGCTGTTCTCTAGAACCCAGCTTTACATGGGATCTAAAATTAGACTCCCTATGTCCTATAGACCCTAGGATTTGTCTTCTAAACTTTATGCTCAGTAATGCGTTGGTAACTGCCTAGGGACTGGCTCTCTGAGAAAGAGTTCCTTGCTTTATAGCATTTCCTGGTTTCTGTATTATAAATACTCTCAGGGCTGATTTCAAGTTACCGAGTTGGAATTATCGAAGTTGTATAGTAGCCAGCAGCATCACTCCACTGCTACGTGGCTCTGAAAACAAGCTCAGTTCACCAGTGTTTGGCATATCCCTCAAAGTGAAAGACATTTGAGTAATTACTTACCTCCTTGGAGTTCTTTGAATTAGTTTTAGGCTTTTGTGTATCTCTACCAGCTTGGCAATATGTTTTGTTTATATAACTTTTTATTTTGTATTGGAATATAGCTGATTAACAATGTTGTGATAGTTTCAAGTGAACAATAAATGCACTTAGCCATAAATATACTTGTATCCATTCTTCTCCAAACTCCCCTTCCGTCCAGGCTGCCACATAACACTGAGCAGAGTTCCATGTTTGGCAATGTGTTTTAAAAGGAGAGGTTTTATTTTTATTTTAGCCCAGAATTTCTTTTCAATAAAAGGGATATTTAGGGTACATGTTCAGCTTTATTGCCAAAAATAAAATTCTATATTCTTCCCTTTATAAAAATGCGATGTATTGTTTTTATTCTGAAATTGTAAAGATAATACATGTTAATTATCGAGAATTTGAATAGTAAGCAAAAGTGCGGAAAAAAATATTAAAACCATCCACAACTTCATGATCCAGAGCTAAGTACTTTTTGGTACTTATCTTTCCTGTCCCCCTATGATGAATGTACATGTGCATACCTCTGTTTATTTCTATCTAATTTCCATCATGCCATATCTACCATTTTGTAAGCTCATTTTTATTTCTTTATAATATTTAATGAGTTTTGTGTCATTAAATATCTCTCTGCAACCCATTTTTATGACTGCATAGTGTTCTCTCACATGAGAGTGAACCATAATGGCAGGGGATTTATATTGTTTCTAAGTCTTTACAGTATAAATAATACTGAAGGGAAAGTAAGAAGTGTGCTTCTGGTTAGTTCCGTTTTACGCTAGGCAGCACATTTTTTTTTTCCATCTTGAAACTGAGACATTCTTCCTCTATCATATTAGACCATTTTTCTCTTTTCTTATTTCTGCCTTGCTCAGCCCTGCCTCATTCTGCAGCAGCTCACTTTTTCCTGCTATATCTATTTCTTCATTATTAATAATTCTTTGCTGCTGCTGCAAAGTCACTTCAGTTGTGTCCAACTCTGTGTGACCCCATAGACGGCAGCCTACCAGGCTCCCCCGTTCCTGGGATTCTCCAGGCAAGAACACTGGAGTAGGTTGCCATTTCCTAATAATTCTTTATAGATCTGTATTTTTGCTTTGTCAGCCAAACATATTAACCATTTAAAAAGATGGTACCACGAAGGGATANTGTGACCCCATAGACGGCAGCCTACCAGGCTCCCCCGTTCCTGGGATTCTCCAGGCAAGAACACTGGAGTAGGTTGCCATTTCCTAATAATTCTTTATAGATCTGTATTTTTGCTTTGTCAGCCAAACATATTAACCATTTAAAAAGATGGTACCACGAAGGGATATATAGTTAAATGCAGTTTTTTAGAAGGCTGAAGGAAAAATCTGCTAAATCTTTTCCATTTCTATGTTCACTAAAATCAGTTTTGCTCCTGGATATTGACAGTGCTATTAACTATTGAGATGGCCACCTTGTAAACTATCAAAAGTGTTCCTTCTCAGCAAATAAAACTATCGCCAGCCTATTGTGGCCAGTTTGGCAAAGGTACAGAGGCAGCAGAGCAGAAGCAGTGATGCCAGTGTTCACAAAAGAAGTGAGTCATCACTTTATGAGAAATTACAGTGGAGGCCAGTCCTTGTTTACTGAACAATCTTCATTCCTCCTGCTGCCCTGATACTTGTTTTCACTGATTCTCTTTTGGGATAAATCATCTATCAGGAAAGGACAAAGCAAGAGGAAGTGAAGGAATGATTCCATATTGACCCCTGGAAAGAGAACAAAATAGTTAATATTAACACAAACTTGAAGTAGGAAGAGAAGGTCGTATTTCCCAAGAGATTTGTGGTCAAAAGGACATTCGAGACTGTTATTTTTAATAACTCAATAATAATGGATTTTGGAATATATTTTGTATTAAAGCTAATTCATCTAAAAAATCAAGTTGTGGAAATAAAATAAAAGCAGACTCACTTCTCTGATAGAAATAGTTAGCAATCTCATGTAAAATCAGAAGCTATTAAATGTCAGACTTTAGTTCTAGAAGGATTGCAGATAATGTTTTTGACTAAATTCAATTTTGCATTCTCCCAAATGAATGAGATACCTAGAAAAGCTCTCTTCTACCCAACTCTTTCTCCCCTCTTCCATAGTAAGTGTTAAATATTAGTAAGTCATATTGCTGATATTCAATCCCATGTACTCAGACACATAATATATAAAAGTGATATATATAGTCTATTCAGTCAATTCTTGTTCAGCCTTTATCCAGAAGCAAAAATAATTTGTTAATATCATTCTCACTAGCCAAGTCCTGATATAACATTGCAGTAGATGATAAGAACGTAGATTTTTCTTTAGATGATTTAGATTTGAGTACTACACTGTCACTAGTTATCCTTGTGACCTTGGCCAAATCATTTAATTATTTCTTCCATTTCTTTATTTGTAAAATGGGCATGATGAACTCTACTTTCCAGGTTACCTTCAGGATTAAATGAGATAACATATGTAAAGTATCTAGTACAATACTAAGATAAATGTGCTAAATACCTTATTAACCATCAGCGTCTATTTTAAATGGTCACACTCAACTGAATTTATCTAGTACTTACTGAGTACTTAGTTATGAGATAGTGGTTTGGTAAACTAGAAGAGTATAGGGCACATTTTTAATATATTTATTTTTAATAAAAGTTGTATACACTTTAGATTTACAACAGGATGATATACATATATATATATATATAAGTGAAATGATTACTGTAGTCAAACTAATTAACATACATTCTCCTCACATATTCTTTTGTGTGTGTGTCATGAGAGTACCTGAAATCTACTGTCTTAGCAAGTTGCCGTTGCTCAGTACATTATTATTAACTATCCTCATCATGTTGTACATTAGATCTCTAAACATATCTATTCTAAATAACTACAACCCTGTACTCACAGACTAGCATCCCCCTATTTCTCCATTCCACAGTCCCTATAAACACCATCCTATTTGCTGCTTCTGTATATTTGACTTTTTAAGCGTGCATATTAGTAAATGTCTGGCTTATTTCATTTAGCATAAAACTTTCCAGGTTCATTGCAAATGGCAGGCTTGCTCTCTTTTTTTAAGCTGAGTAATATTCATTAGGTAGGTAGGAGATACACAGATAATTTCAAATTTTTTATCCATTCATTCACTGCTGGACACTTGGGTTGTTTCCATATCTGGCCTATGTGACTTATGCTGCAATGAGCATGAGAGTGCAGATATCTCTCTGAGGCATTGATTTCATTTCCTTTCTTTGATTTCATTTCCTGTATACCCAGAGAAAGGATTGCTGAATCTTTTGACAGATCTATATTTAGTTTCTTAGAGAATGTCCATACTTTTTCCTTAGAAGCTTTACCCATTTTTATCCCCACCGACACTGTACAAGAGTTCCCTTCTCTATATATCCTCACTGATAACTTTTTATCTTTTTTTTAAATTTTAATATAAGAGATACTAGTCATAAGCCTACCTTCGTGAAGTTTACAGTCTAGTTGAAGAACAAGTTTTACACACTTTAAGCATGCACGTGACAATATAAAGCAGTATATAATTAAACATGATATACATGGGGAAATCTCTGATTTAGAAAAGGGAGTGAAATTTGTGTGGGCTGGAGAAGTAGGCAGGTCTTTTGAAGGAGATTAACACTTCATAACTCAACTGTTACTCTTAATGAGAACAGCTGAGGCTTTAGAGTCAAATAGGAATGATTTGAATTCTGGCTCTGCCACATCTAACAAATAATTTAGCTTCTTCATTCCTCAGTTCCCCTGTCTGTGGCATGAGGAGGAGTGGTCATAGGGCTGTCTGGAATGTTTAGCAAAATTGTGCATTAGAATGATGAGTGCAGTTCTTGACCTGTGCTGGGTGCTTTATGAATGTGGCGATGATATAGAAAATGCTGTAAATGAAAACTGTTAAGGAGAATGAACATAGCAGCTACACAAAGATCAATTTTTAACAAGCCCCTATTTTGCTATTTATGTACTTGGTGTGATTTTAAAAGAAGAAGATGGGAGTTTAATAAAGATTGTGATGATCATACTTTGTTATTCTTTCTGAACTTTTTAATAAAATACTAAGGGTTTTTTAGGCTACATTATTAAATTTAAATAAGTTTCAGAGCCAAAAGCCATCCATGAATCATTTTCATTCTTTGTAGGGTACACAAATTTTTAAAAACCTTCTGTACCATAGTGTTAATTTTAAAATCAATTTATTTCCTAAAGCTCTGTTTCTATTAATAGTTTTTACTTTATTCCTTTCCCTTTAGATATAATTCTATTTTATAAAATTTTGTCTTTTTTCTAAAATTATATTTATTATTCTCATAATAACACCTACACAGTTGAATACAAAACACAAAAGCCATCAACAGGGCAGTTATTAATATGCCTACAAGATAAACATGATTGAATTAGAGGTATTTACATCTCTGATGGATAATCCATAGGCAAATATGTTGAATAATAAAAACCTTCATTGGTGTTCTATTAAATTAGTGAAAATCCAATGGTAAATATTAGTATAATATAAGGCTTGAATATTCATTATATTCCTTCCACTTTTGGATTTTTCTCTCATTTGAAAAAAAATATTCTTATCATTTCCATAACCCTGGCTGTACCTATTATCATAAAGAAGCCATTTTAAAGAATAATTTCATCATCAGAACTTTAGCTCCTTTCTTAAAAAAAAAAAAAATCTGGATTACTCTTTTAAAAGTTTGGATAACATCAGCATTTACTTTCCTACTAATAAAACTTTGGAAACTGAGAAGTAATTAATTAATCACAAGTTCATTAGTGGTACTTATGTGGATGAAAGGAAATTCATCCAGGAGACAGAAACCAATCAGTCAGGGTTAAGACACAGCATGGGTAAAGGAAAATGAAGAAAATTAAGTCAGTCGTGGGCAGGACTGGAGCTAAGAGCTTTGTGTGCTAGAGAGTAAAGGTGACTCTTCAGGACACGTGCAGACAAGCAACAAAACGCAAGAAGCTGTCGTAGTGAGCCGAGTCAGCACTGGCCACCATAGCTGGACCTGGCAGGGGCTGCTTTGACCGGAACTCACAGTGGAGATCTCCCCTTTCACCGTGGCAGTCCAGATATTTCTTAGGTAGCCTCATCATTAATGTTGACTTTTAGGCTGACCTAGCCATGGAGGAGGGCATGCCGACCCACTGCAGGATTCTTGCCTAGAGAATCCCTTAGGCAGAGAAGCCTGGCGGGCTACAGCCCATAGGGTCACAGAGAGTCGGATGCAACTGAAGCAACTTAGCACAGCACACAGGATGGGATATTCACTCTCCTAAAAGGAAATCTTTGATTTCTGTGTGGGTGTAAAAGTCAGAGGAAATCTTTTACATCTAAGGAATCTAAGTTTCTATGGACCAAGTACAGGCTGATTTCTTAAGCTTTTTATTATTCTTTGGGAATTATCTATCTGTGAGGCAGGTCCTTTCCAGTAATAGTTGTGTCCTTGAGTTTGGCATTGACAATTGTTTCTAGAATCATAGCTCTAAGATACTCCTTGGTAATCCATTAGACACACAAGGGGAAACATTACTCTTTCAGGTCACTGCGACTACATTTATTGAATTTCTGTTTTAAGGTATTAAATGCTTAGTCAGTCAACCTTTATTTAGCACACATTGAGTATCCAGCACTATATTAAATGTTGTAGACAGGCAGAAAAGATATAGATGAAGTTCATTCCCTGGTCCAATTTCAATACAGGAAAAATAAATGTAAAAGACAAAAGAGCTCTTGAAATGAAACATTAAAATATAAAAATTAATGTAGCACATTTTGTGTTTGTACCACGCTCCATCATTCATTTAACCAGCAGTTATTGTATAATATGATGTATAAGACCCTAGGATAGCGCTATGATGTTGTAAGCTTTGAATATACCACGGCACGGCCTTACATTGCTCGTAACCTAGGAATAATTATGAAAAGTAGACAAGTAGTTATAATATTTGCAATGTACCAAGTAACTGGACAGACTGAGATGGATACAACTAAGAAAAGCATGAGAATAGGTGATATTTGTGCTGTGCCCTAAAAGCTGAGGATGGGAGAACAGGTACAAAGCAAGTCATAGGTGATATTTGTGCTGTGCCCTAAAAGCTGAGGATGGGAGAACACGTACAAAGCAAGTCCACACAGAAGGAAAGCTCAGAACAAAAGACACGAGTATAGCCTATCTGTGTTAGTCATCTAATGCTGCGTAACAAATTTCCCCATAACTTACTTGCTTAAAACCATGGTAATCATTTGTTATATCTCATGGTATTTATGGATGAAGAATTTGGGACTGGCTCAGCTGGCTGGTTCTGCTTTGGGATCTCTCATGAGGTTGTATTCACATCCTGACCAGGGTTGCACTCACCTGAAGGTTTGACTAAGGTTGACGTATATGCTTGTACGATGATCAAATCATGTGACTAGCAGGTTGATGCTTGCTATGGCTGGGGCTCTTAATTCCTTTTCAACTAGTCATTCCATGGGCCACTTGAGTGTCCTCAGAGTATGTGGCTATCTAGTGAGAAATCCAAGAGACTAAGGTGTAATAACATTTCTAACCTCAGAAGTCACTCTGCTGTATTTTATTGCCCACACAGACTGCTGCTGCTGCTACTAAGTCACTTCAGTCATGTCCAACTCTGTGCGACCCCATAGACAGCAGCCCACCAGGCTCCCCTGTCTCTGGGGTTCTCCAGGCAAGAACACTGGAGTGGGTTGCCATTTCCTTCTCCAATGCAGAAAAGTGAAAAGTGAAAGTGAAGACGTACAGTTGTGTCCGACTCTTAGCGACCCCATGGACTGCAGCCCACCAGGCTCCTCCATCCATGGGATTTTCCAGGCAAGAGTACTGGAGTGGGGTGCCATTGCCTTCACCTGGCCACACAGACTAGCACTCATTTAATGTGGGAAGGAGCCTTATAAGAAGATGGAGATCGGGAGGTAAGGACATGGGAAATCATCTTGGAGATTGATACAAGACTACCCACAATGAGGATGACTTTAAAATAATATATAACAATCTGCAAAATCAGATGATACACAGATGTGTGATTCAAAAATAATTTTAAAAATAATAAAAATTATGTGCAGCATAGTTGGTTTTGGACTCATTTGTAGATATCTATCAGGGATTTCTCTGATAGAAATCTTCCCAGTTAGTTAATGTGGATACCTTTTTTTTTTTTTTTAATGTGGATACCTTTAGGGTAAAAATGATATCTTTTTTTCTGTTGTTTTCTTCAGTACCTAGAACACTGCTTGGAAAATTATAAACATTTCGTATGTGTTTCTTGAAGAAGTGAGTTAGTGAATATCTGAATGAATATGATCCAAAAGATAAATTTAAAATATCAAAACCACAGGGTGAAGTCTTGATTTAGGAGAATGTGAGAAGCTCCAGAAGCTAGCTAGGCTCTGCACTGAATCTAGAAGAGAAGGTAAGGTGGATAATTAGAATTGTAAGTGTCATCCAGGCTAGCCAAGGCTCCCCCTGGCAGACATGATTTTTCCAGTCACTCACAAAGTCCACCTTGTGGTATAAGTGAGGGAGTGGTTGGATGAAATAGACTGCAGAACACCCAGAGAGTTTAGATGATCAAATCAGATCTCTGAATTCCATCTCTGAATTCGCCAAACAAGTCTGGCCTCTGAACGTCGTCACTGGGGACACAGCATGTTTACTGTGACGTATTACTATTCTTCACCTTAGAATGTCTTTGGTGGATATAAGTGAGGGAGTGGTTGGATGAAATAGACTGCAGAACACCCAGAGAGTTT
Source organism: Oreotragus oreotragus (assembly GCA_006410675.1). Lineage (NCBI taxonomy): Eukaryota > Metazoa > Chordata > Mammalia > Artiodactyla > Bovidae > Oreotragus > Oreotragus oreotragus. Next base: position 196,048 of record SJYX01000421.1, on the reverse strand, counting down.
AGATGATCAAATCAGATCTCTGAATTCCATCTCTGAATTCGCCAAACAAGTCTGGCCTCTGAACGTCGTCACTGGGGACACAGCATGTTTACTGTGACGTATTACTATTCTTCACCTTAGAATGTCTTTGGTGGAAATGGCAAAGAATTTGGAGTCAGTTATTTATCATATCATTTGTTCTTCACAACCTTAGTCCCTGGTCAGGCCAGCTGTACTGAAGTCCCAAGTAACCCTATGGCTCAACAAGAAGCAAAGAAGCAAAGCTATGGCAAAACTGCCATAAGGCAGTTGCAGCACATCTGGAAATCCTGAACCTGGAGCCTGGATTGGAGGCCTGAGTGCTGAAGGCTGCTAGGCCCTGCAGCCCCCACACAGCCATCCCCTTTTATAAAAGTATAAAAGGCAGTGAGCACACCTATGGGATCTTCGGTGGATTTCTCTCTGCCAGGACCCCAAATTTGGGGAACATGTAAACAGAGGAGCCCTGGGAACCGAATCTACTCATACCATTGTGTATCCTTCATCTTGCCCGTCCTGTTTGCTTATTAGAACAAGGGGAAAGCAGTCTGAATGGGGCCTGAGTCAGCCTTCCCCCGGCCCTTGCTCCTGCACCAGCTGTTGCGGCCTGCCCTCTCCCCACCCCTGAGCACAGCACTAACTAAATTAAACCCATTTCTGTTCAAACAGAACTCTAAAGGTTCTTGGAAACATGGAAGGCTGCATATTATCCTTTTGTTTTCTCTTATTTGAAGAAAGTGTTTAGAGTTGTTCTGCATAACTCCATTAAAACAGAGAAGAGGTGGAGTACTTTCCCTCCACACAGGAGCTACTGTTAGCAGCTGGCAGGGATGGCATTTGCCAGGTGAAACCCCACTTGTCACTCATACACTTTCTTCCTGAGATGTGCTGAGGGCTACATCTCCTCACAGAGGCAGCATAGCTGAGCAGAGACAAAGCCAGAGAGAACACAAACAGTCATTATGCTGGCAAGAAGCGGGCCCAGGTTACAGTAAATGGTACAACAGCTAAAAGCAAAGGTCTGTTCAAGACTGGAAAATGTTTCAAATGAAAGGGTTCAAATTTGGTTTTGACAGTATTATTATCACTTTTTGAAAGAAAAGTGTCCCAAAGCAGTGCTAACAGAGCACATGCCCAGACCTGGAGACCCGGTCAGAAGCCTCTGAGACTGAACTGAATAGAATCAACATCTGTTCACACACGCCCTCGCCCCACACCCACGCGCCCTTGCTCAGCTCCTACCTGCAGCCCACTCTGTGCTGGAAATAGATCGATAGACTGCTCTGTCAGACTTAGGCGAGGCTGACAGGCGCTCCAAGCTCTCTCAGACTGATGTGCAGAGTGGGAGTTTGCCCAAGGGGTTAAGAGTTGAGGTTTCACAGGGTTTCTCTGTGCACGAAGGAAATGTGTGGGGTTGAGATCTTAACAAAACAAAGCAGGTTGGGGTCTGTAACAGCCTTTGGGTTTTCCGTTTCCTGAGTCCCGGGTCAGGTCTGGTCCCTGTCTGCCCTCCCAGCCCCCCACAAGCGTTGTCCCACAGGTGAATCCCCTTTTGTCCGCTGTAGAATGTTGGGGAGGAACCCCGTTTAAATAATGCCGATTCAGTACCACGTCTCTGACGCTGTGGGTCCTTTCTAAAAACATTTTATTTCTTTATTATTTTGGGGGCGTGCTGCATCTTTGTTGCCGCGCTGGCTTTCTGTGGTTGTGGTGAGCAGGGGGCTGCTCTTCTTTGCAATGTGCAGGCTTCCCATTGCGCTGGCCTCAGGCTCAGCAGTGTGGCGCACAGACTTGGTTGCGCCGTGGCACACGGGATCTTCCCAGAACCGGGACTGAAGCCGTGACTCCTGCATCGGCAGGCAGGTTCTTGGCCACTGAGCCACGAGGGAAGCCCCGATGCTGTTGGCCCTTAGCTGAGTTTGGCGAGACAGGCTTGCAGTGACTGATCTTGCCACGGAGCCTCAGCATCTCAGTCCTAGGTGTGAGTCTCTGTCCCAGGTCTCCCGGAGTTAGAGCCCAGGTGGTTCTGTGTGGTACGTTCTGTCCCAGTTCCCCTACCTGGCCGCTGACCAGGTGATCTCTTCCGAGACTTGCCCACCTGCCTCAGCCTCGTGAACTTGGGCATTGCTTATCCTGTTTCTCAACTCTGTTGCTCATCAGCGTTGCCCAGGAAGGGCTTTTGCTTCTGTTCTTTTTATACTTTCCCCCGTTTTACTGAGAAAGAACTGACATATATCACTGCATAAATTTAAGGTGTACAGCACAATGGCTTGATTTACATTGTGAAATGACTTACCACAGTAGGTGTAATTAACATTCTTTTTTTTTGATGATGACAGTATACATAATGTAAGATTTACTATTTTAACCACTTTTAAGTGTACAATTCAGTGGCATCAAATACAGTGTTGTGAAGCCACCGTTAGCATCGATCTTCAGAGTTTTTTCGTCTTCCCAAACTGAAATTCTGTGCCCACTAAACACAGATTCTTCTTTCGCTCCTCTCCCCAGCCCCCCAAAACCACTCTTTTACTTTCTGTCTCTGTGTATTTGATTACTGTAGGTACTTCATAGAAGTGGAGTCATACGATATTCATCCTTTTGTGTCTGATGTTCTGTTACTTAGCATAATGTCTTCAAGTTCCATCCATGTTGTAGCATGCGTCAGAATCTCCTTTAAAGGCTGAATAATATTCCATTCTATGTATATATCACACTTTGCTTATCCGCTCACCCTCTGAGGGACATTTGCCTTGTTTCCACTTCTTGGTGGTTGTGAATGACGTGGCTGTGTACGTGGCTGTACAGGTATCTTTTTGAGTTCCTGCTTGCGATCCTTTGTGTCTATAGCTAGAAGTGGAATCACTAGGTCATGTGGTAATTCTGTGTTGTAGATTTAAGAAGTGCCATACTGTCTCACACAGCAGCTGCATCATTTTACACTGCCACCAGCAATGCATAAGGGTTCCAGTTTCTCCATATCCTTGCCGTTTGTTCTTTTCTGTTTTTTTTTTGTTTGTTTGTTGGTTTGTTTTGTTTTGTTTTGACAATAGTTATGCTAGTGGATATAAAGTGGTGCCCAGGGAGTTTTAAAAATTACCGTATCCTATGGGTCTCCTATGGAGACTCTGATTTAATTGAGGTGAGGCCTTGTAAACAATATTTTTTAGAACTTCTCCAGGTGATATTAGCATGCAGTCAGGGTTGATAACCTCCAATGTGTTCTTGGCTTGTGTTAACTGACTTCTGTCTCATTTTCCCAGGCTGCCTTCCTGATCTCACATGAAGATACAAAAGCCTAGAGGGACTTGCCAAGTACACACAGTTGTAATTAACAAAGGTCTGTCCAACTCCAAACCCTGTGTTCTGTCCACTGTATCCCAACTGTGCCCTAAAGGGTGACACAGGATTCCCAATGCAGTCTGCCAGAACAGATCACACTAACTCACTGGATGCGGATTGTGTGGTATGTTAGTTTCTAGGGCTACCATAACAAATTACCATAAACTGTATGGCTTAAAACTATAGAAATTTACTTTCTCACATTTCTAGAGGACAGAGCTCTAAAATCAAGGCATTCACAGAGTTAGATGTGACTCTGAGAACTCTGGGAGACTCTGAGAACTCCTTCCATGGCCCTCTTTTCATTTCTGGTGGCAGCTGGCAACCCTTGGCATTCTTTGGCTTGTCACTCCAGTGTCTGCATCCATCTTCTCCTGGCTTTTCCCTCTGGTCTTTGTTTCTTCTCCTCTGTCTCCTATAAGTATACTGGTCATTTGATTTCCAGCCTGCCCAGAATCCAGGATAATTTTATCTTGAGAACAACTATTTTATAACTGCAAAGATCCTTTGTTCCAATAAGGTCACAGTTGCAGCTACCTAGAGTTAGGAGTTGGACATATTTGGCAGGCGTTGTGAAGGTAGGTGGGCTTCTTAAGTGGTGCCAGTGGTAAAGAACCTGCCTGCCAATTCAGGAGACACAGGAGATGCAGTTTTGATCCCTGGGTTGGAAAGATCTCCTGGAGGAGGGCACAACAATCCACTCCAGTATTCTTGCCTGGAAAAT